>CM077801.1:760000-1341156 GCA_039737535.1 Lagodon rhomboides
AGCAGCAGCTCCTGCCGTCACGTCTGCCGCCAGGCTGAGCTGCTTCAGAGGAGAGTTCCACTGAAACAAAGGGTTTGTCCTCCGAGCACTGGGACATGAATCACGCTGCCTGTGTTGCTTCACCAGGCTGACAGAGCGTTAGCATGTCCCGTATCAATCTGTGGCAGTTTCAGGGCCATATTTAATTTTTGAGTATAGTTTAGTTTGTGCTGCTGGATCACAGCAGGTTCAACTGCTTGGTCGTTACTTTTTGACGATCTGACTCATTAAAAGCGTGCTTGAGAATCGTTCATGCACCTCTGAAGATCCAAACGGCCTCGAGGAGGCTCTTGTGTTTCTGTTTCCTCGTGTTAAAGCGCGTCCTGCCGACAGGCCACGTGTCAGGTCGAAGCCCTTCGTCAGTTGGTTTCATGCGTACAAAGATAAACACATGAGAATGCAGGGTGGAGGAGAGGCCCGCAGCTCCGGCCTGTCCCCGCTGCAGACCGGCCTTCACTTTAACAAACTCATCACACATGAAAAATAAAATGCTAAATGAGCTTATTTTTTAGTTTTGATGCAGCTAGAGCATTTTTTAAAATTCTCTTTGTATCTGAACATTTTAGATAGCTCAGCTTCACAGTTCTGACGTTACACCCGGACTGTGTTTGCATTGTGTTGATGTGATTTCTGATGTCACACATCACATATTCTTTAGTCTTTATTTCAAGGATAGCCCCTTGAGATGTACCATCTCATTTTCGAGGGGGCCCTTAAATTCTATAATATTCAGAACATCTTTTACAATATGCAGTTTACCTCAATGTGCTGGCTTCAGTAATTGTGTCTTCATCCTGTCTCTTCAGTGGATGTGCTGTGTGTTTCTGTGCGTCTCCACTCACACGTTGTATTCAGCTCAGATTTACTCACATTTTATAAACCTGGACCACCTGCTGAGCTCGCTCCTGAGCTGAGGGCGAGGCCTCCTAAAACATTTAGTGGTCCTGGTTCATTTGCTACATGTCGTCCTCTCTGTCCTCTCTGTCCTCTCTGCTGTCTGTCTTCAGCTGAACTAACCAATAAAAACATCAACTTTAAACTATTTTTTTAAATAACCTTTGAAATAAAATAAAACATTGTTCTGAATTTAGATCTGCTGCCTGCAAAAAACACAGTGAGCTGCTAACGAGTGTATAGCTAACCGCTAACAAATGCATCATAAAGTATGTGTCAGTCTTGATGAAGCAAGTGGTTTGCTGTTAACGACAGGAGCTCCCAGCATGCATCTGCTCTCAGCTGACGCTCAGTCATGTGGAGGCAGATCCTCCTGCAGCTCCACAGCTCACCTTGGTCACCAGGTCAACCCTCATTCACACCACTGACAGGAGCAGTAGACATTAGTCAATGCAGCTCAACATGTATACAGTGTTGTAGGTAACACACACACACACACACACACACACACACACACACACACACACACACACACACACACACACACACACACACACACACACACACACACACACACACACACACAGAATAAACCTGATAAACTACCACAGTTATTTTATTATATTTGTACACATTGAAATATACAGTATATTGTCTTTGTACTGTTTTCAGTTGAGTAAAAAGAGAAGAACAAACGGTCTGTTCTGTTTGATATAGTGTCCCTAGTTTTTAGGGAATATTGACATCAACTCTGATTTAAAGCACAACACAGAATATATTTACATTTTCAATAATCAGGCAAAGCCACCTTAACCTCAAGCCTCAGCTGAGCCTAAACACAACATCACCCGGGACGGAGGACATAAATCCTGTCCTCCGGTGTCTCAGTCCTGCGGTTTGCAGCCACAGCGTCCACCGTCAGCTCCTCTGTGTGACGCAGTAACGGGCTGGAACATTAGACGTCACAGCCACGCGCCTCAAACCTGTCGGGCAGAACTGCTCAGTGGTAAATACACACCTGTGTTAGGCTGAGACATTTCAATGTGAGAGTAAAGTACTGTCCACACTGACACTGTGCAGCTGTGGAGGAGACTGTAACCTGAACGTGTGCTGATGGTGGAGACACCTCTGCAGAGAACAGCTGGACATCAGGACAGTTTACACCTGGAGAAGTCTTCCAGGACACCACAGCTACACGGACGGACCAGAGAATATCACTCAGTGATTCACAGCAACAATCCAAAATCTTTCTGGAGTTTGAAAAGTTTACAGTCGTCTTTAGGTCTTTAACTAGAAAAGACACTTTGCCTGAAATATACACATTAAAAGCTTTGAATGATTTAAATGCAATTACATTTTTTCCTCTGAATATATGCTTAAAGAAAGAAGCTTTCGGCACTGGACGTCCCCAGATTGTTGTGCGAGGGCGATGCATGCAGCCAGGGGACGCCCCTGGACAAAGCAGCCTGTCCTCATCAGAAAAACAGCCACAGAGGTGGACTGAAAGCAGCTTATTAACACCCACATTTACATTTCCTGTGAGGCAGCGACATCTAGTGACTGGAGTCATTATTACAACAGTAAAGCAGGTGAAGAGGATTAGAGCGCACAGAGAGGACGTCTGGACACACTGCTGGTCCTGTCCACTGTGAGACCAAGTCAGCGGTCTCTGAGGGAGCGAAGTAACATCACCTTACGTATTTAACGTAGGTACATTCATTACTGAGTAGCTATTTATAGAAGACGAATCACAATATGTTACTTAACCAAACTGTGAGTGTAGTTCAGTCGTTTAGGCACGAGGATGAGTCAGAGTCAGAGTCAGAGTCAGAGTCAGAGTCAGAGTCAGAGTCAGAGTCAGAGTCTGAGTCAGAGTCTGAGTCAGAGTCAGAGTCAGAGTCAGAGTCAGAGTCTGAGTCTGAGTCAGAGTCAGAGTCAGAGTCAGAGTCAGAGTCAGAGTCTGAGTCTGAGTCTGAGTCTGAGTCTGAGTCTGAGTCAGAGTCAGAGTCAGAGTCAGAGTCTGAGTCTGAGTCTGAGTCTGAGTCTGAGTCAGAGTCAGAGTCAGAGTCAGAGTCTGAGTCTGAGTCTGAGTCTGAGTCTGAGTCAGAGTCAGAGTCAGAGTCTGAGTCTGAGTCTGAGTCTGAGTCAGAGTCAGAGTCAGAGTCTGAGTCTGAGTCTGAGTCAGAGTCAGAGTCAGAGTCTGAGTCTGAGTGAGGCTTCACTGATCTGCTCCACGGAGAGAAGAAACAAAAGATTACTTCCACTTTTTATATCTGTGAACACTAAAGCACAAACAGAGCCCTTCTACACTACGACTGGTTACAGAAGACACATAATCCAGTAACATCCAGATACTCGTCTGTGTGTAAAGTGATTTATACTCACACTGCAGATCTGATGTATCTGTGGACTCATCTCGTGTGCTGATTCATCTCAAAGAGGCTGTAATGAGAGCAGAAATGATCACCCTGCCTTCCTGCAGTTGTGCTTGGATCAGGAGGAGAGCGAGGCACCGGCAGGCTGTTCGGTGACTTTTGAAAAACAGATTAGAGCCGGGGCCAGATCAGGCTCTCTGAGATCTGGCACCAACACAAACCATGAAAACACACCATCCTTATTAATTCCTTGTATGTACAGCAGTGATTTATTAAGTGCTTCACGGCGCAGCACCGGTGAGATCCACAAAGCCCTCAGCCAGAGTCATTAATCTTTTTTTTCAGCAGCAGTAATTTTCTATTTCACAAATTTAATACAACTCGTTTTTGTTTTTTTCAAGGCGTTATTTCTTTGACCTTTTTATTCACAGTTCCCAGCACTTGGAAAAACAAAGGTGGAGTCCAAGAAAAATTAGGTATTGAGTTAACTTTCAGAGTAGATAAATCTTTTCTCTGTAAAAAAAGTTGTTTTTCATTTTTTCTTCTTTCTCTGCGACATTCAGAGGGCGAGCTGCTCTTACGTAAGAGCGACTGATGAAGCAGAGGCCTGATTTATTTACTCTTTTCTTCGAAATACCTCCACATCTAACAGTATCACTGTCTGTGTGTGTGTGTGTGTGCGTGGTGGGCGGGTGTGTGTCTCTGAATGATGCTGTTAGTGTTTGGGGGTCTGGAGAGTTTTAGCAGTCCTGGATCTGGCGGCTGGACTGACAGCTCTTGGGTGGATTCCCTGCTCTAAAGATAGACAGGGGTGTTGGCTGCTCTGTGGTCCACATCCAGAAACATTGCAGAAAATGGCCTCCCTCATCACGGCCCGCTCAGCCAGTCATAAACGAAAGCTAAGACAAATAATGCATATTTTTACAAAATGTAAACTTCCCCCTATATTATTACCATATTTCACTGGGATGACGCGCGGTTTGCAGTTTGTTTTTGTTTTCGTCCGCGACTATCTTTCTGGCCTCAGAATCTTTCCAGAGAGGCCGGAGCTCCAGGCCGCATTAGGGCTGCGTGGATACACAGAGCTCCTGAAGGCATGTACAAATCCACGCTGCAGAGTGTTACCACAGTCATTTCAATACCCAACATGTGGCTGCAGGACACGGAGCCGCTGCCTCACCGCCTCCGCAACCAGGTCCCAGCACATTTATTGGATTAAAAGTCAGTCTTATTTTTTATGTATGTTACCACTTTGACTAAACTTCTAGACCCTTCGGACCATGGAAATCATGATCACACACACACACACACGTGCGTGTGTGTGTGTGTGTGTGTGTGTGTCTTTGTCATGAACAAACATATTGTCATAAAATTACAAATAAAAAAGTCATTTAAATTATGAAAAATCTTATTATTCTCACTTTAAGGTCTTTTTGCTGATTTTCATTGTGCACTTCAGATGATCTTTAGTGATAAACACATTGTCATAAAATTAGATTTTTCCGATTTTCAATAGTGATATAAATATATATATATATAAATATATATATATATATATATATATATATATATATATATATATATATATATATATATGCCACTGATGGTGTTGAATACAATATAATATAATATAATATAATATAATATAATATAATATAAAATAATATAATATAATATAATATAATATAATATAATATAATATAATATAATATAATATATGAGTGTTTTGATTGCTGAGTGTTTGCTGCCACACTTGCTCGGTCAGCGCTGGCTGTGGCAGGACTGTGAAGTGTCAGGTCCATGTTCTGCTGCCACCATCTGCTGCGTCAGTAAGCAGGACCTCGATACTTGTATGTTGTATGTTCATGTTACAAGCTGAAATACAGTCATGAACCTGAGACTGGGACTCGAGACTTGACTTGGACTTGCAAAAGGAGACACGTCTGCTGTGTAACTGGAACTGTTGTTCTCTGATTATTCCACTTGTCTACTGCTCCACTGTTAACTCTGTATTTCAGGATGTGACAGACAAACATTAGAGAGATTCAACCCTAAAGTGAAGAACACAGTGTACCTTGGCAAGAGACATGTTGTTTTCTGCTTGTGGGCCCGTTATGTCTGGAAAGGACCCGACTCCAGAGGAAATCTTGGAAATGGGAAATTCTTGGAGGAAGTGAGGGGAAATGTAATGTGTCGTTACCTGTTGCAACAGTGGCTGCCGTTCATCGAAAGTTACATGGCCTTGTTCTGAACGATAAATCTGCTTTACTGCTGCTTATGTCTCGCTTTCATAGTTTTGGCCATTGTTCCTGTTGTTACTGGTAAACAGAGAAATATCACAAAGTCTGCAGTTCCCCTCAGCCTCTTCACATAAATCAGCTCACAGTTTGGCTTTTCTGGCCCATCATTCTACTGTCGGGTTCAGTCTCACTTCTCTTATTAACCTCATGTTCAGCAGCAGCAGGCGGCTATTCACAGTAAAAGTTCTGATACGCCTTACATGTTGGCAGACAAAGACAAAGACCATCAGGTCGAATAAACCAGTCAGTCAGTGTTGTGTGTGCAGCCTGTTCTGTTCTGTTCCCCCAAGTAACCAACACATGTAAAAACTACATAAAGGACAAAAATGACATTTTAAATCATTGTGGGAACTTGGAGATTTCAGACTTGGATTATGCCGTCCAAGAAGCTACAGGAGCCGTTTTCAGTTTTTGTTTTCTCCAGCTGTTTTACTGTGAAGCTCCAGAACTGTTCTGTGGACTACGACTGTTCATCTGACTTTATATCATCAGGAGGAGGAGAGGAGGACTTTATATCATCAGGAGGAGGAGAGGAGGACTTTATATCATCAGGAGGAGGAGAGGAGGACTTTATATCATCAGGAGGAGGAGAGGAGGACTTTATATCATAGGGAGGAGGAGAGGAGGACTTTATATCATCAGGAGGAGGAGAGGAGGACTTTATATCATCAGGAGGAGGAGAGGAGGACTTTATATCATCAGGAGGAGGAGAGGAGGACTTTATATCATCAGGAGGAGGAGAGGAGGACTTTATATCATCAGGAGGAGGAGAGGAGGACTTTATATCATCAGGGAGGAGGAGAGGAGGACTTTATATCATCAGGAGGAGGAGAGGAGGACTTTATATCATCAGGAGGAGGAGAGGAGGACTTTATATCATCGGGAGGAGGAGAGGAGGACTTTATATCATCAGGAGGAGGAGAGGAGGACTTTATATCATCAGGAGGAGGAGAGGAGGACTTTATATCATCGGGAGGAGGAGAGGAGGACTTTATATCATCAGGAGGAGGAGAGGAGGACTTTATATCATCAGGAGGAGGAGAGGAGGACTTTATATCATCAGGAGGAGGAGAGGAGGACTTTATATCATCAGGAGGAGGAGAGGAGGACTTTATATCATCGGGAGGAGGAGAGGAGGACTTTATATCATCAGGAGGAGGAGAGGAGGACTTTATATCATCGGGAGGAGGAGAGGAGGACTTTATATCATCAGGAGGAGGAGAGGAGGACTTTATATCATCAGGAGGAGGAGAGGAGGACTTTATATCATCAGGAGGAGGAGAGGAGGACTTTATATCATCAGGAGGAGGAGAGGAGGACTTTATATCATCAGGAGGAGGAGAGGAGGACTTTATATCATCAGGAGGAGGAGAGGAGGACTTTATATCATCAGGAGGAGGAGAGGAGGACTTTATATCATCAGGAGGAGGAGAGGAGGACTTTATATCATCAGGAGGAGGAGAGGAGGACTTTATATCATCAGGAGGAGGAGAGGAGGACTTTATATCATCGGGAGGAGGAGAGGAGGACTTTATATCATCGGGAGGAGGAGAGGAGGACTTTATATCATCAGGAGGAGGAGAGGAGGACTTTATATCATCAGGAGGAGGAGAGGAGGACTTTATATCATCAGGAGGAGGAGAGGAGGACTTTATATCATCAGGAGGAGGAGAGGAGGACTTTATATCATCAGGAGGAGGAGAGGAGGACTTTATATCATCAGGAGGAGGAGGAGGACTTTATATCATCAGGAGGAGGAGAGGAGGACTTTATATCATCAGGAGGAGAGGAGGACTTTATATCATCAGGAGGAGGAGAGGAGGACTTTATATCATCAGGAGGAGGAGAGGAGGACTTTATATCATCAGGAGGAGAGGAGGACTTTATATCATCAGGAGGAGGAGAGGAGGACTTTATATCATCGGGAGGAGGAGAGGAGGACTTTATATCATCAGGAGGAGGAGAGGAGGACTTTATATCATCAGGAGGAGGAGAGGAGGACTTTATATCATCAGGAGGAGGAGAGGAGGACTTTATATCATCAGGAGGAGGAGAGGAGGACTTTATATCATCAGGAGGAGAGAGAGGAGGACTTTATATCATCAGGAGGAGGAGAGGAGGACTTTATATCATCAGGAGGAGGAGAGGAGGACTTTATATCATCAGGAGGAGGAGAGGAGGACTTTATATCATCGGGAGGAGGAGAGGAGGACTTTATATCATCAGGAGGAGGAGAGGAGGACTTTATATCATCAGGAGGAGGAGAGGAGGACTTTATATCATCAGGAGGAGGAGAGGAGGACTTTATATCATCAGGAGGAGAGGAGGACTTTATATCATCAGGAGGAGGAGAGGAGGACTTTATATTATCAGGAGGAGAGGAGGAGGACTTTATATCATCAGGAGGAGGAGAGGAGGACTTTATATCATCAGGAGGAGGAGAGGAGGACTTTATATCATCGGGAGGAGGAGAGGAGGACTTTATATCATCAGGAGGAGGAGAGGAGGACTTTATATCATCAGGAGGAGGAGAGGAGGACTTTATATCATCAGGAGGAGGAGAGGAGGACTTTATATCATCAGGAGGAGAGGAGGACTTTATATCATCAGGAGGAGGAGAGGAAGACTTTATATCATCAGGAGGAGGAGAGGAGGACTTTATATCATCAGGAGGAGGAGAGGAGGACTTTATATCATCAGGAGGAGGAGAGGAGGACTTTATATCATCAGGAGGAGGAGAGGAGCACTGAATTTACAGTTTTGGGTGTATTGTATTGAACCCGTGTGAAGCTGTTTATCTCTGTGCTCTGTACAGTATATTGAAGTAAATCATAATTAGTATTCATGCGGACTGAATGGACTTTATTTAGAGTCTGTCAGAGAGTTTTCATTTGTCCATTTTGGACAGCTAAGACACTACAAGCTCTGAAAAAAGCCCTGTCTTCTGTAGCAGTGATATCTCCAGAGATTTCCTGGTCAAAGGAAGGATAAAGAAATGTACTTACACTGCCCCCTCCCTCCCTCCCCCTCCCCCTCCCTCCACATATATATTGAGCAGCATGGCAGCGCTGCCCACGCTTTACAAATACTGAAGTGTAAGGATCCTTTTACTGGCCGAGTTAGCGCCCGCGAAAGCTCTTAACTACTGTAATGTTCTTTCTGACCAGCCGTGTAATTACACCGCCTGTCACCACACAAATCACAGCACACCCGTCATCCGCTGACTTCAATTAGCCGCCCCCTCCCGGCACCCCCACCCGGCACCCCCACCCGGCTGGCTGCAAACCACTGAGGAGCCTTAAATCTGAGGAGCTATAGTGCAGGTCAGAAGCCACCGCTGCCAGTGTTCACTGATCTCCAAGGTAGAGGAGGCGATCGTACAGCCCGACTACCCCGGGCCGAGCTGCCCTCCAGGGGACCAGAGCTGCACTGTAAAAAATATCAAGCTTCTTGTTGGGTAATCCAGCAGTGCTCGTACCGTTCTCAAAGTTCGATTACTGTTGGCAGATCAAAAGTGCATATTGATTGAAAAAGTCTGCACGACATCCAGTGTTGCCAGGTTGGCTGGTTCTGTGCCCGGTGTGGTGGTTTTGGGTCACACAGTGTGTGGGGTGGGACGGGGTTTAGGCTGGGTCACCATCACTGCTGTTGGGTTTTAAATACATGATAAATGACAGATAGGATTTTAACAATATGCTCATAGATTGTATTCGATATGCAAACAAGCGTAGTAAAAGAGCTTGAGTATGACATTACTGTAGTGAGTGTGCAGAGAGGAGACATCCTGCCTGTGGCCTGCCTGCTCTGTGTGTGCTCACTGTGACAGAAACCTCCAGCTTTAATATTACAGCATCACGTGCTGCCTGTTGATATCATGGCATTGGTGTGGCATCCTTCTCTCTCTTCTTCATCCTCTCCTTCGTCTGTTTCTCCCTCTTCATGTAGGTGTTTAACCTGACATACTGTCAGGCCTGTTGTGCTATTGAACATATTATTTTTGGTATTTGAGCTGTCACTTTATTTTTTCCTTATTTCCAAGGCAGAGGGCAGAAATGGAAAATAGTTTGATATTCTCATTGTATGATGTATCTGTGTTGTAGCACGCGGCATATTAAACAAACTGTGTGACCCACGATGTTGTTGCTATTGTTTATGAATTTATTTGTATTGTTTATGTATGTAATGTTTGAGCAATTATTGGTCTATATATATATATATATATATATGTGTGTGTGTATATATATATATATATGTATATATGTATTTATGTGTGATATATATATATATATATATCACACATAAATACATATATATATATACATACATGAATGCATTTTATTTAAAGTTTTAATGCACGTTATTTTTTTTATCATTGAGCACATTTCAATATAAAAGTAACAATCTTTGTTACCCAACTGTCCTTGTTAAGCTAATCATTTGGCAGCACCACTTCGTCTCCAGCACTGGTGCATTGAGGCAGCTTTAAACCATCAGGAACATTATTATTATTATTATTATTATTATTATTATTATTATTATTATTATTATTATTAATATTATAATTTATTGTTATTATTATAATTATAGTTATTAGTAGTAGTAGGAGTATTGTTGTTGTTGCTATTATTATTATACAGCATATACATGGTTTGTCATTAAATATGTATATATATAAATGATTATAGTATTTTATAATGCACTTTAATGTGTTCATTAATTTACATCACATTTGGGATGAATTAATAGAAGGTTATTTAAACTACAAATTAGGTGACCCTGTTATGTTATTATGTAACAACATTTTAAAAATCAAATAGATTAAAGGGATAGAAACTTGAAGGGTCACCTCTTCACAGCCGTTAACCCCTGCAGGAAGCCTCCTGATCACAATCCATGAAATCATGAGTCATCTGAACCAGCCTGAAAACTGACCACCAGCTCCGTTAATATCATTATCACGTGTGCCTGAAAATCCCTCTAACTCTGGGTGATGTAACAACACTGACGGGTTTTATGTTATAATCATGAATCCTGTGTGTGGTTGTATGGCTGATGGCTTTAAATACTCCAACACCAACAGGCACAGACAGTCAGAGGTGTAAATCACAGCTGTAGCCAACCAGAACATTCAGTTTATCATTTGGAAACAAATATTGCACTGTGGCTGCTGACTTCATCCAAAATTGACCAGAATGCATTTGGGTTGATTTAAAGTGCTCAATGTTTAAACCAGTTTCTACAAAGTGTAAACTTTCCCCTCACCATGAGAAATGAATGTAAGAGAACTTTACCCTTTTGGGATTGTATTGTACCTCTTGTTCTATCTTCATGCACACACTCTGACTCTTTATCAGAGGATTGTTGTCCTGAATGCAGTTGCTCATCTGCAGGAGATTTTCAAGATATACAAAACTCATGGAGCTCCGACTGTTGGTCATATCTGTTGTACAGGACGCTTCCCCCAACCACATAAATTCAATTATAGGAACACATCAACAGAATAGATGCAGATGGAAGAAAAGAGTAATTATCTCGGCGTTAGAGTAACATTCCCGGACTGCAGTTAACATGACCAACTGATGAACTGTGACAGTAGCAGTGAATGAGGAGGTGGCTCGTTCCACCGCGCTGCTCTGTGGTTTCAGAGTACGACTTCTATTCTGGAGGTCTTTAAGACTCGCCTTGCTCTGCTAGGGGGGTATAATGTGTTTTCTGTGGTGGGCTCAAGCCAAGAAAAATACACCTGAATAATCTAGATGAAGTATACCTATCAAAACACATGTCCACCTCGGCTGCCCTACAGGTTGTGCACCGCAGACTGGGGCAATTGTGGTTTTTCAATTGGTTGGTGATGGAGAGCGAGTCGAGCATGCACTGGGATGAAGGTCTGACCGCTTCTTACTGCGTCAGGGTGAAGCTGAGGCTGCAGGCCCCGGGGACAGGGTGTGGTCTGGGGGCTGTGGGGTTACAGGGAGTGTAAGGCATGAGGAGAGGGAGACAGACCATGAAGGGAAGTAAGATACTTGGTGTTGAATAACAAGTGTACTGAATGAAGCTAAATTAGCTGTAGAGGATTGCTGTTAAACACTGGATGAGCCGCTCATCAGCAGCGCTGCAGGAGGACACCAGAGCCTGCGGACGCAGAGCTCAAAGTGTTCAAGATTTGGTGGGAACAAACAAGTTGCCGATGACTGTGTGGACCAACATCACGGAACAACCCGATCATCACAATAAATGCACACAAACCACAGATGTGTTGAAACTTTACCTCTCTTTGTGCTGCAGTTTTGGGTTTCCTTACTTCTTGCTGGACATGGAGGTTCACAATACGCTTTGTTGAGATTTGTGAAGTCTTCACGCCGGCTCCTTTACGAGACAATACTACCTACGTTTACCCATAACACCCTTCTCTGCGTAGGCTCTCAGAGGTGTTTACATGTATCTCAACAGAAGCATAATTACATCTTCATAGAGTTAAATGATGATATGATGAACTGTGGTTTTCTTTAAACGTGAGGATCTAAATATTTGTGAACACAGCGAATCAGAATGTCCTTCATAGCTGCCAGGGAAATAAATCAAAGACAGCCAGGTCAAAGGCCTGTAATCACTTGATTTGCACAGCGACCTCATTAATGTGGTTATGGTGAGAAGAGGAATGCGGCTGCACGGCCGGGCCCTCGGGTTTGGATGTGGGTGTTGGGGAGCTGTAGGTGTTCGTGCCCCGCTGACCTGCAGTGGAATGTTTTCCACCAGTTCAGTCCGTCCTTCAGGGGATTTCTGGGTTTGGAGCTGCTGCTCACCTCTGTCGCCGACATTATCCAGAATACGTTCGCCGCGGCGGCACCACCTGAAACCTCCAGCAGGGAGCACATTTATATCACCATGCAATGTCAACCCATCCTCCCCCACCCGCCTCCACCCAGCAGGCACGGACTCACAGTAGATCGCTTGTTTTTGACCCCGGAGTGTCCCCCCTTGTCCTCCTCCACTCTGTCTCCTAGTTGCTGAGAGCGAGGGATAAATAAAACAATGTGTGGATTAATGATCAAGTGATTTGAAGGCTGTGTTCTTCCAAGGCCCAGAGCAAACCGCTCTTTATTTACCCAAAGGATAAATCAAAATTATGGGCTGTATCAACAATAGAACGGGGCTCCCCAGAGGAAAAGACTAAATGATAGATCATCAGTGGAAAAGACTTTGCTATGAATTACACAAAGTCCCTTCTGTCTAGTTATCTGTTAATAGCTGCTCCTTCACACGCAACAATATGACACATTGATTAATCCAGGTTTTCTGTTAAATACTCAGAAATCCACTGTGGATCATATCACATGGTCAGAACAGTCAGAAGTGACACCAACTGCACTTTCTCCAGTCTGATGAGGTGTTCTTGGTCAGTAAACATAAAATACATATTATGATCAGGTTTGACAGAGAATGATCTTTAATCAGGTTCAATAAACTGGTCTTTCCTTCAGCTTTTCAGTCATAACTCAGGTGATGACAGGTGGTCATACCGTATAATCTGGTGAACCGTGGCCTGTGGGCTCGGGTCATGCTGGGCTGTGATGGTCTAAGTCACCCCCCCGTCAGGACCAGTAATCTCCAAAGTCAAGTCCAAGTCCTCATCAAAGCACGTCTATCCAACTGATACCACATCATTTTGTATCTGTTTTTACATAATAATTCAATAAATAACTTAATACAGTCCATATTGTGTATTCAGTGTAATCCACTGACTACACATCATTTAACTCATCAACATTTTTACACATTAAGTAATAACTGAGATGATGTTGTGGAGACTCTGTGACGCTTCCTCCTTCCATCCTTTTCATGCATGAATTATTAAAACAGCTAGTAATATTTATTAAATGTTTGATTTGACTCTCAAACAAGTGAACAAACAAACATGTTTATTTGGCAGGAGTTCTGCAGAGCTCCACAGCACAGAGAGGGATCAGGAACAAGATGGTAGAAATACTTTCATCCACATTTTAATGACATTTCTCTTGTAAATCTTTTTCTGTCCACTGCAGCAGGTGTTGGCTGCCGGAGCAAATATTCTCTGAAGACTATTTCAAATGTCTGTTTACTGAAACTATTAAAGTGTAAATCATATCACAACTTTAAATAAAACACACAAAATAAGGACACATCTATTTAGGATCTATTCATGTATTTATTCAGAATATACCCTCGGTGAATAGCATCCACTGGAGTGGACGGATGTGTTTTCAGTCACATAAATCTAAAATCGGGATAAAAACATCCTAACACCTTATTTAGTTGTGTTTGTTTGTGGTTTTCTGAGAAGAGAAATTAACAGTTATTCCAGAGAAAACTGTTGCACTTACTCTTCTCTCCGCCATTTTGAATTTATCAAGCCATATCTCAACATGACAGAGATACAAGTAGAAGATTTAAATGCAATAGTGGATTTGGGGGTCCTGCCGTGGTGGTGGGGGGGTGAGACGTGGTATCTGTCCTCTGTCGTGGACACCATGCATGAAAGGGTTGAATCTACTTGAAATCCATTTATTTAAACAGTGAAACCTCTCAAAGGTAAAAACTTGTATAGGCATACTGTCTCCTGGTCTCTCATCATGATGGCAGACCTTATAGCTGATATAAGGAACAGCTCCATGTGTTAACACAGGGGGGTGTTATTAGTGTGGAGGAGGTCAGGAGAGGAACGCTTCAGGGTCCTTATTTGCTGGTAAGTAGTGATTGCATTTATTCAAGTAGGGCTCTTTTCTTCAACAAACAGAAAGAGTCATTCCACTGCCTCCCCCAGAGAGAGCATCACATCCTCTGCCTTCTGTGTCTGGGACACTCCTAACCAAACATCCATATATATCACCACTTCCATGATTACTCCCGTGTACACAGAGAAAGGCTTGTGCTTGTGGATTCTCTATATTTAGTGTTGAGGGCAGTGCTCAGTGTTTCCTATCTTTCAACATGTATGTCCTATACAGCTTCCCCCAGCGCTGCCGCTTCACCAGGGAACAGCTGTATCTGCTTATGGCTGACATTCAGGGAGTAGATCCTAATTGACTGTTGCATTAGATTTGCTTGTCAGGCTGCCAACCCCTGCTTTAAACAGCTAGTGGTCTGTTGTCCACTGCTGAGGAGAGGACAGTGAGACGCACAGCGAAGTCCTGCTTTAGCTGGGAAAACTTTGCAGATGTGTGTGTCTACACGGGCTGATTCTGCCCTCTAGTGGAGTAAAGCTGTACTAGAGTAAAGGCAGGATCTGAGCTGTGTGAGGGACTGTGACCTCGTTTATCTTTGACAGTACTGAAACATTCTTCTCACTGTGATATACAGGAGGATATATTGGTGTCACAGTTCAGTGACTTTATTACTCAGCCAAATGCTGTCTTCCTCTCGTCAGGATCAGAGTTATTGATCTGACTGACTTCTCCCAGAGCAGAAGGCACACTGATATCCACCAGGAACGGAAAGACTGGAGACATCTGGACACATCTGGACACATCAGAATCTACTGACGGCTTCAAGTGCAATCTGAAGACACCCCACTTGTTTTTCTTTTTCTTTGGTTTGTGTATTTATTATGAAGTAACTACATCTTGATTTGTATTTGGCAGATACTGCTAAAACCTCCTCGACGGCCATCCTGTGTGACTGACACTCCATGGTGCAATGGGATTTTATAACTGAACTATGTCTCTGTGGGTCCCGCTGCGAATACATGGCTATTTATTCCAGTGTCTTTCTAGACCCTCCTCACAGGAAGCCCTGCATGCATTTTCCCCTCATCCGACATCCCTGATGACCAGGGCGTTCCCTTCATATTTCTCTGGCTATGGAAATCAGCTGTTGTCACATTAAAGGGTTGAAAAAAAAGTAAGAATTTTAATTAAAAACATTCAAAAATAACCTAAAATTATCAACGGTATGTGAGGAAACAATGTGTTGAGGGTATGAATCCACAGGAGGTCATTTCTTACACATGATGGACAAAAGCACAGTATCCCCAAAGTAAAAAAAACATTATTCTGAACCATCTGAAAAACTGTCTCTGTAATAAATGATCATCCTCTTCACTATTATCATGATGAAGCCACAGTCGGTTCCAAACGCTGACATATCTACAGAGTGCACTCTCATGCGTCTCTGCGTCTCATGTTGCCTTGTTGGTTTTCCAGACAGATGACATGATATCTACACAATCTGCTTCACCCGTCTCCCCCACCATACATGTACACAGACTGCGAGCTGCAATCAGAGCTGTGACTCTCTGCGGCCTCCCGGCTCCACATCCTCTCCTTCACCGCACTGAACAAACAGCAAAGTGGAGCTTGATGGACAGCCGGTTTACAGGGCTCGTCAGGTATTAACAGATTTGATTCTTACTGGAAGAGGAAGGACCTCTGGGAGGGATCAGAATCGCTGAGGAGGCGTGGACGTCTACAGCCAAGAATCCTTGTTTACTTACGGTCACGGGAAGGTTCATGCTCTTCTGTCTGATACACAACTGTGTGAGTGTGTGTCGTCTTGTGCTATCACATGTACCAGCATGACACAGTTTTACCATTAACATTAAGTCAAATTAGAGCAGGGCCAGCTGAACTTTAATCATACATTTGAGATAAATAAATGAACATTACTATTATTTTCTATACATTTCCTTTAAATTACCATCAGTGCATTTAGTTAGTAAAACTGGCTCATACCACACTCTCAGAAATAGGGGTACAGTACGAGTCCTTTTTTGTACCCCTAGGTACAATCTACACTAATGTACCCCCTAGGGCTCATTATTGGACCTTAAGGTAACTATTTGTACCCTTTTGAGGGCCCAAAAGGTACATATATGTACCCCAGTGGTAAAAGGTACATATATGTACCTTTTCTTCTACATGCTGGGGTACAATTGTATTAGGCTCTACAAATGGCAGTAGCCTAAATATTAATATGTTTAAATAATTATTTAGTCTTTCTTCAGTAGTAGTTATACTTTTTAAATGTGAAGGTTTCACTGTTTCCTTCAATGAAGATTTTAACTTCTAAGCCATTTTTGAGTAGCCTTGAAATATTTATTTTTTTTAGCAGATTTGCAGGTATGAAAAGTTACTAATCATCCAGTAAATATTGTATGTTATGATATTCACAAACAGCCAACCATGGATGCACAGAAAAATCAGCTACCTACAGCCTGGCAGACAAAGAGCCCGTCCACACCGCAGTATACAGTATGCAAGTTTCCCAGAATGCATTTCGCGGCAACCGGCAGCGGTAGAGCTGCTAAAAGCTGTTTTAATTCTTGCTTTAGCGCTGTTAATACATCACTTTCTTAAGTTTTAATATTTTTTTATGCGAGAAAGTACCTATTTAGATCCTTGGTGATACGTGATACGCCTCTGCCAATAACTGTCACTAGGCAAGTAAACCACTATTGACTCCACCATGCCTCGTCTATACCAAGTTCCAAGTATTTGACACTTATTCTGTGGATAACAGTTTGTATGTCACACTTCGACATAGTATTTAAAGATGTACAAAACTGACATGTGAAGATCTTCTGTCACGAGTGTTATTTTCATGTATGCAGTTTTAAGGTTGGTGGAGAATGGACTTGCCTGCAATGGACAATTTTACATTGTTTAAAGTTAAATGAAATTGAAATGTGAAAATAAAAAATACATTCTGGGTACAATGGTACAAAATTGCCACCAGAGGTACAAGATTGGTCTTTATAAGGTACAAACCACAAGGGTACAAATAAGTACCCAGTGTCAAGGGTACAAAATTGTACCTTCAGAGGGTACTGCCCCAGTGACAAGCCATTGTACCCCTAAAGGTACAATTCTGTACCTTATTTTCTGAGAGTGCATGTTAGATGTTGGGTCCTACTTAAACAATCTATGGCACATGGTCTGAAGTCCATGGCACAAGTTAGGGCAAGAGTTTGTGTGTGACTAGACTAAAAACCATCAGATCAACAACTCCATTTAAGCAACTGCACCGATATTTACCTGAGGAGGAAACCTGCTGACGTACGTCCCTGTGTCTGTGGATGGGAGGCAGCTGGGTGTGATAATGCATCTTTAATTAGGAAAATGTAAAGTACACTACCTCTACACTTACGCCGATGACCTGCCACTGATTCTACGTACTCAATCAGCCAAAAAGCAACTGACAAAGGCCGTCCAGTGCCAGCTAGAGCCCTGAACGCTCACCGATGGCCACGGCAATGGACAACGGCTTCTCCAGTCTTACAGCAGAGTGTACACGCGCTGTGAACCCACCTGTGTTCAGGTACCTCTAACTATCTGAATAATGCCTTCTTTAAACAGTCGCTTTCTGCTGCCTCAGGATAGCAGTGTGCCAGACCACACTTCTTTGTAAGACCAACATGCCCACAGGCACACTGTGAGTACTGGAAGTGAAGATTACGACTGCGTCAGTCAGACACTAGCAGTGACACTTGAGTTGGTTCCCTTAAGCAACTCAAAAAGTGAAAAAAGAGAAGAATCTGCATCGTTCCTCCTGAATCTGCAGTTCGACCATCGGTCACATTTTTCATCTGGTCATTTTCAAATTCAACTGACAATGCATGGATCTCAGTCTCTGTTACTTTCATCTGTACTATTTATTCTGCAGAAAGTAGTTCCAGTAAAAACTGTGCATGATGTGCTCTTTGGTTTATCCACAGTCACAGTAACAGGACTTTTTCTTCTGGAAAAGCCACACTGATGTTGACAAAATGAATGAACCACCACCAGTTTGATTGACATGAATCAAACAGACATGTACGGTGAATGAGTCACTCCAGACCAGCTCACCTCGGCCCTCACAGTTTGTATCAGGGTTTTTTTTCCATATAAAATCATGTCATCTGTAAAATCCAAACCCATTAAAAAAACAGAGAACCATGAGGTAGAATTATGTAAAAAAAACACTCAATGTGATATTACAGCTGGTGAAAGGTATGGGAAAATAGCTATTATGAAATGACAGAGTAATATAACATCTTTATGTTTTTAAAAAGTTAAACTAAGTTTCAAAGATATCACGGCTGACCGTCTGTGGAACAATTCTACAGTCCAAATGTGTTACAAGTGGGTTTTTCAGCTTTGAAGCTGTATTTAGCGAATCTGTAGAACTAGATTCTAGATGTGATAGAATGACACTATTAATTATAATACAGAGAATCAACATTTGGTCGCAACAAAGTGAGACCCGGAGGAGATATTTACTGATGAAAATGAAAGATTCTTGGTTTTGGTTCGGGCATCCCTCTTTAATAGGATACTTGTAAATGATCCTCGGGTTTATTGGGTGTCCAGGACAAATTTCAACCCAATCCAGTGAAAAATAAGTGCATGCTGAGTCTCAGAATACACATGAATCAATGAATCATAACAAAAATGAAATGTAGCTCCGAGGGCCAGATGTACAAAATGGAATGACCCAAATGAACCCTTGTGTTTTTTGATTTGGCTGAAGAAACTATTTAATCATCAAACTCTCCTCCTCAGAGTTACCATTTGTATGAACAGAGACTCAAACATGAACCGTACGAGACAGATGTCAAGGTCTTGTGTTTTCATCAGTGTGTCTATTTAATTCAGTATCGCAGTAAAATGCTGCGACATTACCCAGGGTGCCCTGAATACGCAGCCTGTGAACCGAGACTGCAAAGACAACACTGATCTGAACACCTCTGTGATGTTTCATGAACTATGAAATTCACTTTAAAGGCAGCGAACACACAAGGATAAATATTTGACTTTGCTTTTCAGGTGAGTTGAGTAAAAGGGCAGCGGGCTGTGTTTAAAGATGGATGATAGGATAAGAGGGTGGTGGTCGGGTGAGGTGGGGGAGGTTCGTAGAAACTGATATAACTTGTGATTACAGTCGTGTCCACTGACCCCAGAGAGACTGCGGTGTTGGCAGCCGCTCCCCTGTTTAATCTCCAGCTGCTTGGTGAGTAATTGGAAGTGAGAGCTTATGTATTTTTGTAATGAGCTGACAGCATATTTCCACTCCATGCCCAAAAGGCTTGCCTAATCAACATGGTCACGCTGTTTCTCTGTTAGTGACAGCTCTCGCCACAATGGCTGTGACAAAACAAAACGTCAAGCGCTGGATGGACGTGTGTGTGTGTGTGTGTGTTTTGGGTGGGCTTCAACTGCTCCCCTAGTGCTGCATCAACATCCCTCCTTCAGTCTGCAGCCTTGGACGTGAAGCCACGCTCGCTGCCTCGCTGCCTCGCTGGCTCAGGTCAAAAGCCCTCTTGTCCCCGCTGCATGATCTATGATTTACATGGATATGGCATGTGTGTGAATATAACCTTTGTACGTCACAGCAAGTCCCCAGCTACACACGTAACCACACACACCGTGACCTTATTCACTCTGCAACGGTAACAGTGGTTACAGATGAGGAGTGTTTTCATGAGGCACGGACTGTAGAGACACGTGCATCATGACTTCTCTTCATCTTTATCCTCACCTGAAACATTAGCAATCAAACACTGTGTATGAAAGAAAACATTGAGACTTAATAGAAGAAAAGACTTTTTATTGATCCCCCCCAAAAAAAGAAAAAAGAAAAGTAAATCTGGTCTTGTTTTTCAAATTACTGTCCGTTAAAAGACCCCTGTTGAATCTTAAAGCTTTTATCAAGATGTGAAAAACATTTTTCCAATTCAAAAAAACGAGACCATTTTTTTAAATGATGTCCTAATTGTTACAGATGAAACATGTTGAGTCAAACTTAAACTACACATTTCAGATCCTGCTATGTCCTGCTCTGTATAACCCAACATAACCCTGATGATGTCATCAGGGTTATTTGAGCCAGTATTTCTTTAAAAAAAGCCGGCGTAACACTGGGGACATGGAGGTTGAAAGACAAGGACATTAACCAGACAGGAAAGGTCTCACGGAGTTGAGTTGCATGGACAGAAGGATGCAGTGTTTTCGCAGTGTGACCTGTACTAAAGTCAGCATATCTTGCTGTCTGCTGTTCACATGTTGACCTTTAAAAAAATTAAAAATCTGTCTTTACATTAATTATGATGAATGATAATGATACATTATATGAACTACTTGAATGTCCGACTTGAAGAATGGTTATGATTTTCTTCCATTGTACTTCTTCAGGAGTAAGTATTGTAGTTACAATGATAACTGCCAATCTGTCAGTTAATTCTGCTGTCAATTATCCAGGAATAAGCGAAGCGATTAAAGTGACAACTTTAGTGCTCAGGAAACGGAAATATGAACTTTGATACGATCAAAAGATCCAAACGTTCTACGGCATGACCCGGTGCTGAGACTGTTACCAGCTGCTGCTTCCAAGGTCCTGAATTAACCCTCAACTTTAACTGTATCTGAAAGGAAATGCTGCTGTTAAACTTTTAAAGTAATCTTTCAGTGCTTAGAGGAACTAAATTAGATCACCATCAATCATTGTATCGGGGGCGAGGAAGAAACCTCAGGGAATCTCAAATCCTGGACAAATAAAACCAGATCTATGTGTTTGTTTTTGTCTGACCCGACCTTTAAATTGTGTTCAACACAGTGAAATTGCTGCAGTGTTTGACACCAAAACAACTAATCATCCTAAAGAAATCTTCTAACAGTCCCACAAGTGTTTGTGCTGGGTCTGCGTGTGCTGTAAGCTGAGACGTCTGTGATTTCTTGCTGGATTGAGAATGTTAAAATCAGGAAATAACAGCGGTGGAAAGGCAAGTGATACAAGAAGGCTCCTGTCTTTTAAATCTGTAACTCAAGCTGATGGGGCTACGTGGGAAATCAGCTTTGGCTGAGGGCTTCACGGATTAGACCCTATCTGCTGCGCTCCCCCTGGGCTGACGCCCCTGACCACAACCCCAGCCTCTCTCATCTCCACCGAGGGGATCGGCCGGCAGGTCAGTGTGGATTGCTTACGGAGGTGTTCCATTTAAAATGCCAAAACAATTTCCCTCGGACCTGCTGAGAGTCTGTTTTGGAAGTTCTCTTGTGCCACTTCACCCACAATGCAGTTCCTGACATGCGACACCGATGAACCCTCAGTAACCTGCGAGGGCGATTACGTCTGGTCCGGCTCCTCTGGGCCTCACATGCTGCAAACCGCGAGCAAGAAGGGACAAAATACTCTTGTGTCATGAACACCAGAGACCGTCCCAGTGCGTGTTACATATTTCCTGCAGTCATTACAATCACAGCCGCTCACTCTTTCCCTCCCTGTGTCCTTGTAGTAATCTGGAATTCTGGCGACCGGTCCAGGGCTGCTGAGGTTCTGGTATCTGCAGCACGGGGCACCAATCCATGCGTGACCATATGTAATATAATCAAAAAGTCAGTGCTGTGTTTTATACAACCAATCAGAGCCAATCAGTGTGAGCCCAGTGTGTGATGGGAAGGTGGAGAAGGGGGGCTCCGGGGTTGCTGGGGCCCCGGCCGAGTGTGTTACTCATCAGTCTTCCGAGGCCCGGCGCTCTGTTTGGATTGCTGTGTTTGGATAAAGCAGATTGGTTTGCACTTAACCCTGTAATATATGCAAAACTATTCTCCTGATAATACTCTTTAGGCCTGGCCAGTCACCACTGTGGCAGATGCCGTAAACGCGGCATGGCTTGAAGAAAAATGACACGTAATAAATTGTGACATGGTCACCAAGAAGCCTGTAGCCCCCACCCCACATACACACACACACACACACACACACACACACACACACACACACACCTTAACTCCATGACATGAAGAAGCTGGATATAAAATATGGAATTCAGATCTGCTGTTGCAGGTCATAGGGGTCATTTTGTTAAATGTGTGTGTGTGTGTGTGTGTGTGTGTATACAGGCCAAACACCAAAACTGCAGCTGGTCTCCAGTCATCCAGCGACGGAGCAACAAAGGGACTTCTACTAGGAGTGTTTTTTTATCATAGAATCTTTCTATATAAAATCTGGGTGACACGTTTGCTGAGAGTTTAAAGGACAGAAGTGGAGAAGCTTCACACAGCTCTAACATGATTTATCTTGTCTCTGACAGTGAGATGAGATGATGGATATCAATTTAATGTCTGTGTTAATTACTGACCTAGAGCCAGGAAGCCATTCGTCAAGCTTTGCATAAAGGATAGACAGGCAGCCTCGCTCTGAATCTCACCGGTGGACTGTTGGCTTGTTTGTTTAAATGGTGTCTGAGCAGAAGGGTTAGGGTTGAGGTCCTTGCTGGCTCATGAACACTGACTTTTCTGACAGCTTACAGATGCGGATGATACGGAGCAGCACTATAAATCAGTGAATTATGGGGGCAGGGTAGCCAACAGTTCAAGCAAGACGTCCACAGTGGTGCTGAAACCGTCTGTCCATTAGTATTGCTACCTGGCCTCAGAGCAGAACGCTGACAGAGGGTCTCTGCCACCGTCGATCATTTGATCACGATAACATCTGTAAATACTGACTGCTGACGACAACATTGACTTACGCTAGACTAAAATTAAAACAAGTTCTACTGACTGAATCTTGACTCAGAACAAAACAACTGTCATTTTCAAACTAAATTTAAAATGTGAAGTCCTCCATCATGACACCGCTCTTCTACACCCTTCCTGTGGCTGCTGTTGGCTGCTAGACTCTGATCCAACACTGCCTACGATGCTGCGGATGGCTCGGCCCTGCCTACATCTTACCATACACTCCAGCCTGCCCACTACATGCTACTGCCACTCAGGCTGCTCTTGTCAGGGGTCCCAGCCACAGCTCTGCAAGACCACAGACAAAACTGCCTGCTGTCACAGACTGAAATCCATCTGTTCAGACTGCATCGTAACATCATCCTTCTTTGTCTCTTACTGTTTCTAACAGCACTTGAAGCAGTTGAAAATTCCACATGGTTGAATACATTTGTTGAAAGTTGCTTTGGACAAAAGTGTCACCTAAATAAAAAGATTAAATGACATCTTAAACACATGACCTGGATTCACATATACATGATGCACACAACACCGTGGCATTTATATTAACAGTGATTTATGATGAACCTTGTTGTGAAGAAATGAAACGTTTAAGTTAGCAAAGATCCTCGTCCAGACATTGATTAACAGTCTGAGACCAAATAGCAGACTAATGTGGAGTAACTGCTGTTCAGAGACTGCAGAGATGTGACGGACAGCCCTGATTCCAAACAGATCGAACAGGACGTGATCACTTGCTCATCTGTTCTGGCAAATACTTAAAGCTGCAGTCTGCAGTTCTGAGAAAAAAGTTGACTTAGCCAGAAAATTTGAATAAGCACAGCTCCCAGGTCAGTCCTTCTTCCTCTCTGCTGCGCTGCAGCCCTGCCTTCAAAGCCCCTCCCACAGAGGAGCCTGCCGTAACCACGGTAACAGAGGACACCAGAGAACCAAGATGGCGTATTCACATCGGGTTGAATGCTCATTGCTTTGGTAGGGCATTGGCAAACAACATAAGCCCTGATTCTATTCTGTTCTATTTCGGATCAATACAACTAAATTACAATGACGAGTGCCTCATGCCGAGTCACTGTAGATATCCCGAGTAACAAACGATATTCCTCACATCGCAGTAGACGGAGTTACCAGGTAATCATTACCCAGTGCAACATTTCTGCCACGCTGCCTTTCTGAAGCATGAGTAACGTTATTTCTCTAAACCAATTCAACCACTTCAGAGCCTCCTGAACACAAACTAACGTTATAACTGCCCGGTCACTTAAAAGAGACTTTTGCTAACCAGTAGCCATAAAGACAAAGCTAAACACCGGAGTTAGCATACAAGCTAACAAGCTACATTTACCAGCAAGCTACGTAGCTCGACTGCAACACCGTAAGACGACATGCGCTATTGCGAGTATTACAGTAACCACCGCCATCTTAGCCTGGTGGTTGAAACATAGAATGAAACATATATCAAGCAGGAGTCCTTACCTGTCCAGAGGAAAAGTGGCCAACTCTGCATCGCTCTTGAGTCCTAACAAATCCTGCAGCTCCTCCACCTCTGAAATGACGCTCCGATATTTATCCTAGTTTTCTTTCTGGTTCGGTCCAGTTCTTTCTTTTTACACTGCTTTTCTTCGTCAGTCTTCTTATTTCTTCTCTTTGACATGGGGCATGTTTCTGCTCTGGTGTTGTTGTTGTCTGTTCTCCGCCATTGTTCGCAGTCTGAGTTTGAGCTTGAACGTATCTGACCAGGTGAGAGCGGCGCTGCGTGGGGGAGGGGAGCTGCCAGCAGAGTATGCACGAGCATGATTGACACTTCTCAGACACTCCCCTTGGCTCTGATTGGTTTTGTTGATTCGGGAGTGGTGGATTCTTGAAATCAAATTACAGCCACTGGGTGGAGCCACAGACAGCTGACCTGTATCTTATTCTACTGTCAGATCATAATGACAATTTCAGCAAATATAACAAAAAAATAGTTACAGACGACAACTTTAAACTGAAAACAATACAAATCCAATATTTTTAATGTTTTACCTGATCAACTTCATTGAGTTTTGTGAGTTTGATGGCAGCAACCGGTTTCAAATAAATTGTGACAGGAGCAACAAAAGACTGTGAAAGTTGTGCAACGCTCCAGAAACACCTGTTTGGATCTTTCCACACGTGAACAGGTTCACTGCTAACAGGTGAGAATGAAAGGAGCGTCCTCGAAAGGCTCAGTCAATCACAAGCAGGTATGAGGTGAGGCCTCAAACACATGATGCAGAAAGGAGATTGCTCCACAGAAAACAGCTGATGGTAAAGAGTTTGTTTGCAAATGACTGCATTCTGTTTTAATTCATGTTTCACACAGCATCCAAACTTTTTGAAGTCTGGTTTGCAGACAATGATTGTCAGCCATCTCTGTTTGTGTTTGATTTACAGTATCATTAAACTATGTGCATAATGACAGGCCCTGCTGTGGGCCGCTGCCAAGAAGCTCTGCAGAGCCTCATGTTCTATCATGACCAAGTATCCGATGAGATCTCCCTCCATGTTATAAGTAGCCGTGTGGTTTTCATAGTCCACTGCTCTGCTGAAATGTTGGCCTAACCCTGCACTCCACCGCCAGACTCCTTCATGAAACCTAAGAAGAGCCTGGTGCTCCAGACTGGGGTTCAATGCAAATGATGACAGAATCAAATATGTCTGTTTTTGCAGAGTTCAACTGCACCCTGGAGGCACCTCCATCACCAGAGCGACAAACACACACTTTAAAAGGTCCTTTTTGTGAGAAAAAGTGACTTTGGAGTGTCATGACCAACTCATCAAACACTGATGGTAGGACGGGTCGGCCACCATCCCAAAGAGATTTCTGCTGGTTCAAATAACTGATTTTAACTTCATTCCCTTATCTTCTGTCTCCACATAAATATATACTTGAAACAAAGACACAGTGTGTGCAGCAGTAATGCTTTTCTTCTTTATAATAACCTTTGTGGGGCTCTCAACCCCTAAGTTTGAAACCACTGCACTAAGTGATTTGTCATGAACCCGTCCACAGCTTAAAAAGTCCCCAGCCTCACTGCTGAACCCTTGTGGTTGTAATGTTCTTTACACCACCCGGTATAAAAGCTGTGGACAGAACAAACATATCCATATGTTACCTGAATGTACCTAAATGTAATGCGAGCTCTGAGGCTGGAACAGATCCTGGCAGGGTCGACTGGGCCGCGCAGCCTTTTCCCTGACCCTCTTCTGACCCCGAGACTTTTACTGCAGCTCTCTCTATTGCCTTCACCCCCGGCCTCCCCTTGACCCCACCCTTAAAACCATCCTGTGTAAAGGGCAGACCTCCACACATATTCATGGTAGATGTGACAGAAGGAGCACACAAACAAACCCACAACACAAACATTATACTGCAGTAATAATATACATATATGCAATACTATCATGGTAATCAATTGTCACATATACATGTTTTGCTGCTGCCTTTTTTTCTTTTCAGTACACATTATGTCGTCAGAAGTACAATTAGAGATTGGACATAATTTGGAGCCAATGAAAATCCATAATTCACAGCTGGTTCTCTGATGTGACTCTCAGAGTCGAGGCTTTCTGTGCACAGAAGGAAAGATACCAGCAGAGGGCAGCAGGTGACTGAGAAGAAGATTAAGCTCTGTGACCACTCACAGCTTTACAGTTCTCCACATCATCAGTTTGTCCCCATCCACTTTTCACTTTCAGTGCAGTTCAAATAACTCAGGAAACATTCAGTTTTAACAGGATTCGAACACAAAGTGACCCCCATGGAGCCAGAACAGGGGCAGTGAATTACTGCACTGAGAATAGAATCCGTCATTTAAACAAAACCTGAACCAACAGAGGAAACTCTGGCATAGAAAAAGTTCTGTTGGCACTGAAACAAATGTCATTTATTGTCAGTGCCAAACTAACTTCATTATAATTTGATATTTCTTTGGATGTTTATGTGTTTTTTATGACAATCTTAGGTTTTTCCTTCATGCCAGTCGTTTTACAGTTTTTTATAATTAATTAATATAATTTCTATAATTTTTCAGTGTCACTGATATTCAGTTTCAACTTTCTGTCACCGTTCTGGCTCCACAGAACCGCCCATTATTGTCACATCACATATAATCTGCAGGGAGCTAATAGGATTATTAACTTGAGATCAAATATCTCAACAGAAATGTACTTAAACGATGCACTCAACATGGCTGCGGCCAAAGAAAGATTAGAAAAGGATGGAGGCTGAATATATCAGCCCTCATGTGGATGCAGTGATTATCTGAGGGCGGCTTCAGGTTTAATCATGTGACCTCTTGATGGGGACTTCTGACAGCCTAATTAAAGGGGACATGTGACCACATTCGAGTGTGTTTACAGAGGACATCTACTGCATATGTGGAAAAAGTAGTATTGCTGTTGTTCCAGAGGAAGCTGCCTGTAATCTGATCAATTCCTTGTAGAATGCCACTCAGTGTCTCAGTTGCATTGTGGGTAATGTAGGTGCCAGGTGAAACGCGGCCCCCAGGTCTATGATTACAGTTTTAAACTCATGATCAAAAACGATACAGCAGGATCACAGTTGTTCAAAACCTGGTTCCTTCGTTACCCACAATGCAATTTAGTGAAGAAGCCAGATGTCCTGGGCTGGCGTGGTTACACGTGGTCTGCGTATATGAGGCTGGCTAGATTGCAACTTTGGAGAAGGCTGACGGTAAAATGAAGATTCAGTTAATGAGCAGCAGCTCTGGTGGACATTCCTGCAGTCAGCAGGACTCGAACCTGTGACCTGTTGAAGTGCCACACCTGTCTGGATCATCTCAGGAGGAGAGATTACAAACAGTTTGATCTGCTAATATATGAACTTCCATACGTGGCAGTCCTGCTCTGTGAGCTGCCTCTCTGGTAAGATGGCATCCAACGGGATTTGGGTTTAGTTCTTCAGTGCAACCCATTCTCAAGTTTGTTAATAAAGAATGCATACCTGAACAATATGTTCACGTTTACACACCTGTTAGTGATCAGCGTGGCTAGGCAGCCTGACTTAATTGGAAGAGGTGTTCCATTTTACAGGTACAGTGTGGTAGCTTTTCACTTCCCATTCATAGACACACACTGACAACACACTGAACAAAACTAAGTGTAGCTACCATAGTTCAACAGGATATTTCACTTATTTCCACACTCTGATTTTTATTTCCCAAACCAGACAGCAGTTACATCACACCCTGTTCAGGCGGTGAAACATCTCACACCGTTTACATTTGATTCTGAAAACAGGGATTTCCTCTTGTCACTGAGATGTGTTTGATGTGAAATGAAGAGCAAAGGTGAATTGCTTTAATCCGTCTAACTTACCTCCAAATCATTTTTGAAGGATTAAGAACTTTCTCACGCACACAGAAAGGTAACCTGGAATACAGGGGAGATTATCTGAGGTTGCATCTCGTCCACCACATGCTGAGAGGAAACTGGAGACTTACAGAGTGTCAGTGAGAATGAGCTTGAATTACCCTGATGTGAGTGAAATGAGGAGGGCAGCACCAACACGGTCCTACATGCCCCTCATCTCCTTCCCCAGTTTGATCCTTGATTCTGAGGATGAGACACAAGGAGAGAGGAGCCAAGGTGATGGCTATCTAACAAACGGAGACATCTTTGCTTCAGAGCGTCATTTAAAAGTAGAATCAAATGATTCACGTCAAGCCAAAGGCTGGTCAGTGGGGGTGCATGAACAAACAATGGCGGAACACCGTTGGTCTCTTGTGCATACACACTGGGCAGGTAAAATCCAAACTGTCCTTTGCTCCCTTTAAGTAACAGCTGTGCAGACGAAAGCTGATGCTTCCAGTAGCCGTTTTTATCTTCTCGTGTATCCGGAGGATAGGATTAGGATTTGGTCTACACGCAGGCCACTCTATTGTTAAAACCATGCAGTGAAGGTCTCATTTTAATCCAGTTCACATAATGTGGTAGGGTTTTGAACTAAAATCTGTGTTAGTGAGCATTTTTCCTTCCCAAAGATAATCCATCCACCTGAAAAGTGTTGCAAATCAGGATGCTGATGGAACAACATGAGTGCACAGGTATGCCTTTAACTGTTCATAAAAAAAGTCTCAGGGAAGCTCATCTGCTTGTCGTCCTGACCGGGGTCTTGACCTGACTGCAGTTTGTCATAACCACAACTGACTTATATCCCTGATAAAATCCCAGTTTTCATTGTACCGTCAGATAAAAGGCGACATGTATGCCAATGTCTTTTTTGATATTAGCAAACCACTCAGAGTGCTGCATGGTGGTGGTAGGGTTATGGTATGGGCAGGCATAAGCTGCTGACAATCAACATGTGTATTTTATTGATGGCAGTTTGAACGTCCCACTGTTGTGCAGTTCATTCATGATCACCTCAGGCTGCAGCATGATAATCCATGGCATAGTCTGTATGCAATTACTGGAAGCTGAAAACATCCCAGTTCTTCATGAGGGGGTGTAATTGGTCCACAACATTGTTGGATGGGTGGTGTGCATCAAGTGGCATCCACATGAATACCAGGATACAAGGTTTCCCAGCAGAACACTGTACTGTAACAGGGTTGATCAATGATCTTCACATCACCCATCAGTGGTTTCAATGTTGTGCTGATAGCTTAACATCCTCCACATGGCTGTCTGAGCCAGACTCGTGGCCTCATCCTCCACCCTCCCAAACATTCAACTTGCTCCACTGTAAGTAGCTTCACCTCTCCAGCAGAGTCAAGAGCCCCCTCCTCTACCACCAGCTGCTCAGCGTGTTCAATGAATACCTTTTTACGGTCCCTCAGATTCTGGTGGCCACTTTGGGTCCTACCTCAATGTGGCGAGGGGGCACTAAGGGGGGAAAATTCAGGGGGATACCAAACAACGCCACCTGGGGACTTTCAACCCCAAGAAATCTTTTGGACAGGCATGGATAGGCTGAGAAATAACAGGACACTGGCTCGTTACTGAGGCAGAGACGTGAGTGTTAAAGGTTTTATTTTAAACAGTAATCAATATAAACAGACAGCGAAAGGGTTAATGAGCAAATGACAAAAACTCTTAAAATCAGTTAAGTATTTTAAAAAGGCCTTAATATGAAATGTTAAGATTCAGTGAATTTGTAGTAAAATTCAGCCCAACCACAACAAAAAGGAAAAACTAAGCAGAGGCCATATGTGGAGCGGCAGACTACACAGAGGAAGTGTCCAGGGGTGCTGCCACTACTCAGCCTCAGTGCAGCACAGCAAACCTCATAGCTAAACGTGCAGTGTGTTTATTACAGACAAAAAGTGAAGGGACCTCACCACGGCTGCCCAGCCTATATATATAGCCTATATGGCACTTAGAAAAACAACAAATGGTCAGAAAAACACAACAAGTAAGCAAATAACAAAGGTAATAACCAATAAAGTGACGTAAAGTAACCCAGTTGGTCTAAAACACAAAGCTAAGGCAAAAGGAGAAAACAACTGCAAAATGAAACTAAATGGTTAAGGCAAAGTAGATGTAAACAATTTCAACAAGTAAACTAAATGTGGAACGTGGGCAACACAGCAGTGCTAGGGTGCAGGGGAACCTGAAAAAGGGGAAACTAAAATTAACAAGGCTCATTGCACGTTTAAATACATTTTAAAACTCAGCCTACTCCCCCCTCACGCACCATCCAAACACAAACGCTCTGGTAAGGGCAAACAGGGATCTCACAGCCACAGCAGGAAGGAGGGCAGGAAGCAGAACGATGGGCCACAGGTGCCTTATAGCTTGGTGCTGATTAGAGGATGTGTTGTGGGAGGAGTTGGGCCAAGGCTGCATTCACCAGCACTACTAAGGGAGTCTACCCCACCACATCAACTATACAGATCGCAACACTTGCTGTGTCTCAATTCAGGGTCTGCATCCTTCAGAGGCCGCATTTGAAGGGCAATTACGTCACAACGCTGTGCTAAGACTGTCCCAATTTAAAGGCCTTCAAATGCAGCCCACAAATGCTTCCTTTCTTTTGTTGGAGGATGCACCGCTGCTATCCTTCGCAGCCTCACATATCCCAAGATTGTGTTTGCAAAATAAGAAAGAAAGAGAGAAAATGGTGACATCACGTGGCGTAGATCGTCACTTTCGCGGGCCTGGGCGGCAGAAGTCGTGACATAAGGGTAACGTCTGGTGACGCAACCAGGAAATGCTCCAAAGGCTAGACCATCCCATTTAACAACGGTTGACACAGACGTCGAAGGTCTCTCTGAAGGCTACAAAGGCCGCGTCCTTCGAAGGATGCAGACCGTGAATTGAGACACAGCCACAGTGGATGTTGAGGCGACAGCAGCCATGTTGAGTGTGACTGCATATATTTTCACTTTGATGTGATTGGTTGCAGACTTGCAGCCACTCCCTCTGTAAGATGGCTTCTCATTGTATGAAACTACTTTCCTGAGGAAGGTTTACTACCAAAACTTTGAAATATGTTTTTGCATCTTTTGGACTTGGTCTACTCGTCCCTCTCCTGTGCACCTAGATTTTTTTGTGATCACTAAAAACTGACTTGGCATCATATGAGTCTATTCTTTATACCTTATTAGTATAAGCTGAGAAGTGCCATGTTTGGTTTCAAGTTGTTATGCATGTCCACAGACACACACTTGTATATAAATGCTGAAATCCTCTTAGCCGGATAGTTACATCATCATCTAACACAACCAAAACTGAGTCAGAATTGCAAAGCCATCTGAAAAATCTGTCAGAAGGGTCCGGTGGAAGTAGCCAGGTAAGTTCCTCTCTGAAATCTATTAAATAGAAGTTGCTCCGACGGGAGAAGATAATTCATTCCATCACGGTGAAGTGAGAAAAGAGAAAAGAATGCATCCTGCATGATCACCTCTGTCCAAATGAGTCCCCAGGGGAATCAAAGCAGAAAACACATTGTTAGACAATACAGACTAATGACAGAACCAACAATATCACCGCTGTAAGCATCAGCTACAAATCACATCACAGAGAGCAATCATTTCTGAGGAAGGTTTACTTCAGGGAAATCAGGTTCTGACTGTTTACAATCAAGTTCTCAATGTCTACGGATGTTGGTGTGGAAAGAAAAGGGAAAAATAGATCTATTACTGTACTCATGAGGTAAAAACTTAATTTGGATATGGATATGATTGATTACTGAACAGACTCCAGGTCCAGAGTTCACAAAGAGATGCTAAATGAACACAAGGCATTGGAGGCTCTTTCTTTCTGGATAAACTGACATGATGAGTACAATTTGATCCAGACACATTCTGTGTTTGAAGATATTAAAAAGCTGAAAGTATAGAGATTTATTTGATGACTAATCTATAATAGCTTTGTGACACAGGCCTCTGATATATGTTTTTTTTTGGCCACAAATATAATTGCTAAGATCCCAAATAGAAAATAACTTAAAATCCAACACGTAGAACTAAAACATCTAATGAAATATCCAAATTACTGTGACACAACAACTCACCAACAATGACTTCAGGGGTTGGTGTTTTTGCTGTTCTTTCTGTAATAAATGTAATAACCTGAAACTTCAGGTGCCCAGTTGTGCCGTATAATGTAATGATGGCACTGCAAAAAAGATTAAGAGATGATGATGATGATGATAATAATAATAATAATAATAATAATAATAATAATAATAATAATAATAATAATAATAATGCAAGTAATAATAATTAAAGCTGCACAGCAGTGAGCTGATCGGCCGCTGAGGGGGCGCACGTAGATGTCTGCATGTGCACGCGTTTACTGGACGTGGTCTGAATGGGTGAAATAACACTACCTGTGTGCACTATGTGGCACTAGAGATCACCCATCAATTATATGTTTAGCTTAGTACTTTATCAGAAATGTTATCAACAGTTAGTTATTGTCTTCTTTTGCATTTTGGATAGTTTTTTTTTCGTTACTGAGTGTTCATTAATATATCCGAAGGTCACCACGTGCATAGCTAACTACTGTATGCTTGCAAGCTAGAGTCCTGAGGTGGGCGGCGTCATGCGCAGTCTTTTTTTTTTTTTTACAAAACCAGTTAAACCAAAAGACAGTTTTTACACAACTACAGGCACTGACCGGCAAAGGATAATTACATGCTGGAGCTGAATGTGGCCGAGGCTACGGTGACAGATTCTAATGCAGGCACCGGCAGGCGGGAAATAATCGCGCGGGCCCCCATGCGGAGTTTTTCTGTCAACTCGACATAGCATTAGCTCTTCCAGCAGTGGACCACAGTGCTCGCGGTGCAGGTAAACACAGCACTTTCTAGCGCTATGAAGCTCTCCATAGTCTAATGTTATTGCTTTGTTTCCTAGGGAGCAAACGTTTGCTATCATGAGTGTAAGCACTGCTATCTTGTGTAGATTAGCACGTAACCTGGCGAAGACAGCTCCTAGCTTGTCCGGCTCAGGTTATATGTTGCAGTACCAGTGACAACGTCTCAGTGGTGGTGGTCCAGGTGTAGCCACGGTCTTTCCCGGCTCTTCAAGGTGTGGAAACCTGAGCTCAGCCAGCACCTGTGGTGTTTGTCATAACCAGAAGCTTCACTACAGATGTCTGACAGTATCTATCGGTCGCACGACGGCATGTTCACACACTTATCAGTCATACCAGTCGTTCCATAAACACACAAAAGCACTGAATTCCATGTATTTGTCCACCAAAACTAATTGAAACATCAGAGTCATAGGCTGTATTAACTCTTGTTTTTACATTTGTAGCTCCCTTACTAAGATTGTGTTAAGTCATTACATAACACATAATTGATTTCTCCCTCATCCTGCCTCTCTTTTCTCTCTCTCAATTTATCACAGAAATCTGTGACTTCAAAGTGTCCTGTGTCATCTTACAACAAGTGTCTCCTGTTTGAGATCACCTCCATTTGCCATCTTCCTGTGAAAGTGTCCTCTTCTACGGCTTCATCAAACAAGAGTGACTGCATGAAAAGGGAGTCATCTGCTAGTGTCAGGTTTCTGATTTAAATACCTAAGTGTGTAAATAATTATAGTGACAAGCTGTTTAAGATCAAGTAAGTTTAAGAGGGGACAATATGAAATGAAAAATGTTAAAAATATTACACCCAGATATGCTTTATTTTACTGCTCTGCGTTACTGATATGTGGAGGTGCAAGGAGTGCAGTGTCTTTTTCTAATAGATATGATCTCCTTGAACAAGATTTAAGACTACAGCACCACCATAGACAACGTTACTCATGCCCATATGTAAACTGTCCATGCAATTTTAAGACACTAAATACTTTGCACATACGTTTAAGTAGAGTTCATCCTAAGCAACCTTGTCAGGAGCTCCTGGAAGTGAAAACATTTAGTTGTCCTTTGTACAATTGTAGCAGTCGTTCTACGGAGAGGGATTTTTTCTGACATATTGGCATTCATTTTAAGAGTCATTAAACTGTTACCTGTATGTTTGGGGATTGTACTTTCAAAACAAATATCTATGGAACTTTTCACTCCCACAAGAACAGGAAACACAACCCTCATACATTAAATGATTTTAAACCAGGTCATCATCGGCGATCACTCGAAGCGAGTATGATTGTTCTCCTGTCGGGGGGTCTGGTCACTTGTGGGTCATCAGATGGCGGTTGAGGCCAAGCCTCGATCCACAGACTCTATTGCAGTGGTGGCATATGTAGATTATTGCCCTGGAGATTGTAGTTTGAGTTTGGGGAGCCATTTTGGTGGTGGTTCTCTCCTTCCTCAGCTGCCTTTTTGTTTCTGTGGCACGGTGGAGGACCTTTTCTAGCTGTGCTGTATCCTCATACACCGTCCTGCTCCACATGTCTCTCTTGAGAGCAACCTCCCCCAAGTTGTTGAGGTTGAAGCGACACTTTTTGAGATGGGCTTTGATATTGTCCTTGTACCGCTTCTTCTGCTCTCCTTGGGTGCGCTTTCCCCCTTTAGTTGGCCGTACAGAATCTGTTTCGGAAGGCGGTTGTTGGGCTTGCGTATGACATGGCCTCTCCATCGTAGCTGGTGCCTAGCAATAGTTGTGGTGATGCTGGCGATGTTGGCTTTCTTCAAGACTCTGATGTTGGTCCATCTATCTTCCCAGCCAATCCTAAGGATCTTGCAGAGACATCGCTGGTGATATTGCTCCAGAGCTTTGAGCATAGAGCAGAGTGGGCAGAATTACTGCTTGATAAACCAGGAGCTTGGTCTTGGTCTGGATGTCATGGTTCTCGAAGACTCTCTTCCTCAGCCTAGCAAAAGCTGCGCTGGCACATCCTATGCGGTTGTGATTTTCAGCGTCAATGACAGCTTTTGTGGAAAGACGACTGCCAAGGTAGGCGAATTGATCCACATTTTCCAGAGTGTTGTTGTCTACATAAATTGTGGGGACCTGGAAAGGTGTGTCAGGAGCTTGTTGGAATAGGATCTGGGTTTTCCTGATGTTAATGTCAAGTCCCAGGAGTTGGTAGGCTCTGGCAAAGGCATCCATGACGTTCTGGAGGACCGCTTGAGAGTGAGCAACTATGGCGTTATCATCAGCATACTGGAGCTCCATGATGGAGGATGTGAGCACCTTGCTTTTTGCACTGAACCTGTTGATGTTAAAGAGCCCGCCGTCTGTCCTGTATATAAGATTGATTCCCTCAGGTAGATTTTGGCTGGTGAGGTGGAGGATGGTGGAGATGAAGATGGCAAAAAGGGTTGGTGCAATGATGCAGCCCTGTTTGACACCAGTGTGCACTTTGAAAGGGACTGTTTCTTAGCCACCATTTCCAACTACTGTTGCAGTCATGTCATTGTGCAGCAGATGCAAGATCTTCAGATACTTGTCTGGGCATCCGATCTTGGATAGAGCGCACCAGAGGGCAGTTCTGGTCACCGAATCATAGACCTTTGTAAGGTCGATGAATGCCATGTACAGAGGTAGGAGTTGCTCTCGACATTTCTCCTGCAGTTGGCGAGCTGTGAAAATCATGTCGGAGGTTCCTCTGGAGGGGCGAAAGCCACACTGCGACTCTGGGAGGATCTCTTCTGACAGTGGCAGTAGTCAATTGGCCAAGATTTGGGCCAGTACTTTGCCTGTTGTAGATAGGAGGGAGATGCCTCTGTAATTGCCACAGTCCGCCTTGTCTCCCTTCTTGAATATGGTGACAATCAGGGCATCCCTGAGTTCAGCAGGGATTTTCTGCTTCTCCCAGATCTTACCAAGGAGGCTGTGGATGTGACAAAGGAGTTTTGGCCCGCCTTGCTTGAGGATTTCTGCTGGAATCCCATCTGGTCCAGAGGCCTTGTTGTTGCTCAGTCTCCTGATGGCATCCAGAACCTCACTTTCAGTGGAGGGGGGTCATCCAAATGCTCCATATTAGGTTGCTGAGGAATCTGGTTGATGGTTTCCAACTCGACTGTGGTGTCTTGGTTCAGGAGTTCTCAGAAGTGTTCTTGCCATCTGGAGCTGATCCCTACATCGTCCTTCAGCAGGGTTTGTCCATCTTTGGAGCGGAGGGGATTGAGGCTTCGATAACTGGGGCCATATACAGCCATGGTGGCATTGAAGAAGCCCCTGGTGTCACCCGAGTCAGCAAGCCTCTGGATCTCCAAGGGTTTCTCCATCCACCATTGGTTTTTTAACTCTCTCACTTTGCACTGGACAACTGCCTTTGCCTTGGAGTGGGCCTGTCTTTTAGCCCTACAGTTGATGTCATTCTGCCAAGAAAGAAGGCTTTCCTTTTGGCATCAATTAGCTGTTCTATTTCAATGTCATTGTCATCAAACCAGTCTTGGTGTTTCCTGGTCTTGTAGCCAAGGGTGTCCATGCAGGTCTGGAGTAAGGTGGTCTTAAGGGTTTTCCAGTGTTCTTCCACATCTTCAGGAAATTCTTCAGGGAGCCTTTCAAGCAGAGTGTTCTGAAGTTATTGCACCCTGTTTATATCTCCCAGACTGTCGATATTGAATTTAAGGCGGGTTAGCTTCCTTTGTGTCCTCCTATTCTGCTGCAGCTGGATGTTCATTGTGGAGCGGATTAGACGATAGTCTGTCCAGCAATCATCCGCACAGGTCATGGCCCTGGTGATGTTAACATCCTTGCGATCTCTGGCCCTGACAATCACGTAGTCAATGAGATGCCAGCGTTTCGATCGGGGATGCATCCAAGAGGTTTTGAACCTGTTTCTCTGGTGGAAAAGGGTGTTTGTTATGACCAGCTCATGTTCAGCACACTTTGACAGTAGGAGGGCTCCATTGGAGTTGACATTTCCAACACCCTTTTTGCCTAAAGTGCCATTCTAGAGCTTATGATCCTTGCCAACCCTGGCATTGAAATCCCCGAGTAGGAGGATCTTGTCTTCCTTTGGGATGTTCAATAGGACCTGGTCCAAGGTTGCATAGACGGTCTCCTTGTCTTCATCCTGTGAGTTTAGGGTTGGTGCATAGGCACTCACAGCACTGGCCATCTGATCGTTTGAGAGCCTCAGGCGTAGGGTCATGAGATGCTCATTGATGTCTACTGGAGATTCGGAGAGTTGGGAGATGAGGCAATTCCTGATGGCGAATCCCACTCCGTGGATTCTGGCTTCATCAGCTGCTTTTCCCTTCCAGAAAAAAGTATATCCACCTTTCTCCTCCTTCAGTTGCCCCTCATCGGCCAGGCGGGTTTCAGACAGGGCTGCAATGTCGATGTTAAACTTTTTCAGCTCCCTGGCAATTATTGCAGATCTCCTTGCGGGACGATCGCTGGAGGCACTGTCCATAAGCGTCCTCACATTCCAGGCTCCAAAGTTTATTGTTTTTCGTTTTCAACCGCTATGAGGTAAACCCACTGGGTGCGGTATTCCAGTCAGGTTTGAGAGGCAGGCTATTTTTAGGGCACCTTTTCTAGCCCCTTCCCCATTGTGGGGTGAGCAGAGTGGAACCTGAATCGGGCTGCTCAGACATGGGTGCTGCTGCCGGGATGCTCTCTCTGCCTCGGTCCGAGAGCAAAGTGACTGAGTCAGACACCCACCGCCTATGTGCCCATGCGTGACCAAAAGATACCAAGAACTCTTTCTTGATGTGCAGCTTCTCCCCAAACATCATTACTTGGAGCACTAACCTGCACTCATCAGGAAGTTTGATCCTCTTGTTGGTCTCTGGATGATGTAATTTGAGGCTAAGCACCGTTTTTTACCTGTTGATTAAAGTTGTTTTTCCTTGTCTTTTTAGTGTCTGGCCTACATACTCAGACTGACGCCATTGATGTCAGAAGAGAGTGCATCATCAAAGCTCTGTGTGTATGTGAATGAAGAGCCTGAGAACCTTGTGAAAGAATACATGGTTTGTAATTTAGTTTTTATTCTCCTGTCCTTATTCTTCTGTAAACAAACCAGATATGTTCTTAGAAAAAGGCAATGTAATTATAGAATCTGTAACATAAATTAAATAAGTGATAGCTGTTTTACATAAGTAATGTTTATATACAAGTTATAAATGGGACTGGTATAACATATCTATCTTGACCCCCCCCTTTTTTTTTTCTGTGAAGAACACAGATGATGAAAACAGTGACGCTGCAATGATGGAGACAACGTTTGGAATCTTTGTCATTCACAAAGACGATGCAGAGCCAGATGATGGACCTGAAGATGTAGGTATCGTTCTGGACGGTGTACAAGTTCTGGGTGGGTTGGGAAGTGTACTACTTGATCATCATGGAGCTTGATGGAAACAGCCTCTCAAAAAAAAAACAAGCACTGAAAACTCGACTTGCGCGTCAGTCTTCAGAGTGACCTAGGTTACTCTTATGGGAAGCTCATTTGAAGCCATTTGATGAGTATTTGCTTTTTGCAAGCTGTGTTTATGCCTTTTGAATAATTGCAACTGTTGTTATGTTGGGGTTAGAAAATAGGATAATGTTTTGAAATGTTTCTTTTAAAGAAGATAAGGTAAAAATAATAAAATAATAAGTGTTCTTTTCAAAAGAAAACTACTTTGTTTGACACGAAATATAAGGATGCACAATGTTATATTTTGAGTTTGTCCTCAAACCTTTTTCTCTGCTCTCAGTTGCCTGGACCCCATTCTGCATATAACTTTGTAACCAACTTTGATTTGTTTTTTTTTGGTGATCAGAAAGCTCTAAATATAGACACCTAATGTTGGTTATTTGTTTTAACAGACATGACACATAATGCACAGATTGTTGGGAAGTTTTAGGCATGACACATAATGCACAGATTGTTGGGAAGTTTTAGGCTGTGTTGCTTATTGTATTTTCACAATGACATGTTTTCAAACAATTGCTAGAAAGTATTTTTTGCCCTTTCTGGTAAAATGTTATTCCAACAGATCCAGTTTGCTTTGTGTTTTCTTTTCCAAACTTGACACCAGCTAGGGGTATATAGGTTGTGTAGGTATGTTTAAATTGCTGAATATATAAATACTGTGTCAAAAATAACTTCTGAATAATTACTCTTCTGTTCATTTTCATATGATAAAAAGATCATCTCTTAGCCTAAAGCATTTCAACTTAAGTTTGCTTTGTTGGATCAGCACATTTAATTCATGTAACTATACTATTTTAAAAAAGTAGGTGTAACTACCCTATTACATTAAGGAACTCATCATATCATACAAGTTTAAATGGCCCAAGAAAATTACATCAGTATGTTACATTTACCCTTACAAATCAAGTTGGCCTGAACCTTGGTAATTAAGTAACAGTAGCGCAAATAAATCATGTTAACCCAACATATTTCCATTTAGGTCACTCAACAAAATAGTTTCTGGCTAAGTTAACGCAATTTACTTGGGTGGAAATACTTTCCATAATTTTATTACGTTCACTGATGAAGTTATTGCTTTGAGTGTATGAGGCTGACTTCCTGTGTCCAGTGGGTGGCGCTATGGATATGACACAGTATTGATGCATAGATGTAATCAGAGCGACACCCTCTACATGTGTGACCAATTTAATGTAGATGGGAAAGTGTATGTTGGAGTTGAAAGGCCTTCCTGCTTTATGGCGAAGCATCGAAATCGACCATACCATCACGCCCACCAGGGATAACGGAGGCAAAAGATTTTGATAACTTTTCATCTTCAAGATCTGAGGATGTTAATGACTGAATGTGAAGTCTGTCGGAGGAGTTTGTGAAAGTACGAGGCAGAGAAATGGCGCCAATTGCCGGCAAAATTTCAACTGTGAATCAAATGGCAGACTCCCTGTTGGACTGAGGGTTTGGGTCTGGCCATGATACATATGCATACTGAAGGTCGTGCATGTATGTGCATGTAGGAGGCAGGGCTTCAAACTTGAAATCTTCCAGGGGGTGCTGTCGAGCCATCTTGTCACTGAAAAGGCCCAGACCCTAGCAGATATCAATATTCATGACTTGTGATGAATGTCCAAAATTTGGCGTGTGTACGTACAAAATGGGAAAAGCCATTAGGGGACGCTACTGAGCTGTTGCGCCGCACCTGAGGGCAGTTGTGGTATCAAATTAAAGTACTCATGAGTTTGAACCTATGTGCCAAAGTTGGTAAGTCTGTGAACATCCTAAAGTCCTCTAAACAGTGTCGGCAAAATGAAAATCGGCGCACACCCTCCAAGATGGCCGACTTCCTGTTGGGGCAAAAAATAATTCCTGGCTATATCGATGAGACCTATGAGTCCTGCAAATTTTATGAAGATCAAAGACGGTTTTTGGTCACATGACCCAGCATTAGGGGTGCTATGGAGTCCCCTGGCCACACCCTCAACCAATCATGTTGAATCATAAACATTTTCACCAGATGTGACGTGTGTGCAGAGTTTGGTGAGTTTTGGGGGATGTTTAGGCCGCCAAACATGCGCTTCTTGTTAGAGACGAACATTTTGAACTTACAGAAACAATATGGTCCTTGTTGAGCGTGTTCGTTTATTTGAGTGAAGACAGAACCACGACGTACTGTTTACCATTTATTTCGAATTGTATCATTAAGTAAAAGGCTTGATATCAAGGACTTTCTCTGTTTGACAAATCACAGTCAGCGGAGTGCTGTTACTCTGTAACCAATCGCCCAGAAAAAGATGCAAAATCTCTCTTTACATTGTACCATATAATTTTGGTATCAGAAAATGTAGAATTTCTCATTGGTTAAGAACAGATAAGGTTAACAATATTCATTGGTTGTACAGGTGGGGTGGTGCTGTGGTTTAGACTTAGCCCCCCTTCGTTGGTGCACGAGCTGGTCCCAGCCCCTTAGCAACACGATAGTCTCCAGGTGGTCAGCGGCCTGTTGAAAGAAAAAACTCCCTTCCTGCCATCTATCCTAGCCTCTGCCTCCTCTCTGCCACCCTCCTCCACACCTCAAGGACACATTCATGCAAACACTTTTGGTTTATGACTGTGGCCTGTTCTCACTAAGAGACATGGATTGATGGATATATTTCGTTCCCTGGCTCTTCTCTCCTATGTATTAACCCCTCATAAAAAGGGTTAACGCTTCCAACCCTCTCATCTATCAACAGGGCCTGTCTGCCACCCATTATCTAACTATTTAGGATTGATCATTAGTAAAAACAGGTAATCACAGTAATTATTTGTCAATTAGAATCAAGTGTATTAATGTAAATCAAACAATGTAAATCAATTAGATTAATTTTAAAGCGTGAGAGGCATGAGGTGCAGAGAGGTAAAAAAATAAATCCTAACATCCTCACACTGATAGTGCTCGGGTCCTAATAATAATGATGTCACAGAGAAACAGTTATCAGTCACCAGGAACAATTTTCTTTGGATCAACTACTTTTACTTTTGATATTTTAAACATATTTCAGTGAAAATACTTAATAACTTTGACTTAAATGTACTACGAAGAGTTTTTCCTGATTCCTAGGTTGAATAAATCATAGAGATAAATGTATTTTTTATTTGACAGGGCCCACCAGGACCAACAGAATATAAAGTTTCTTCTTCCCGCTTTAGAAGACCTTTTAACTGCGAGTCTTTTACTTGTAATGGAGTATTTTTACATTATTGTTACTGAAGTGAGAGATCTGAGTCCTAGTAAAACTGTGTTCAACGACAGGAAAACTGCTGCTGTGTTAGTTTCATCTGTTCCCATCATGTTCTGCCTCTTCAGGCTCAGTCGTTCTCCATCCGTCCACCGGATGTCCTCAGACTTTTCCACCTGTCCCCGTCCCCTGACTCCCACGTCTGTCTGCATCAGCCCCGCAGTATCTACCTGGTCCATTTACTCTCCTTCATACTTGTTCTTCAGCTTCCTGCCTGTTAGCCTCCATGTTTTCACTCTGTTGATGAATCACTGAACTCTTCTGTCTGTTCTGACATTCTCCTTATTTCTGACACGTTCTGATCAGAAACATGCAAACTTCACAGAAACACACTGAAGACCTAGAAAGAGCCAGTCTCCCTCCAAAACATGACATTATATCCATGACGAATATTCAGGTTAACAAAACTTACACATAACGATCTCTACAATGTAAATAACTTTCTTTATTCTGTATTACAGAACAGCGATTATTAATAATAAATAAATGGTTCAGTAGATAAATGAATGTGCCATTAAATGCACCAAAAATATATAAAAATGCATGTAGGAGTTAATTGATTTATAAAATGCACTTATTAATTATCTATATTTCTGTTTTAAGTTGCTTCTGTATATATTTAACTTTTTAAAATTTCCCTCTGTGATTTTTCGTTTTATTTAATTCATTTAAAAAAATATTTCTGTATTCATTCCCTTTGTATTTAGCAAAATAATACATACATATAACAAATAAACATGAATACATAAATAAATGTGAAAGTTAATAAATAAATATGGTTCAGTAAATGTGAAACAAATGGTTTGTTCCTCTTCTTCCTTTAGTCGGCCACCATCTGGTTTGTTCCTTTACACTGTGTGAGTTTTAAAGTGCTGTGTAACGTAATTAACGGGAAACTTAGCTGTTTGGGAGAGAGAAGGATATAAAGACGTGAGAGGGGAGCAGCCCTGCAGGAGGGAGGAGAGATCCAACGTCACATTTTCATGTCCAGAAGTGAAAGTGAAAGTTTGTCAGAGAGACGCAGAGCTGCAGACGAGGACAGTCTCTGTCTTTCTCTGAAGAAGACTTCAGATTATTCTCGTCCCAAACACCGGTGAGTACGCTGTCCTACAGACTAGATGTGAGCAGATTCTGTTAAAGTGAGGACGAGGCTGGGAATGACTCAGCAGCTCCTTCGTGTGAGGAGACGCCCTGTGAGAGGAGGTTCAGATTACAAGTACTTCACTTACAAAGACCACAGCATCTTTTAGTGTAAAGGTTATTTATATGAACTGATAGATGAAGACAGAGAAGCGGAAGAATGGAGAAGTGGGGGTCGAGGTAGGGGGATTAAGAAGGGGGGGTCGAGGTAGGTGGATGAAGAAGGGGGTTCGAGATGGAGAAGAAGGGGGTGTTGAGGTAGGGGGATTAAGAAGGGGGGGTCGAGATGGAGAAGAAGGGGGTGTTGAGGTAGGGGGATTAAGAAGGGGGGGTCGAGATGGAGAAGGGGGGGGGTCGAGGTAGGGGGATGAAGAAGAGGGGGGTTGAGTTGGAGAAGGGGGGGTTGAGGTAGGGGGATGAAGAAGAGGGGTGTTGAGATGGAGAAGAAGGGGGGTGTTGAGATAGGGGGATGAAGAAGGGGGGGTCGAGGTAGGGGGATGGAGAAGAAGCAGTGTGTAGAATTTGAGGAGAGGGGATCGTATAAGGTTGTAGAGTTTCTGGTTCGTCTAGGAACCAGGGGGGTTGACACTCAGCGGGGGGGCCAGGGTCCAGTTCTGTAGTGTTCTTGCTGTGATACAACAACAGCGAATGCTGAGCTGCTTAGTGGTCCTGTGGTGGATAACATGGAGGAGGAGAAGAAGAGGGTCTGAAGGAGGGTTGTGACTTGAAAGGAATGGAAGAAAAATGGTTAGGCTCGCCTATGTAGGCACATAAAGGCACAGGTGTTGCATTAAAGGGACCCAGGTGGTTTGATTAGATAGGCTAAGGTGGCAAATTAGTGAGGGAGAGAGGTGTGGTGTAGTTTCTCACCTTTAGTTATAATCACATCATTTCATGTATTATGTATTATATTTAAGATGCTCTTATGTATATGAAGGTTTTAATCATGAGACTGATCTGTTGAATGCTGTCTGTCCTGTTCAGCTCACTGAGGCGAGTTCCAAACATTTCCTGTGATGGAAATGAACTCAACCCACTGAGGAGGAGGACTTCTTCCTGAACTTTATCCCCTGAGGTTTGTGAACAATGTAGCTGATGGTTTAAAGGAAGGGGTCACATTTGTGTCATAAAACTATGATCACGTGTCTGCAGGTACATTTAAACAGCGATTGGTGGGTGATTTTCCACTGTTTTACAGTAACAGTGGAGTTTGTTTGACTTGAGCAGCAGCAGCAGTCATTGTAGTAGGAGCAGGGCCGTATTAAGACCTCACTGTGCCCCAGGGCAACAACATTCATGTGCTTCAGTGTATATCCAAGACTTGAATATCTAACCTTCATTAAGTGCATTTTAATAAGGGGAAGCTGTGATGTACGGATGCACAAATGTTCAATTAAGCAATATTACCCTCGAGGGTGTGCTTTAACGTCATTTGAGCACGACAGTGATGCGGTCAGGACCGAGGTGCTTGCGCCGAGGTCCGCAAGCAGCCCATAGTAACGACCTAGCAACGGAAAGGATTTTCTAAACACATGGGTCTGACTAATAACTGAAACAAAATCAGTCCCGTCATTTACTCTTATGTGTAATGGAACGTAGTTTACCACTACAGCAAGTAGTCCGACCCATAGAAACGAACTAGCAACAGAAAGGATTTTCTAGTCCCAGATGAGTGAACTCTGAGCTGACGTTAATCTTTTATCGCCGTCTCGGAATTTCCCGACCTAAATCAATACTGCACAGATAAACAGAAAATGCTTATTTTTATCGCCCAAGTCATAACAAAGGTGTTGATTTTATATATATATATATATTTTATAAAACAATAGTGTCTCTCACACCGAAGGGAACAGGCTCGGCCCGCTCGGTAAAACAGGACACTTTATTCTATGAATGTGACTATGGCAGCTGACAGGTGGTTTGTGATTTATTTTCATGATTAATAAATAACGTTTCTAAATAATAATAATAGTAGTAATAATAATAAAATACTCAGCACGGACTTGTTTCATCTTTATCTTATTATTATCTAATAATAAAGAACAGAGAAGTTACAGATTTATCACTTTATTTACCACAAATCTTTCCTTTTTTGTCATTTGGTTCTTCTCATCCTCCTCCATCCATTCATCCAAACTGAGACGCCAAATAAATCAAAATGAACAACAAACCGATCCATTTTGTAGCTTATTTTTCCGCCGTTTCCTGCTCCAGCTCTGACAGTTACGATGTTGCCATGGAGATACAATGTTGTCACAGACTTGGCGGAGTAATACTCTGAGTAATGAGTCAGGTGTGCTGTAATGCTGATTTGAGCACGGCAAAAATGTGTTGTTGACCAATCAGATTGCTCGGTCGGAACTACTTGTTGTATAATGCTGATTTGAGCACGGTCAAAATGTGTTGTTGACCAATCAGATTGCTCGGTCGGAACTACTTGTTGCATAATCTGAATTTATGTAACTATACAAACCATATAATAGGTCGTACGCCACTATTCCATACCAGAGAAACTCACTGACATATCACGTTTATATAAACACATCAGCATCAGGAAAAATACACAACTTTTACGCATAAATAATGAGAAGGACCAATAATAAGATCATACTTAACTGACACACATCTTCTGGTAGCGTGCTCGTTTCCATTTGTCACAGATGTTAAACACTGGCTCTCCTTCTTGACTTTGAAAATGCAAACTGGTGGATGATATCCTCAAAATCAAGACCCCTAACAAGTTCATGTTCGATTGCCAGGAAGTAAAGTGCAGAAAGCCGTCTCTGTAACATTGTGGTTCTCGGCTCATTTTAATGACCTCTCACCTTCACAGTTTACGACAGGTAAAGGTAAAAATATTCCAGGTGCAACAGAAACATTTGGAAATCTTGTCTTCAGTCCATTACAATGACAAAAATCTTTTTTTTTTGTTTCTTCCCTTTACCCTCCCTGTCACATGTGTTCTGAGGCAATAAATGTATAAAGAAAACAAACAATTATTGAACCAACAATAACAGAGAAATATTCAGCACGTCTCATTTCCTCTGCTGTCACTTGGTTAGCTTTCTCAACTATCAATGGAATAAATGTCCTCACATACAGCTGAAGACTGCACTGCCATGCTTCTCAATGTGCTCCTTTAAAAAGAGGTCAGACTCTGCTGTCAGTGCAAGCAGTCCCCAGTTTTCAGTGTGCCCAAACTCAAGACAGAAAGGGCAGGAAATGAAAAGCAAACATGACACGAGGAGAGAACTTCAAAATAAAACAGGAAACAACTGACCCACAAACTCAAACCATGACAGTACCGATCCCAGCAGTTGTCCCCTCAGAGTGGTGGTCCTCATGTCAAAGATGTAATGACAGCAGCAACACATCTGAGGAGCTCTTTAATACTGATGATCTGTCTCACACTGTTATTATTAAATATCATTTATAGCTGCTTTGAACTGTTATATGAAGCCTGTACATGAACTCAAACTGAAATGAGTGACAATGTGAGTGTCATTCGAAGTGATATAACCAAGTGTTTTTTAACATGATGCAGACAAATAACAGGTTAGGCAGGAGAAGAGTCAGAGAAGTGAACTAATGACCTATTGTCCATTTTGTCCACTTCAGCCTGAGCGATGGACTCTGAAGCCAGCGGGACGATAGAGGTGGCGGCACTCGGCCGACCTTTCAGCCTCGGGATGCTGTACGACTGCCGCAAAGATTCACTCATCCCTGGTAAGGATTCACATTTAAACATCATTCATGCATCAAAAACAAATATTCAGTATTTAAAGTGACATTCAACATTTTCATCTCTTATCTTCTTATAACTTTTCATCAGGGATCAGGCTCATATCAGAGTCACAAAACCCTTTTTCATGTCCGTTCATTGGTTTGTTTGCAGTATTTACTGAGTGGGTACAATTTGATGAAGATAAAGGCGACTGTTGAGCCTTGATGGAGGTATGCACTCTACTGAGCGGCATTTTAGTTATTTTTGTAATCACTGACTGGCTGTTTCTTGCTGCACCTGCAGGTATTTTACTTTTGTTAGAACAAACAGAGGAGGTACTGACACACAGTGAGCATAAAATCAGGGCTGAAGGCAGTCAGAGATTACATCTGAAAAATAGACCTGTGTCCTGACCCAACACTCTGGATGTTCTGGTGCTGCAGAAGAAAACAACCCAAACTAGAAAGGTACTAAATAGAGCACATGCCTCTGCTAAAGCCCAACAGTCCCCTTGAATTCAATCAAGCCTAATCCAAATCAAACTTGATAGGGCTGTATTGAATTGTACTCACTCAAAGATACCAGCCACCTAATTACCCCTGCTTTGATTCAAGATTCATGCATTATTTTCTGAGAAATTAATGAAAATGTCAAAATGTTGAAGAAACTGAGAAGACCTTCCTGGATCCATCCCTTTATCTGGCTCCACACCAAAGGTTAATGGGGTCTATTCTGGGCCGAGACTCATCCTCCATCCAAGTTTCGTGGAAGTCTGTTCAGTAGTTTTGTTTAATCCTCCTGACAAACCAACAAACTGACACAGTTGAAAATATAACCTCCTTGATGGAGGTAATAACTCATACCTAATGTGTTTTCTGTGCTCCCAGCTCACTTGGTGAACTTGACTTCTATTTGTCTGTTTCTGGCGGCTGAATTAGATTTTTGCCTCTTCTTTTTCAGGACTGACATTGTGGGACCGCAGTGACCTGGCAGAACATATTGGAGAAAGACCACAGAGCTATAATGATTTTGAGATAGTTGCATCTGAATCAATTGAGGATAAATCTTCAGCACTTAATGTTGAAGCCTCTTTGAAGGCGAGTCTCTTGGGTGGACTGGTTGAGGTTGATGGATCAGCAAAATACCTGAATGATGGTAAGGCTTCCAAAAATCAGGCCAGAGTAACACTGAAGTACAAAGCTACCACAAAGGTCCAAGAACTGTCGATGGATCATCTTGGAAGAGACAATATGAAGCATTCATATGTCTTTGATAAAGGGTTAGCTACACATGTAGTCACAGCTATTCTTTATGGAGCACAAGCCTTCTTTGTCTTCGACCGTGAGGTGTCAGAAAAGGAAGATCATCAAGACATTGAGGGTAACTTGAAGTTGATGATCAAGAAAATTCCCTGTCTTGCTATAGGGGGCGAAGGTTCACTGAAAATGGAAGACAAAGACAGAGAAAAGGTTGAGAAATTCTCCTGCAGATTCTTTGGAGACTTTTCACTTCAAAAAACTCCAACGTCCTTTGACGATGCAATACAAGTCTATCAGAGTTTGCCAAAATTGCTGGGAGCCAGCGGAGAAAAGGCCGTACCAATGAAGGTCTGGATGTTGCCACTGACATGTTTAGATTCTTCTGCAGCGAAACTCGTCCGTCAGATAAGCCTAGGATTAGTTAAAAAGTCACAGAGTGTCCTGGAGGACTTCAGTGAGCTGGAGATGAGGTGCAATGATGCACTGAAAACCACCACTGCACAGCGGTTCCCACAGATTGGCACAAAGATTAAAGCCTTTAAAGAGATGTGCTCTGAGTTCAAGCTGGAATTCCAACAAACCTTGGCCAAGAAACTTCCATCAATCCGAGGAGGAGGAGAAGAAGAGGCTGTGCTCGCAGAGATCCTGAAGAAGATACATGCTTCTCCTTTCAACAGCAAAGACCTGAACAAGTGGATGGACTGTAAAGAGAGAGAAATTCACACCTTAAAGTCTTTCACCAACATGATGAAGAATACTAAGACCATCTCATCTGAAACAGACCTGTACAAGGAAAGTCTCAGTGCAGATCATGCTGTGTGTTTTGTCTTCACCTCGCTGGGAAGTGATGAACCGTACCTCTCAACTTTATCAAACTACTTAGAAGAAACAACCAAACAAGACAATCCTCAAGGGTCTCGTACTCATGATGTAGAGAAGGAACAATGGTACGCCTCAAAAGAAGTAGCAGATACAATGAGGAGTAGAGTAAAACTCTTCAGTGACTTCACAGAGGCCAACAAGGAGAACAAGAACATTAAGTTCTTGGCAGTTGGTTCAACAGATGAGACACAGAAAGGTTCAAGCATCTACCTTTACAAAGATGGCTTCTCTGTCAATCAGAACTTTGAGCCTCCTTCAAAGCCTGAAACAGTAACAGGCAGAGACATAAACCACAACAGTGTGACGCTGAAGATTTCTCCAGCAAGGTCTGGAGCAGAGAACATCACCTCCTACTCTGTTGAGTACTGTGTCAGTGGACAGGATGGATGGAAAGAAAAGATGGCATCAGAAGCTGAAGAAGTCACAGTGAGCGATCTGAGTCCAAACACAGAGTACAACTTCAGATGCAGAGCAGTGACCTCAGTAGGTGTTGGACCAGCCAATGAAGTCAGTGGTTCCATTAAAACTTTACCTTGCAGCCCTCCTGGAAAACCTCAAGTTGAACCAAACTCAAGTGAGATATCAGTTAGCTGGGACAAACCTGCTGAACTTGGACAAAATGTACAGATCCTGAGCTACATCGTGGAGTACGCCAAAACAGACAGCTGGGTGAAAGAGGAAGATCTCCAATGGAACCAAAAGATGTCTAAGACTGAAAAGATGATAATTTCAGGGCTTCAGTCAGAGACAGAATATGTCGTCAGGGTCAGATGTGATTGTGGTGAAGCTGGAAGAAGCAAAGAAAGCATCTCTGTCGGTGTCTGCACAAGAAAATATTCACCACTTGCAGAATCCCTCAGAAGTACAAGCACACGTATTAATTCTAAATCACCGTCAGTTTATAAACTGCATCTGACAGGAGAAAATATGGGTGGGTACCAGAGATATAGTTTTGGCAACGACATCAAGAGGCAGAATCGAACAATCATTATTTTTGGTGAGCCTGACTCTGGAAAGTCCCGTCTGATCAATGGAATGATCAACTACATTGTTGGTGTCGAGTGGGAGGACAATTTTAGATTTGTGTTAGTTGATGAGGATCAGTCGAGATCACATGCTCACAGTCAGACTTCAGATGTCGCTGTGTACAAAATTAACCACCAGGAGGGGTTTAAAATAGACTACTCACTGACCATTGTTACTGTTGACTCTCCAGGAATTAGAGATACAAGAGACATCGAGAGACAAAAACAGATCACAGAGCAGCTATATTATCTATTCACTGATAAGCGTGGTGTCAGTGAAATTGACGCTGTGTGTTTCGTAGCTCATGCTGCCTTAGCTCGATTCACACTAACACAGAGAGATATGTTCTACTCTCTGCTCTTAATCCTTGGCAAAGATATCGCAGAAAACATCAGAGTTCTGGTGACATTTGCAGACGGCCAGCTTCCACCAGTTCTTGAGGCAATCAAAGATTCAGGTGTCCCATGTCCTCAATCAGAAGACGGGCTGCCAGTTCACTTCAAATTTAATAATTCAGCACTGTTTGCAGACAACAAATCATCTGCAGCAGGCAGCAGGAGTAAAGATGGAGGCTTTGATCAGATGTGTTGGAACATGGGAACAGGAAGCATGGAGACGTTCTTTGATGCTTTGAATGTGATAGAAACCAAAAGCTGGACACCGAGAAAGCTTGAGATGATGAGAATGCTAAATGCAATAAGATTTGTAAATTATAGTATGCAGGCTATGTTGGAGAAACTGATAGAAACACGTGCTGAAATACTGAACTAATATAAAAATCTGCTCCAATGCCACCTGATCATGAAAGTTTTTATTTTTGTGTTTTTAACATAAATGTTCGAATCTGTTTCATTGAGTTTTTACACTGGGTCATCAGCTTCCTTCTTATTTTAACGTGTTTTATCTACTATTTTCTTTTTTTTCTTGGAGATTTAAAAACTTTTAAACGATCTGAATAATATTTAATTACTCCTGACACTGATGTGTACTGACTTACATTTCATTGTCCTGTGGGCTCCGACTGAATGATGGAGAAATCAATAATCAATAATAAATAAATGTGAGTAATATAAGTGTTGTCTGTTGTCCTCTGATGTGTCAGTGTCGCCTTCTTTGTCTTCTGCAGCTTCATTTTCTCTTCCAGGACCTTTCAGGTCAGTCGTTACACTGCTGACATCACTGCTACTGCAGTACATTTACTCCAATACTGAACTTAAGTACAGTGTTGAGGTACTTTTACTTCACTTGAACATTTCCATTTGATGGTATTTTATAAGTTTATTTCACTACATGTCAGAAGGAAACACTGTTCTTGTATTTTTTTATTTCACTACATTTATCTGACAGTTTTATTTGACTACTTTTCAAACTAACACTGTAAAAAAAAACAACATATTAAATTCCCACTCCAAAATTTGACAAAAAATCAAAGATTTAATGAAAAGTGAAAATAAATGTGCGTTTCAGGACTGGTGACCCTTCGGAGCAGTTCAATCTTAGTGATGTAATGTGACTAAGTACATTCACGCAAGTACTGTACTTAAAGCTAGGGTCTATAATCCTGGAGAGCTAGCAAGAGAGCTAGCAAGATTTCAAAGTGGCATCTCCTCTAAGTTCCATCCCCCCTCCCATCCCGTCAGTGTTCCGTCCAAAGCCACGCCCCCACAAACTTGAACGCGCATCTGGCAGTGGGACTCAGCTGGGAGAAGGAGAGCCGACTCAGCCGACTCAGCCATTTCTGCCTCAGGCTTTCTTTTCCTTGCCTTTTTAGCGGGGTGAGTTGGTAGAAGTAACGGTGGCTGCATTTTCTCTGCCATTGTAACCAAACGAACTCCGTATTCCTGCAGAGGAGTGTGCTGAATATTTCCGGCATCAGTGAAACCGGACGTGTGTACGCACGGAGGAGGGCGGGACATGAAGGCATCTGACCAATCCGTGCTATTCGGGCCGGATAGCACTGATTGGTCAGCTTTTTCTCAGTCATGCAGCTGCCACAGAGGTCTGATTATTTTTGCTCCTTTTTCTGAATACATAATGTATTGACTACTCTCAGGACAGAAGGACCATTTCACCCAGTATAACAAAATGTGTTTCTGAACAACATTGTAGACCCGAGCTTTAAGTACAATTCAAGGTAAAAAGAAAAGTGGATCAAAATGTACAATATTTGTACTTTTTGCTCCACTTCATTCATTTGCTTTGCTATTAACTTTTTTTTTTTTTTAATTTTAGTTACTTTACAGATTAATTATAAGTATCACATGATTTTCTCATCAATCAGATAAAAACAGTGATTGTGATGATCAGCTGATTCATAGTATACAGTATATACATACATGTAAATATATGGATAAGTTACTTTACTGATACTTTGATACTTAAATACATTTAATATCAGATACTTTAAGAAACTTATTCCTGGATTATTAGACGTTTGGGTACTTCTTACAGGACTGTTGACCTGCAGCAGCTCTAATAATGATTAAAGCTGCAAGCAGTGATGATCGGGCCCTCGCCACCCACATACATCGTGCTGTGGTGCGATGTCCACATGTGCAAGCGTTTACTGGACGTGGTCTGAATGGGTGAAATAACACTTCCTGTGTCCAGTGGGTGGCGCTATGGATATGACTGTAGGAACCCATGCGTCTGGATTTCACAAACATCTAATGTCTAATTACTAATCACCCCTTTCATTCCCAAGCAGACTGTTTTCAGGACAGGCGCCCCGCGGTCTGATCCCTACATCTGGCTAAAGGAGTACGATGTCGTCTTGCAATAAAACCTTCAAGACAAACACTGTCTTAGTTATTTACGATGATGAACTGATGGTGAACTAACACCACTTGAACACCCCATTGTCAGACAGACACCCACTATCCTCTCAGGAATCCACTTTCAGAGCTCCAACAGGAAGATGATCCATTTCTTCAAAAGATGTCATGATTAACCTATCTGCAATTGTAAATCACGAAAGGACGAATGTTTTGCTTCGACAGGGAGATGGTGTATCTGGTTACTTTCCTTACCCCCTTTGTCAAGTCCTTATTTAGGACATGCTTTTCTGTGTTCTGTGTGTTAAAGGGTGAGACTTGGATGGATCAGACTTCAAGGAGAACTTTTTAAAACTTCTTATTTTCCACTAAATGTTTCTAAACATGTTTGTGTTAATAAGTATTGATGTTGAACAGGAAAGATATGTATTCGTCCTCTGTTCTACTGCATATTCAAGTGTTTTATTTTAATCACAATATCTCTTTCTTAAACTTTAAGTGATTTCAACAATGCCATATTATTTCACGTAGGCATAATCCACATATTAAGCCATGGTGAAATTCTGGGAAAGGTGAAACACAATCTTGAAACATTAAAACTATAGTTTCTTTAAATTAAGTTTTGTTAGTTAAGACTTAGGCTACAATGTGGTCTAAGGCGTGAACCCAACACTCCGCCCCTCCAGGGAGCCTAATAAAATAGAGAGACATGTTCCCTCTGCTCTCTCTCTTACTCTCTCTGACCTCCCTCTCTTCATGCCAAGGCTCAGGCCTCAGCTCGCGCTCTGGCGCTTGCCAGCGCTCTTCTCTTTTCATTTTCTTTTTAAGTTTTACCTTTTATTTTAACTTTGACTTTGCGACACAGCGATCTCCACAGAAACCAACCACACGTTGATTTCTCTCAATTCTTTTAAGTATTTTTACTTTTTAAACTTTAGCAGAACGAAGTTCTGTTTGTTTTGATTTTGTTTGATATATATATCGTTAAGTATCACCGCCTGACTCAGAGGAAGTGAATTCAATTTAATTCATCCTCTACTGAGTAACTATACAGAGAAGATCCATCAGACCAGCGTTCATCTTCCAGTTTTTCTTAGTCAAGCAAGTTGACTGTTACAAATAACCTTAAGATCGACCACTCGAAGAAACTAAGAAGAATCTTTATTAGCATCATCATTGATGAAGACGTTGCAGAAATTGACTGCTTCAGAAACCGTGAAAAAGGTTTCCAACGAAAGAGACATTGTTGCCAAGCCAGACCAGCTCTGCCCCCAACGCTCTCAAGCGGACATCCCGCTGGGCCGTGGACCAAGAGTGTCATCAGCTGAGTATCGGACGAGCCACAACTTTCCTCGGGTTACTGGACCGACCCTGCAGACGCAGTCGAGCAAAGAGCACCCGAGGAGACCAAGGCCCGGACGTCCTGACTCCCAGACTCCCAGACTGAACATCTCCATACAGATGAATTCACACACGTGAGATATGAGTTGGAGTCTTAGGTTATGATTTCTACCTTCTGAACTTCTATCTTTTGATCTTAAAAGAAATTACGTTAGGGTCTCGTTAGAAATTAAAATTACTCTCCTAATATTTAAAGACTTTCACCCGACCCGCAATTTCACCATCCGCACATTAGTCACATTTTCTATTTTCTGTTGTTGTTTGTCTAAATTACCATTTCATTTATTTACCCTGAACTGTTAGTTAATAAACATATATAATTGTATGTCGTTGTCTGTGCAAGTTTGATTTAAAGGTGGAGAACCATGGAACTGTGAAAAGAACTTACTGTTTAGAACATGAGATTGAACTGAATTATGAATTATGAAATATGAAATTGAATATGTCAATTTAAATTGATTAGGACTGTTATAAACTAAACGTTTAGTCCAGATTTGAGTAATTTCCTCCGGTTTATTCAAACAGATCAAACAACGGAGGTGGTGCCCCTTTTACGAGTGTATAATTGATCCCAGTGATTAATTACGTTTATTAAAAGTAGTGTTTCTCCTACATGACACAGTATTGATGCATAGATGTAATCAGGGCGACACCCTCTACATGTGTGACCAATTTGGTGTAGATGGGAAAGTGTATGTTGGAGTTGAAAGGACTTCCTGCTTTATGGCGAAGCATCGAAATCGACCACACCACCACGCCCACCGGGGATAACGGAGGCGAAAGACTTTGATAACTTTTCATCTTCAAGGTCTGAGGATGTTAACGACTGAATGTGAATTCTGTGGGAGGAGTTTGTGAAAGTACGAGGCAGAGAAATGGCACCAATTGGCAGCAAAATTTCAACTGTGAATCAAATGGCAGACTCCCTGTTGGACTGAGGGTTTGGGTCTGGCCATGATACATATGCATACTGAAGGTCGTGCATGTATGTGCATGTAGGAGGCAGGGCTTCAAACTTGAAATCTTCCAGGGGGCGCTGTGGAGCCATCTTGTCACTGAAAAGGCCCAGACCCTAGCAGATATCAATATTCATGACTCGTGATGAATGTGCAAACTTTGGCGTGTGTAGGAGTTTGTCTGTACCTACAAAATACAAAAAGCCATTAGGGGGCGCTACTGAGCTGTTGTGCCGCACCTGAGGGCAGTTCTGGTATCAAATTAAAGTACTCATGAGTTTGAACCTATGTGCCAAATTTGGTAAGTCTGTGAACATCATACAGTCCTCTAAACAGTGTCGGCAAAATGAAAATTGGCGCACGCCATCCAAGATGGCCGACTTCCTGTTGGGGCAAAAAATAATTCCTCCGCCATATCGATAAGACCTATGAGTCCTGCAAATTTCATGAAGATCAAAGACGGTTTTTGGTCACATGACCCAGCGTTAGGGGGCACTATGGAGTCCCCTGGCCACACCCTCAACCAATCATGTTGAATCATAAACATTTTACGTGTGACGTGTGTGCAGAGTTTGGTGAGTTTTGGGGGACGAAGAGACGAAGATTTTGAACTTACAGAAACAATACGGTCCTCACACTGATAGTGCTCGGGCCCTAATAAAAGGCATACAGTAAGAGCTCCTCCCTGCCTCGGTGCCCTTCATTCCTGTGTTTCCTGTGTCCAAGTCATTTGTTCCTTCTCTTCATTTCATCCCTTTCTTTCTCTCCCTTTTAGTCACGTTTGACATCTTACTTTCCTCTCTCCTGTCAGAGGTAAATAAGGTGAAGAAACACCTGCTACAGGGTCAGCACTCTGTCCAGCAGAACCAACTTCCCTCCAGACCACATTTGTACCTTACTGGACCCCTGTCTGATGACCACCTTCATCTAGTACAGTGAAGGTTTCCACAGACAGCTGTGCCATGGGCTCCCAATAGTGGCCAACCTCTACATGGAAGAAGTTAAGAGTCAATGCAAAAATCTTGTCCAGAGAAGACAGATGGTTTGAAAGAGGAGTAAAATAATACATCTATGTCAAACTAGAACGACCGTCTTTGAACAGAGGAGGGGGCCTAAGACATTACTTATCACCCACCTACAATGCAGCACTGAGTTCTCTCCCCAGACAGCTTAACAACCATTCACACCTGGGCTCACCTAGCCTTAGCAACCCACATGAAGGCTGGTTAGCACAAGTGGCCCTGCAACGACTCTGAAACCCAGAGCTCAAACTTGTCCTTAACCTCTCTGTAAGGACATTCCCACACAGAGTTAAAATCCTGCAGCTCCCCTCCAGGTAGTTAGATCTAACTATCCAGCTGCCTACGATGCAGCACTTAAATCACCATGGCCTGGATGACGGAGAACCTTCATCAACATCTTTCCTGTCATGTTTGTCTCCTTCCTACCTCGTATACGCTCTGTGCTCAAGGCTTTATGTGGTGACAGTGTGTGACCCACCTTAAAGATGCTGCCTGGTATTCCAGCACCAATGGCTACTTAACATGAGTGGCGTGCTTGTGTGTATGTGTGTTATTATGGATATCTTTAATTACCATTCTGACTAGTGAGAATACAAGTTTGACTAGGAGAAATGCTATTATGGCTATATAAAATGTAATTACAGATAGGAGTGTGGTTCGATTAAATGTTAAAACGGCTTGCCATAGTGTGCTATGTTTCAATCTGCCCAGCAGTGAAAACGTGGTGCGGAGTTTCACTGACTTTGGAATTTTCCCAGTAAGAAAGTGGAATGGGGGTGATAAGCAAACCAGTGTATAGACCAACACATCCTCTACATGGTAAAGTGGGCGGTGAAACTAATCATTAATTAATGGTGTAATGGCTCTGGTGCCTGTGCAAAGGAGGCAACAGCATGCTAAATAAGCTAAATGAGCACATTTATGTCAGGTTAGACAAAATGGTTCGTCATCCTTCAATTAGAACACACAATAAAAAGGTAAAAATCTGTCCATAAATACAGATCAGGTGGTGATGAGTGCATGTGTAACTGCTGAAACTGTTTTACATGTGTTCAGGTTGTTTGTATTGGAACACTCCAAAATGATGTACAAATCTCTAAACATTTGTAAATCTTATTTTTCCTTTTGCAGATCATCTTGAGATTAACTTCTCTCCTCACTGAGAGGGTCATGTAAACTCGTTGTCCACTAGGTGGCACTAAGACGTCACACTTCCACAGATCCCTTCAAATCCACATTTGATTGTCCATTTCCTGCTTTGCCACCACATTATTATTCCTCACTAGCAGGGACCCTCAGGCAGAAGGTGGAACTTTAATATGTATATTTTCCAACGGCTGAACCACATTTAAGTGTTTCACAAATGTGGATAATTATTTTCGAATGGCGGGTTGTGAGCACTCCCTGCTGACCCTTTACCTTCAGCTGCCGTGTTCCTCAGTCCATTTCACCGCCATTCATCTGCCTCCCCTGCATCTCTGTATCTCCCTCCACCAGCTCATTTCAGTGGAGTTTGATTGTCGTGATCTCCAGCAGGATGAGGGAGCAACAGGACTTAGGCCTGTGACAGCTGCCAAAATCTACACCATCTACACCACCACAGTGATGGAGACGGGCCTCAAAACTGCTGCTTTACTGAAACTCTCCTCAGTCTGGAGTCTTTTTGGATTGATGGATTGATGGGTGGATGAATAAGTCAAAGTAATAACACAATATAAAAATATTTATTTACAAGTCAAACCTTGGAAGGAGACAGAAAGTTTTTTTTTTTTTCATATTACACAACAAAAATAAAGACACTTGTTTTTGCTCCCATTACTCACGAGTTGAAGTAAGGCAAGTAAAACACTAAAGGCTTATTATGCTCAAATTTGAAGCTCAGATTCGTTAAAATGTTGGTGAGCACTTCTGCTTTGCCAAGATAATCCATCCAGCTGACAGGTGTGGCATATGAAGATGCTGATTAAACAGCATGATTAATGCACAGGTGTGCTGTGGACAGGTCACAGCAAAAGGCCATTCTAAAATGTGCAGTTTTATCACACAACACGATGGACCGGGTGTCACAAGGTCTGAGGAGCGTGCAGTCGGCATGCTGACTGCAGGAATGAAGAGCAGGGCAGTGCAGAGGCCGCCAGGATGGATGAACTTTTCAACCTGATTACATTTTAAGTTTAAATTCTGTTGCACAAAAAAATTAAACTCCAGTTTAAACTGTGATCCAGAATTAACTTTAAACTTACACTTGAGGAGGTTTAACTTTTAACAGGGCTGTCTTTTCATAAACTTAGCAAAATAATCAAGTAACTGGAATAAAATGGAGGGACAGACATGATGAACTTTGATCTAGATACCAGTTCAGTCAGTTCTGGATCTGCACAGGAGACAGTGACTAACAGGACATGTCCACATGTGCTAGTTTGGCTTGAACCGGTTCGACTTGGCACATTGGATTTATACCGCCATGACAACAGGGCGACTTGCTGTGTGGATGTGTCTTTAACTAAAGAACTTGTTGTGAGTGAAAGACATTAAAAAGCAGCAGGCTGATCTACTCTTCCTCCCAGCTGGATACAAAGACGCATGTTTGGAACATGTAACAGTATAAAACGTGTTAACATAAAACACAGGAATCAGCATTACAATAATCTCAGTGACTATTTGTCACAGAGAAATAACAATGGTAAAACAGGAACATTGTTGTATATCTGAATGGGTCTGTGTGCTTTGCGGCCATTTGACTTCCGTTTGTAAGTGAAAAAACGGAAAACAACTCATTTCCAAGATTTCGCTTAAAAATCAGAGAACGAAAAATGCAAAATGACTCGTATCCCGCTTTCGTTTTAAAATTGGAGACCAAAGAACGGGAAACGTTTATTAGATACTGTGCTCATGAATGGGAATTGGGAATTAAGATAACAGCACCATTTTTTCATTCCAGATTTAAGGGTCACTTTGTCCTGTAAATATCAGCTGTAATCTAGTGTCATTTTTCTGATCATCAATAAGTGTGTGAATACCGCTGCAGACAGGAGTCTCTGGTAACAGTGACAAGCAGGGTGAATCAAATGAGTGCTGAGTAAACCTACATTTGTCTAATGAGCTCACTATGGGTGGTTTTTATGCACGTTTCATCTGGTTTATTAGTTTGAATACATTTTTATACAAATGCATGATGGTTTCTCTCTCTCACTGCCATCTCATTAAATCTAGGGTATTTTTATTTATTCTCTTGTTATTTTGGCATTTCATTGATCAAAAGAACAAAGCGACAGGAAACAGGACGAGGAACATGTGGCAAGGGTTCTTAGATGGAACTCAACCATGGACGTTTCAGTACAGATGGTGTCTATTTATTCATATCTTATACTGAACTATAATTTTTCTTCTGTTTTATTCCATGTAACCTAATTTTAACTTCTATTATATTATTTTTAAACAGTGTCTTTTGATATCACCTTTTCTTTCTTCCATACCGGGCCTCAGTACCATTATGTATCTTACTGCCTTACCTTTAGAGGGAGGGGCAGTGTCATTCACTGATGAAACTGACAACACATAATGACCAAAGTTTTTGTTTTTTTATTCACAAGAAATTACATTTTTAAGAATATGTGACCTACCAAAATCTTCAGAGTCTTGGACCTGTTCCGTGATAGTAGAGTCAGCCTCCACAGTCTGACGCTGTGACTGCTGTGCTGCTGTCATCAGATTCACTTCCACTGGCTTCAGCGTCACTTAACACAGTCTCATCTGGGAAACAGTATTAGGAAAACTTCCATGAAGACCTGAACAACAACAACAAAAAATCATATATTTTTTCAAATGCACCTGTACAGATGTACCAACCTTACGTAAGTAGAAAATGACTAGCCTGTTGTGACATACAGCAGTAGAAAATATATAGAAAGAGCATTCTGAACAATTGTGAACAGTAATGCTTGGCTCATATATGGACAGGAAAAGTTATCTCTGCTTGTAAACGTTTGTGACCACTGATCTATGGAAATATATCTTAGACTTAACATTCAGTAAAGACACATTCTAGAAAATATCTGAAAGTGTTAACATCTGTACAAACCTCCAATGTCAGTCTCCTCCAGTGATTTCCGCTGCATGCTGGAGAGATGTCCCTTCTCCACTGACAACAGCAGTTTGGAAATCTTGGCCCTTTGCATTGTGGGAACTGGTAGTCTGTAGAAATCGCGGTGAACACGGACATCGTGACCCAGAAGGTCTGCGACCTGATCAAGTCAATTGTTTTTCAAATGAAGGACTTGTGAGAACGTGGCGACGTGTTGATCTGAGGTGCTCAGGGGGCTTTGCTCCACGTTGGCTTGCATGGACACGCCAACAGTCCTGTCCTCTGTAGTGGCTCATTGATTTGGGTCTTGCACACAGGAGGACATTTGTGGAACAAACACCACATTCAGTTATTTTACTGGCAGGTAGTGACAGAACATCCACCATACTTGGTGTAAGCAGAACTGCAACCTTTCGTCCTCTTTTTCTCATGATTTCAATTTGGCTGAAATAGCTGCAGAGTCTCTGTTCAGTCTGTGACAACCCCATGGCAACATCCTCATGGAGCTTTGAGTTGTCCCTCTCATGAAAAGATTTGAGGGTTTTTTGAAACCTCCCCAGGATCTTAACATCTTCTGTGAAGGGCAATGTTGATGGCTTGTTGTACTTTGCATCACTCTGTGTGTTCAGGGCACTGTGAGACACCAACTCAGACCACAACTTCTTGTATCTGTCAGTAGACCTGATCAATTCTTCATCTTCTGCCATGAGCATCCTACAACAAATGATATTAGAGATTTTCTGCAGTGTATGTCCCAGTTTCAGCGTGAGGATTGGTTTAAGGTATTAGTGTTTCTCTTCATCAAAACCTGAAACTTTCTTTAATGCTTGCACAACTTTCTGGAAGTTAGCAGGTTTAACAGCCTCTTCCAGGTTGTGCACAGACACAACAGAAAACCACCCACTTCATGGAGCTTCTGTCACATGTATTGCATTTATTGTAGAGTGACTTGGCAAACTGAGTAATAGAGAGGTCATTTCACACAACTGAGGCAACATCATCATCAGGCTCTGAACAGGCCACATGAAGACAGTGTCGACAGTGACCTATAATCTTCTATGTTAATGTTGACTATTTACTCAGCATTTGATTACTTCATTAATTATCAAATGTTTACCCACTTTCTAGAATGATCATGCTCTACCTGGAAACGCTGGAAGCTTTCTCAGTGTATGTATGTGTCTACAGGATGACTTACACAACCATACACAACATACAGATCAAATGCAGCAGCTTAAAAACCCAAGAATGCCACCATCAACCCCAGCCGGAGACAGGAGCCTATAAACTGTACGGACCTCACAAGTAGGGCTGCACGATATTGGAAAAAAGTGACAAAGTGATTTTTTTAAACCCTGCGATATATATTGTGATATGAAAAATGAAGGAATTTTCATCAGATGACCTGAACAGCACTTTATGTCATGCTGCACTGTTACTATCTTGTGGACAATGAACCTGCACTGATCTTGCCTCTTTTTGTGAATGTTACGAGTCTGGCTTCTGTCTGTGTTTTAGAGATGTTCTTATTGTTATCTTTTCTTGCTTGCTTTTATTGTGCTGGGACCTGAGTACATGTTTCCTTCTATCATGTGCAAACGTGAACTGAATGACAATAAACAAACCTTTGAACTTTTTGAGCTCTCCATCTTAAAATGGAACATTCTAGCTTTATAATTACATTAAGTAACTATACTAACAATGAGTGATAACCAGGTTATTCAACCTTTTATTCAACAACTGAAATCTTTTACAGCAAAACTAAACATCTTTCTTTTATCAAAAATGATTTATAATAATAATAAACAGAGCAGCTCTGCATCAGGTTCCTGAGTGGCCCACAGCCCCTTGTTTTGTAAATAGTAGAAAATAAGTAAACAAGTTTTAACGTTAAAGGGCCCACACACACACACACACACACACACACAGCGCCCAGACTCAAACCAAAGGCCAGCTGCCTTTCTCCGAACACTCCGCTGCCTCTCGTCTGACCGTTCAGCAGAAACGTTGCATTGAAACACACCGCCTCGACCACTGCCAGCTACACAGCAGCGTGTACGTTCTGCGCCTGCACGAGTAGTGATCGAAAACACGAAAACAGGAAATGACGGACCGGCGTGCGGACCATCGTCTCTTCCGCCCCTCCCCCACGCCACACTGAGCAGACCGCCAATCAGAATGGTCAATAAGCTAACAATGAGAGCTAGCTAACAACCAATCAGAGTATCCGACGGCGTCCAATCCTCAGACGGCCAACTCGCTCAGACTTCGCAAGTTGAATCAGACGTTGCTTTTCTTTTTGGCACCAAGTCTTCGTTCTCAGCGATTTTCTGTTGTTCGTTGTTCGTTTTTCAATGTTGTTACCAGCGACTCACTCCATGTGCAGGGGCGTGGTCTGCTTCGGCACACTGAATAAGAACTAATGTGATGGTGGATCGCTGTGCATGCAGCGTCTGCATGCACACTGTGTGTCAGGTACCCTTGAAATTAGATGAGCTCATTTGCCTCCTACATTGCAGGCCCTGCGATGTGACTATACCTATGCAATATCTTGAGCTGTAGATGGGGAAATTGTGTCCCTACAAATAGTAGAAGGCATTTCCTCATCAAGACCCTGCAAAAGAGAAATAAAGATTTTATCATTGCCCTCTGAAGACAGGATGTTCTCCGTCATATAAGTAAGGGATAATGCCCGACGAGGTGTCCATTATCAGGAATTAATGGATGACGCGGAGGCCTTAGAACCGTCCGAAGTCCATTGATTCCTGATTATGGACACCTCAAAGGGCATTATCCCGCTTTTACCATGGTCACTTGCCAAAAAAAATAAATTAAGACCATTAATTTATATTTTCATGCATTTTACAATCAAAATATAAAGTTTTTTACAGGCAATAACATAGTTTCCCTGGTAACGCCTGAGGGTTTGACTAATACCTGGAACAGTCATTACCCTCCCGTAAGGTTCTTATGCAACGGAAACAATGACAAATATTAAATATTACACAGTTGATTGTGATTGAACATCTAGTTTGACTAAGAGGAAATTACTTTCAATGCTCTATGAAGGCATGTTCTGACGAAAATTGAACCCATGGTCTATGGAAACTGAGGGTTTTACTTGTAACATCAATCTAGTTTACTGCCACTCTCAACCTTGTGTAATTGTGCACAGCCATCAGCAACATCGAGAGATGAAAGGCTGATACGTGTGGGGGAAAATTATGATTCTCCCTGGTCATTCTGTCTCCATACAATAGGAGGTCATATGTATCTTGTACAGACGTTAAAGTCTCGATAAGGATAGTAAAGATCGCTCTATGAGCAATCTTCTCATGGTCTCTGCAACCTAGATATGCAAAGCTACTGTAGATATGTCTACAGAACAGATGTCTGACGAACCAAGGCAAAGCTAACCGTTTGCTGTAAGGAGACCTTGGATCTATGTTAGCAGATGTCTCTGACCTATTTTACCTCTTGTTCCTCTGGCTAGAGGGGAGAGACTCTGCGTCTCCCCCTTGCTATGTTGTTAAACAGACAACCATGTATGGGAGCAATGCTTCCTGAAGCAGTAGATATAATTTGGGCATTTGGGAAGGCTCGTTAGGATTATCATGGCAACACTCTGTGCAGACAGACGTGATGTTATTCTGCTCCTCCATGGCCATGTTCTATAAACTATCTCAATGTAAGTCATCAGTGTCTCTGAGTCTTCTTCATCTCTCCTGAACGGTCAAGCGAGCCGAAATTCCACAACAAAACGCATTGGAAACAATAACTGACAAGCCTCAATTGAGGAGCGTCATTTAATGCTCCTATGGCGCACTGCAGACGTTAAATTTGAATTTCACTCATAAACACATGCAGCATGTCAAACCCTAAAAGAAAACTCCACCTCTGTCTTTATATCGCACCGACAGTCTCCTCGCTCTCTAAGCAGCTATGATCATTCTTAGCAGTGTAAATTGTCCTGATTTAAGAATGTTCTGTCAAAATTGCCTGATGTTCAGCAAACCACAGGCAAAGTATAATATTTCTGATTAGAGTAAGCACTGACTCAATACATACCACCACAGTTTTCCATTGAAATGGAACTCGAACATGAACTCCTTAAGGCGGTCATGGTAAAGTCTCTGTCTCCTTTCACAGTCTTGCTTGCTTATCAGTTCACCCTTGTACTCTGACAGAAAGTCTCCTTTTTCAAATGGAGCGGATGTGAAGACGCCACGACCTAACAAAGAAGTGACACAAAGTAAAGTGATAATTAAAAATTTAATCATGACTAAAAAGTCAGAAGAAAGTCAGAAGATTGAACTTACCTTTGAAGGCACTTCACATTTTGTCCTTTCCAGTTTGATTCTTGGAAACAATTCCAGGGAAGCTCTAGTAGGCCTCATGGACCATGCTCACCAGACAGTAGTGCTACAGACAGGGCTAGGAAGGGAAAATGTTTGAACTGACATTCACAAGCAGCATCCTGTAGCAGCTTAACAGACACACACTTCAAATAAATGAAAAGTCAGTTCAACAAACAGTCATACTCTGATCTTTAATAACAAGTCTAAGACACTATATTCCCAGCAGGCTCACCTAGCTGTGTGCTGGTTGCTCAAAACACCTGTCCCTAGCCTCCTCAGATTACTAAATGAACAGTTTAAAGACTGACATTAGCAGTAAATGCTGCTTTGACTGCCAAACAACCTTACCACCATTCACCAGTTTGGTTTGTCTCCCCTTATGGGTTGTTCATTGATCACTGTGTTAAATGGCTGGTAACTATGAATACTACTTAATGTTATCTTACATTTATGTAACGTTACACTAGCAGCCCTACACAATATTGTTTCTCTCTGCATACAGGCAGCGAAAGCATGCATGCCTGCACGACACAACGCTAACCAGGCTTAATAACATTTACATTTAGTGCATTTATCACAAGAAAGAAGCCACAACATATCACTGTCGATAGTTAAAAAAAAATAGAAACAATTTTCAAGCCCTCGTCTGAGCATTGTAGCTGCTATTTATCAAGGATACCTTAAGTACATAAGTGCTATGATGTAAGTGCCACGAAACAAACATACAAGTGCATATACGTTTTTTTTTGTTTGTTCTGTTTTTTTTGATGGGGGTGGGAGGGAGTCATGCTATGTGGGGTCAAGGTAAAGTCTGATGAAGTGAGTCTTGAGTCTTTTGTGGAAGATGGCGAGTGACTCTGCTGTCGTGACATTGGTCGGGAGTTCATTCCACCACTGAGGCGCCAGAACAGAGAAGAGTCATGACTTCTCTGAGCGACAGTCATTAGTGAGCAAAGATAACCAACAGCTATATCGAACATTTCTGCCATCCACTGCTGTCCTTGACCTCCTTTGAATCAAAAGCACCTCAATTATAAGTTACTGTAACCTGAAGAAATGCAAAAAAGCAGCTAATTTAGAGATATAAATGCTTACCTGTGTAGCCAGGTGGGAAATGTAATGCAGCTGCTCACTAACGCCACCAGAGGGCACTTTCTCAGTGTTGAATTGTTTTGAGAGCAGTTCAAGAAAATACCGGAAGTCGCCATCTTGTTCACAGCGGCGCGACCTCACTACGGTTTTCGGAGGTTTATGAGGGTAAATATAACATCAATGTGTCCGTTTACATGAAATATCTAATTGATATATGTTTAAGAGTAATGCATGTGCAGACTGAAATGTTTTATGTCAATGTGTGCGTATGTGTTAGTGGTTAACCGATAAACAGACGACAAGAGAAACTCAACAGTTGTCGTGTAGCAGGCCGTCGTCAGTGTTGTTTGTGCTGCGGGAAAAATGCACAAGTTAGTAACATTATGTATTACAATACTGCACATGTATTGTGATGTTTTGACCTGTGGAAGAGTGTTTCATGTGTATTTGTGGGCTCCTTGGGCCTCATTCATGAAACGTGAGCAGAACGAATTTGTGTGTAAACCGTTCGCAGATGGAAATTTACGTGCATCTCCACATTCATCAATATTTTAGTAGCTGCGATCTTTTCCTAGCTACTAACAAAATCTCCACATGCTGCTGACCACACGTAGTGCTTGTGTAAATGAAAGAACGCATATAAATAATGCTTGTCACTATTGGAAATTACAATTTTAATTCATATTGCGCTCTGTTATGTACACAATACGCAGATGCCTTTGAAACACGTGATATAAACATGACAAACGATTAAAAATATAACACATTTAGTTAAATTAGTTGGCAACTGGCAGGATTAAGATTCAGATTAAGCTCATAATTGTGAATTATCTATGTAAATCGACTCAATAGATTACGCGTTCTTTTCCATGGGAGATAGGTGACAGGTCCGTCTATGAGCCGCATCCTGCCTGCAGTTCTTAACGGTATTATTAAACTAATGCCAGAGTATATTAAATGTCTCTATGGCGCACAACGGCAGGTAGAAGTAATGCAGGGATTCAGTGCGATCGCAAACATGCCAGGTGTCATCGGTGCCATAGACTGCACACACGTACCCATCAAGGCTCTATCCGGTGATGCATTTGCTTACATAAACCGGAAAAACTTTCATTCCGTGAATGTGCAACTGATCTGTGACGCAAAGTGTGTGTTGTTAAACGTTGTGGCACGGTGGCCTGGTGGGACGCATGACGCATTTATCCTGCGTAACTGTGCAGTTGGCATGCGTTTGGAGGATGGAGCTGTGAGAGACGGCTGGCTCATTGGTAAGAATATAGCCTGCATGATTACGTGTGTGTGTTATAGATGGACTTACCCTTCTATATCCAGAGGGGATAGGGGTTACTGCACTGCTCCCAAAATGATTTCAATCTCCGCTTCGTAATAATTCTTTTTTTCTTTCTCTTTCTTTCTTTCTTTGCGCCATGACTGACAGGTCGACAGGATGCCTCTACACCTCCTTATATTGTGGTTAATTCATGGGCGGGGTTTTATGCTAATAGCTGATTACCGGGAGCGCGCTGTCACTTTACGGTGGATTGGCATTCATGATCATACACACGTGTTTACGATCAGATCTGAGTTTCCCGCAGCGTTCATGAATCCGGAGTAGGTTTTTAGTAGCGTAGGCTTTTATGTGCAAATCTACGCACAAATTTACTAACGTTTCATGAATGAGGCTCCTTGTGTTTTAAGGTTGAGCCACTGTGGTTAATTCTTGCACTCCATTGTTGTTTATAAGGACATTTTTGTACCCTCTGATAGCAGTCTGAAGGTTCATTTTTATATTTTTTTGTACTGAACTTCAAGAGACATATTGCTCCCTTTTGGTGCTAGTCTACATTGTTTATTTTTGTACTCTTTTGTAATAGGATAATCACCGAAGGGTTTTGGATATTGTCCGGTGACTTTAGCAGACTAAACAGAGTTACATTAAGCGCCCCGTGTGTCAGGCTCAGTGTGGGGTCGCGGATTTTTGTTTCTACTAGTACTACAGCTGAAAACTATCAGACAGTTTGGTTTAAGACTTTCATCATTTATTTTATTTGAACACCATATTCTTCTGTGCAGAAATAAAGACCCCAGAAGATAGTTTTGTGTCCTGTGCTGTTTCAGTTTAGCCAGGCTACACCTGTATGTGTTTCATCCTCCTGTCAATCCATTAGAGCTGTGCCGAATTCATCCAGTACTTATAATGATTAAAGACAGAGGAGGTCTGGGCGCACGACTGTAGGTACCGCCCACATAAGAAACCAGCCAATCTGAAAAAAAGCATACAAAATTGAACATGTGTATCAAAAATGTGTATGAAAGTGCAGTTTAGCAATCTCCGCAGGGGTGTGCTGCTGATACACTGGGATACACTGGAAATCAGGTGAAATGGTTAATGAGGACTTTCAACGAAAAACAGAGAGAATGTTATTTAGACACTAACTAAGTTAGTGTTACACTCTTTGCCTTATGAGGACTTTGGCATTGTCCGCCTAATACCCTTACCCTTAGGTCCGGGTAATGCTGGTGGGTATTCAGTTAAATTGTCCGGCTATGCAATGAAGACACACACACACACACACACACACTGACATTTCAAACCTTTTCCTGAAATCTACTAGTTTGCTCCATAGTGCCGATCCACAATCTGTCCATAATGATTTATTTCTTGTACTATAATTACGTAAGCTAAATAAAGTATCAACATCAGAATAATGTATTTACATTTACATTCAGTTTGTCTGACTGATCTGTGTGACTATCCACATTGCACGTGGCAGAAAACTTCCAAATCAAATGTTTAAACCAGAGATGGGACCAAGTCACACATGTGCAAGTCTCAAGTAAGTCTCAAGTCTCAACCTTAAAGGGATATTCCGGTGTAATTTTAATCCATGGTCCAACACATATTGAGACCGAGTAAGACTTCCCCTCGAGAGGTCAAGTTAGCTGACCGCTAGCTTAGCTAGTTTTAGCAACCTCAGAAAAGACCGCATGAAAACAATACACTGCAGTTTATGTCTCCATTTAGAAACCGCCATCAAAAAGCCACAATTAATGGTGAGAACAGCAGCAAACTTCAGCAACAGTACATGTACAGTCCCAGCACACAGTACGAAGCATCAAACATCTGCTAGCTTTGCTGGATTTGTATTAAAAACACAGCACAACTCACCCTCTCCTCCAGCAGCCTGCCTGTGTGGGGAAGCCCTGACGAGTCGACTACCGAGTGCAGTAGATTTCTGCAGCTCAAGGATGAAAATGCATGTTTATTACTCCATTACTTCCCTTATTTTCCCTGTCAGCTCTCGATAATAAGAACTGAGCATTCCATGGAGTAATAATCATACATTTTCACCCTTCAGCTGCCAAATTCACCAAGGCAGCCTGCCGTTACTTAAGATAGGCTGGGAAAACACTGGGTAATGATTCGGTGTCGGCGGGCTGGTATGTTATTTAGCTTATTTAGCCCTGTGTTGCTGTCTGAAAATGTTAATGTCGCATATCTTGCACTGTGCTGTCGGTCTTTTACCGTCGAAAAGGTAATTCCAGAAGCCTGTTCATACATTAGACAGCTGTAAGCACAAAGAATCCTCCAAAATCCTTTGTGAGGCATCTGGACATCTTTAACTGGTCACTCAACACACAATTTAAAGAGTAACTTTAACTTTACTGTCAGTTGATCCTCTTCCCTGTCTAGAGCAGTTCTTTGTCTTTTTCAAGAGAAAATCACGTAGTTCTGACTGAAAGCTCTGTGACAGTGCTGTGTGATCTGTGCCCCAGAATACGAGGCAAAGTGACACTCACTGATCTCTGCAACAGCCTCCAGTCAAGACACATAGAGGCAGAAATCAGCTGTCAGTAATATGGAGGCTTCAGTGTAATCCTTCCTGAGCCACAGACCATGGAAATTCAGGTACTAGACGTATGTAGCAGTCATCCAGAATACGACATGAAACCCTCCATAGGGGCTGTCATTTCAAGAGATCGAGAACATGCACCTGACAGTAGTTGTGTCACAGGTGTGTGCATGTCTCTTTCAGCAGGTGCAAACATCTGTATAAATTAAAACTATGGAAACAACTGGAAAACATGGCCGAAATGTCATTTATTGGAATACTTAAAATGTCAAGAATAAATTAAGGAAATTATACAATAGAAGCATTTTATTCACTTTTAGTCATCACATTAACTTTATTATGTAAATGTGGTCCAATGTACAATTCTACAATAACACTGCACTGCATTTTATGATACATACAGAAACAAATGCACTTCTGTCTGTCGTTTGAAAAGGCTGCTGCCACAAATGAGAATGAACCTGAGCTGGATCGTGTAAAATGCCTCAGCAGGATCAACAACATAGCAATGATTGTCACACTCATCAACTTAACATTGTTTTATGAGACCCCCATCAGCAAGTGCACATTTTCTTTCAAAGGGTAAAAACATACACTGCAGAGAGACAAGAGAACAAATGAGGACAAGAAAAAGTGACAAGAAAGGTGAGTGGCATTTCAGCTAAATGAGTTTAATATTATACTGAAGGAAGAACAGGCAACAAGCCCATCTTGTTTATGAGATTCAAGGACATGGTGATAAATGAGGATGAAGTGAGAGTGTGGGTGACTTTGCCAAAAAGAAGTGTACAGTTCTCTCTATCAAAGCTCTTTGCAGTAATCAGGATGAAGCCTGGCTGTTCATCACCTGGTTAATGGAAACTTGACCTGGTAGTTAAGATGGTGACGATTCACAACACAGGAACTGTTTGGGACCCTTCAACAATTTAAGCTTTGAATCTTTAGCCCATGATCATTTTAGCCCTAAAGGCGCAATATCTATATCATTATATGAACAACTGATCAGACTATATGTGCAGAATAAAAGGAATTATTATACTGATAAACACACTGGTGATTCTCACCAACTATGAGGTTATCTGGAGTCTGTCAGCTCACTTTAGTGTGTGTTTCAGTCCCAGCCCTCTCAACAACACTGTATCCAGCAGCAACAGGCAGCGGTTTTCTGTGAAAACAAAGGGAGCGGGACTTAAATGCACATACACCATGGACTTTAGACCATGTGCTATAGATTGCTTCAACTGGTCCCACTGAGAGACTCTGCGGTGGTTCATACTCTATCTCTGTTACCGTGTGGCTAATTATCATGAAGAACGTTAACTTAATTTGTAATTTATTTATTTCAAAACAGGGACAGCACACAATAAAACATTAATCTTTTCAAAAAGAAAATATGCATTGTGCCAGGTTCTAGCAGATTGCTATTTCCCACCTGTAGTCCCTGGGCAGGTTGATGGAACTGTACATTTAAAATTAGGCAGAATGGGAGACAGTTTCTTCCTACTTCTGATCTGCCACCGGAGGTGGTATCAGAGCCGCAACAAAGACACGTCTGTGTGAATGGTAATGCTGGCAGCTCGGATAAGGGGCGTGTCGGTCTGATGGTGTTCACAGTCTGACAACTACACAGATCCTTCACTTAACAATTAAAAGAGAAATGACCCACAAAGCAACATTACAGTACCAAACAACAGTAATGAGGTCACATTTCTGTCCAAAAAACAATGTCTGTCCCTGGCGAGCGGCTCCTGCAGTTGAATGGCGGTGAATTTGTTTTTTGTTGTTTGTTTGTTTGTTTGTATGTCTCCTTTCATCATTGTGTCGTTGTAGTTACTGTCTCTGGTAACAATGGTCAGACCTCCAGACCGAGACTTCAGGGAACTTTCCCCCAGAAAACAGCCTCCCTCCCCGCAACTGACAGAGTCAGACAGGGTCCAGTTTACTGATGGTGATTATGTAATTATGTAATTTGGAGCAAAAAACATAACTTCTCAATCTCAACACATGATAACAGCATCCATATGATAATAAACAGTCATGTTTAGATTTAGAAGTGGAAACATGTAAAAAAACAAACAAAAAACAAACAGATCTCAATGTCATGATGTGTAGCATCATGCCTCAGCATGCTGTATGAAGTGACGCACTGGTGTACCGAAAAGCACCTTGTTGTGTAATGTGTCTGCTACAGCAGGTCAGACACACTGAAGCACACAGGCTGGTACAATGAATTTACAAGGCAGGAATAATTTTAAATTGGCATAACAAAGTTTGGCAAAGTTGGTTGTTTATCCTCACTCAACAAGTCTCAAAATCCAGTGTTCAATCCAATGGTTGGATCAGTGGAAACAGACGGTGTGTCACAAACATTGTCTGCTAACATTGGCAGGTTAAAACATGTCATCTACATTATAGTGAAGCACATGCACATCGGACAGAGTGTGATCCGTCCTGCCTGCTGTTGTTGCTTCTTCTTCTTGTTTCATCATCCTTGTTCTTGGTAGTTTCAAGGTTTCCCCAGGTGAATCACTGGCATCACTTAAGCAACTCCTACGTTTCTTAATGTCCCTATGTATCCTCGTCAGCTCGATTGTCAGTTGACGACAGGTCATAGCCTCATGTTACACATCTCATCCCATACAACCTGACAAGAGGGATATATCAAGATTTACTGTGTCAGTGTTGTATAACTAGAACAATAAACTTAAAGACAAGTTGCAGTGTTTGCTAATAAAAGGAATGTTTCATCATTTCATAAGCATGCAGGATTTCACACCATTTAACACCTCTGCTGGCAGTGAATTAAAGGACACAGCAAGTCATCTCCCCCAATCATTTTAAGAATAGCTGTTTACTCAAAATGGATTCCTCCCTCTGAAATTGTGTTTTCTATAAAAAGCCATTCTTCAAAGAATCCTCATTAATCTTCGCCCAAACTATCTGAGTTAGAAAAACAAGTTGGGCTCTGAACCCCTTCTGACTTTGAAATGAGCTGAAAAGGATTGCTGCGAGCTCAGTGGTAACTTCCTTCAGACTTATTCTCCTCCTTTCCCTGGTTAATTGTTTGTGCAGGATATGACCCCGCTATTAGCAAATCCTCATATCCCCAGCAGTGTCTTTTCGCAGGCTCAGGGGAAGCATTGAGGCACACTAATCCTTTCTCAATCAGTGCATTTTGAGGCGAGAAAGAGCTGAGTTTCGATAACCACAGCTACCTTACTCAGCTGTGGCACTGCATCAGTGCTATTGCATAACCAAGACAAAGAGCTCTGGGATGTATTTCCATGGCTAAGCATATTTACATGTTTTTCCATTGTAGACATAATTAGGTCAAGTGTTTATTGTTATGAGACATGTGACTGGAGTAAACTCATTTAGCATTTCCAAGACTGCAATTTGAGGATTTGGGTAAAACAGATTGCCTCGGGCTTTCAACACGAAACCGTTTGATAGGCAGCATTAAACCATACAATTTATGCAAATACGATTTAAATCATGCAGATATAAACCACCATGAACAAATACTGCTTGTCTCCATGATCGACTTCAATGAAAAGCTTCAATCCATAAATCCTACTTTGACTATGAGCAACCAACACAACTAACAGTCGTTCTTTAATCAGAGTCAACTACAGCTGAAGATCTGAAGACACAGGACCAGACACTGTGTGCTCCCTCACTGACACTTTGACAAACAGCCTGTACTAACGTTATCTTTATGGGTTCAAATTGACCATGATCAAGATAAATGCTGCTTGCTGATCCAATCACATCCATATGGCTCGAGGCTCCTTAAGACTCTCATGTTGTAGCTTTGCAGAGATCAATAAGTTATTTATTGGGACCTTTTCTCCTGTGATGCTGAGAACCTGTCAGCAGCCATCACAGGTAAGAGGGGATGTGTGAGCATCTAATTCAGTTTCCCAATAATCAGTGTTTGATGGACAAATTGGTTTTCCTCCAGCAACGTCATATTGGGAACAATGTAAATTAATGATATAGCACTTAATTTGACTGTAGTGTGGTATTCATGCATTCCCAAGCAGTGAGCATGTGGAGCAAATAAAGCTAATTTTCTTAAATTCTAGAGTCTGCTACAATCAGGACTGTAATAAAATATAATGTATAGTCTGCAAGATTCACTGACATAAGGTACACTACCTCATAGTTATTGTAATGAAACCACAATGTTTTCCTAACCCTAACCCCAAGTGCCAGCGTACAACAAAGGTCTGCGATGTCTGTCTCTAATACACAACAATGGACATGTTGTTTCGTTCTGGGAGTCACAATCATTATGTCACACACTTTAATGGACTTCATGAACGACTGAAGTCCACAGAGTAGGACAGCAACACAACACATCATAGTATTGACTGTGTGTGGATATGGTCGAGGGCACTGCTGCTGTCATAGGGTACGAGGTGGACATGCAGCCTGTCAGGATACTCTAAATAATGCACCTGCAGATGTTGCAGTGATCCTGGAGTCCATGTTGAGCCTCATCAGCCTGCAGAGGAAGAAAAGCTGTTACAAATGCATAACATGAAACTGAGCTATTGAGCACCTGAAAATTAAAAGTGGTCTCTTGCTGCTATCTAAGTTAACCAAAGTGTGAAGCTGCATTCATCAGGGTATGTTGGCAGATGCCTTATATTCTCCATAACTGACCCTGATAAGTCATTGCAGTATAGTAATTGGTCCCATAATCTCCAAACAAAATGCAGTTGAATAGTATGTGGTCTTTGAAAATAGGCCATCATTCTTCAGACTACTCCCTCATCTCCAAAGTAGAGAGTGATTCACTGGGGTTTCAGCTGAGAGCTGTGGACACTTCCTGTATGATGAAGTGGAACTTGGCATCATAAACTCTACCTCTCATTTGTCTTTTTCTGTCCCTCCCTCTGGCTTCAGTTCTCTTTCCCACCTCACATCTTTTGCCACTAGTCTGTATGAAAAAGTACGTCCTGTCTTTTATTTTACACTCCTGAAAATGGGCCCTTAAGATAGTGATGTTGATATGTTGGTGATACATGCTGTATGTCTTGTTCTAGTGAACGCTATCTCAACTACTGGCCTGGTTGTCATTATATTTTCTATGACCATTCATGGTCTTCAAAGGGTGAATCCTACATGAAATGTGATGTTCTTAATGACCACCATATCTTTCTTCTAATGGTTAACCTGGTATTAACGTCCAAACCTGTGGCACAGTGGTGAGTATGATTTTACTATGTTGATGTACTGATGGAATTGGTGCTTTTGAAAGTACATTTTTAAACTGATCAGGACGTCAAGTGAACAGACAGGAAATGTTGAGTGTGCATTAACAACAAGCATAATTAAACAGGAGCCAATGTGATAACAGGGAGGCTTCTTTAGGAAATATGATGGAACACACATACATATCAAATGAAATACACTGCATGTCAGTGCTATGTTCACCATGAGGCTACTGAAGCTGTGAAGGGGCTGCTGGTATTTGGTGTTGTTCAGCAGAGATGCATTTGTCCAGAACGCTGAGTGTTAGAATTTGGCAAAAAGTGAGGACCCAAATGCAGCTAACACACGGAAGGCAGGATTCAGTAAGGCAAGCTTTAAAGAAAAGCTGAATGATACAAAACCAAGAATCCAGGTGAACCAAAAATGAGTCAAACAAAAGCAAAGTACAAATCAATGAAAACACAAGGAACAAAAATCAGAAAGATGCCACGGGAGACACAGTGCGACACTGGAGGGAAACACAGGGTGGCATCATAGGTGAACACAGAGCGAACTGGAGGAGAACAATGACTGTACACAAACACACACACACACACACACACACACACACACACACTAACGAGGGAATGAGGTACAGGTGGAGTGTGGCAGGAAAAGGACAGGTGAGAGAAAGGAACTAAAAACACTGGAAGGAGCGAAAAACACACAGAGTCGCGAACTGAAAAGCAAAACGCAGCACATGAGGGCAAAACTTCAAAATAAAACAGGAAATAAAAGAACACAAAAACCATGATCATGACAGAGAGACAACACAAAATAATTCCAAATGTCCTCACATGTTATTTCAGGCCACTACTTCATTTCATCCTGCCACTTGGTAAAAGGTGTGGGACAACCTGCCGTGTCGTTTTTTTTAGTGACACTGGTCAACAAACTAGTTAGCTCTGGTGAGGGAGATGAGAGAGCGTAAGTGCTGCACAAAAACAGGAAGCTGACCAGCTGCGTGTTTAAAAGAATGGAGGTTTTTCAGATCAGGACAGGTTGCTATCATCCCACTGCACTGAACTTATTAGCAGCCACTGTAATTAATGTTTCTTTGCCTACATGGTCAGCATCAGAGGCTCTGAACACACTCATTTTCTTAATGACCTGCCTCCCTCTAACATTTATTTAAACAAAGCAGGACCAAATTATGCCCCAGCATTATTATTCATCAGCGATCTATTCCACCTTAGTAAGCATTCAGACTTAAAGTGTTCAGGATCATTAGAGTTGAAACGTAAAGACAATAGGTGGTGGAGGAGGTGGTGGAGGAGGTCTCTCACAGCTGCTGATAAAAATTGTGCCCCACTTAAGTGGATTAATTATTAAAATGCTGCTTGGATCCTTTGTGATTCAGCAAAATTTAAGATCCGCTTATTACCTGCAGTGAATCGCAGTGAATGCAGTGTATGCAGACTGAACAACACAAAAAGATCATTCAACAAGCATAGATGCAACATATCGTTGTTGTTTCAGAACTTTAACTTCCTTGATTAGTAATAACTTAATATTCTGAGGGTTTGCTGATGTTTTTCGAGGTCTTGGTATACATTTCAATAGAGTCGAATTGTTCAGAGCTGCGTCTGGCATAGGAGCAACTCATATTCTATTCCTTTTAATCAGCGCAGGATTCCTTCCCTGTGGACATAATTACATGGTTCATAATCCAGAGCTAGCACTCCAAAGCTGGTTCCACATGACATAAAGCTTGTTTCTGCCTCACAAACATACTCTCTGTACCTTGATACAGTCATTGGATGCTGATCTAATTATTAACCTCAAAGCACCATGTTCACAAAGCATGCTGTAGGAGATCTTGTGTCTTTTATGTTTTAAGGAGAGGAGGTATATCCAGTAGAGGGCAGCTCGGAGGCAATAGTTTCTGACAACAACAATCATGACAATGGTGGAGATGGTCATGATAATCCACCTGCTGAGAAAGAGGCAACCTCAGTGACACTGTTGTAGACAGCTGTGGGCCTTGAGGCCGTTAGACATTCAGATGTGACTAACTTCTCTTTCACTACTTTCGAAGGTTCGCCATTGTTCAAACTTCTGTGTTGGATTCCAGTCGTCTCGCATGCACTTTTGGCTACACCACCCCCACGATTTCCAGTGGCACTGCTCCCTTTCTTTTGAATCTGGGAGCTTTCCGAAAATGAATATTGGTGAAATCAACACAGTATGGACAGAGGGCTCTGTCAGTGTACATATCTAACACTGAGCATAAATGAGCCTTTACCTCTAACAGACACCAACAGAGGGACATTAACACTACTCTAAGGATCTACTACTAACTTTTCTTTTATACCTTATTTTAGCTCCCAGTACATACATCAACTGTAAGCCAAGGCAGGACTATAACAGCAGACTGATGCCTTTCATCCCTTATCAGTCAGCCCTCATGATAATGGAAGAGGTACAGTGATCCCTCAAGTGAAACCTATTGTATGAGACACTCCCATTGATTTATATTAGCAGAATCACAAAAGAAAATGCTGTCATTCCGGGAGGGGAAATAAAGGGGACAGTTTAATGGACTATTCCCTTGATGAGAAATATGACGATATGTTGAATATGCAGAAATGAGATAATTACCTGCAGGTGGATAGTTCAAGGAACAGCCAGACCGAGCTGCACCGACAGCATGCAGTGCGCTCCAATAGAGCATGAAGGAAACTAGGAGGAGGAATGTCATTGGTCTTACTTATTACAAGACATTTGTTTCTTTGAGTTAAATGCCGGTACAGTTCATTTAGGGCCAAAGCCAAGGGACATAATGCGTCCCACTTCATCTGATTTATGATACAAGCTCCCACAGACCTCTTCACGGCTGACTTGTGTAGGCTTGGGATTTTGTACAAGGAGACAATTAGCTTGGCTCCAACACTGCAGCTGTGCTGTGGATCTTAGTTTGTGCTTATTAGTGGACGGGTGACTGTTGAATGTTTCAAGAATCTCTGAAGTGTGTTTTGCAGGCACTGTACTGCTTCATGTACGAAACATCTGCATGTCTGGTTGTGTGCAGCAGAGGGAGAGAAAAGATCAGAAGGTTTGTGTCAGATGTCAGATTATCATCTCAGTTTGACTGCGTAATGCTGGTTTATTTTCAGAAAGGGACGTCATTTTGATACAGCACTGCTGGATTATTTTAGTTTATTTAGTTAAGAAAAAGTCATGATGTCATGAATTGATTTTTTATAGATGTAGCCACAGATGTTACCATTGATTTTACACTGTAGTAAGGTAACAAAACAGTACATGTTATTAAAAAAAAAAAGAAAGGATATTGTGTTTCATATCTCATATCATGTCTCATATTATACTGTTTTTCATCAATTTCACACAGCTGTCAGAGGTCCAACCACACAGTAATCGAAATGTATTGCCCCAAACCCATCCATGGTCCTGAATTTCAGCTGTCTAAAAGTGGCTCTGCTGAGCTCTACTGAGAGCAGGCTGTTTCTGTGCCTGCACCTTTAAATGCTAATGAGCTCCGTCTGTCATCGCCTGCCCTGCCTGCTACACGCCCCTCTCATGGAGACGATGCTGCTTACGCTTGTGGTAGCATGCGCTAATGTTTGGATGTATCGCTCCTGTCATTACGTAACGACAGGAGCTGAATCTGAACAGCCTGTAGGAGCGCCGTTTTACCAGTGGGTGGGCTGCAGAGACTATGCAGGACTCGTTTGCTTTCCTCATTCTGGGAGTTGGTAGGCTCAGTTTATACATGTAGAGACCAGAGAAAACCTGTTTTTCATAATATTGGACCTTTAAAAAATAGAAGGGAGGAGTACAGAAACCAAAGGTTTATTTTCCTAATTCCCACAACAAGGGAGAAGATCACAGCCAAACATAAAGAATCAGAATCAGAATTCCTTTATTTGTCCCGCAAACAGAGAAATGCCTGTGTCACAGCAGCCAAAGGACAGTAATATTACAATCAACAATAATAATAGTGAAAAAACAAAACAATAGACTCATAAAAACATAATACTGTATTGTACAATATGCACAGTGTAATTGTAAACAGTAACAATAAATAATAAATATGGGTATTAAAAATTGTCCAGTTAGTGCAAACCAAAATGAGAAATGAGTTTTTGTTGCACAGTGTTGATTATAGAGTCTGGCAGCAACAGGAAGGACCTGTGGTACCTCTCCTTCACACACTTGGACCTGCGGTACCTCTCCTTCACACACTTGGACCTGTGGTACCTCTCCTTCACACACTTGGACCTGTGGTACCTCTCCTTCACACACCTGGACCTGCTGTACCCCTCCTTCACACACTTGGACCTGTGGTACCTCTCCTTCACACACTTGGACCTGCGAGTACCTCTCCTTCACACACTTGGACCTGCGAGTACCTCTCCTTCACACACTTGGACCTGTGGTACCTCTCCTTCACACACTTGGACCTGTGGTACCTCTCCTTCACACACTTGGACCTGTGGTACCTCTCCTTCACACACTTGGACCTGCGGTACCTCTCCTTCACACACTTGGACCTGTGGTACCTCTCCTTCACACACTTGGATCCTGCGGTACCTCTCCTTCACACACTTGGACCTGTGGTACCTCTCCTTCACACACTTGGACCTGCGGTACCTCTCCTTCACACACTTGGACCTGCGGTACCTCTCCTTCACACACTTGGACCTGTGGTACCTCTCCTTCACACACTTGGACCTGTGGTACCTCTCCTTCACACACCTGGACCTGCTGGTACCTCTCCTTCACACACTTGGACCTGTGGTACCTCTCCTTCACACACTTGGACCTGCGATACCTCTCCTTCACACACTTGGACCTGTGGTACCTCTCCTTCACACACTTGGACCTGTGGTACCTCTCCTTCACACACTTGGACCTGCGGTACCTCTCCTTCACACACTTGGACCTGCGGTACCTCTCCTTCACACACTTGGACCTGTGGTACCTCTCCTTCACACACTTGGATCCTGCGGTACCTCTCCTTCACACACTTGGACCTGTGGTACCTCTCCTTCACACACTTGGACCTGCGGTACCCCTCCTTCACACACTTGGACCTGCGGTACCTCTCCTTCACACACTTGGACCTGTGGTACCTCTCCTTCACACACTTGGACCTGCGGTACCTCTCCTTCACACACTTGGACCTGCGGTACCTCTCCTTCACACACTTGTATCAGTCTGTCGCTGATGAGCTGCCCAGGGCTGTGATAGTGACCTGCAGGGGGCGGGACTCCAGCAGCGATGTCAGCTTGTCCATCATCCTGCTCTCTCCCACCACCTGCACTGGGTCAAGAAGGTCCCAGGATGGAGCTGGCCTTCTTGATGAGTTTATCAAGTCTCCTCATGCCTGCTGTTGAGATGCTGCTGCTCCAGCAGACTACTCCATATAAAATGAATGATGCCACCACAGAGTCATAGAAAGATGTCAGGAGTGCCCCCTGCACTCCAAAGGACCTGAGCGTCATCAGCAGATGAAGTCTGTTCTGACCTTTCTTGTATGTAGCTGCAGTGTGATCAGTCCAGTCCAGTTTACTGTTCAGGTGAACTCCCAGGTACATGTAAGATGTCACCATCTCAATGTCCGTTCGCAGGATGTTCACCTGTGTGCAGGGTTGTCTGTGCCTGCAGAAATCCACCACCAGCTCTTTGGTCTTCCCGATGTTGAACTGGAGGTGGTTCTGCTGGCACCAGTCTATTATGTTTGCAGGGATTTTTCATGTTTGTGGGGAAGTGAAAATCTATATTGTAATAACTTCCCACAAATGTAATAATACGATGAAAAATGGTCATTGTGGTTGTTGTTTGTTTGCCTATACACCTACTAATACTGCTGACCGTGGGTGCAAAATCCAGCTGCTGATTCTCCGCTCCGCTATCACAAAATGGATCCCCCCTCTTTTTTTAATTAATCTGCAATGGGCAGATCTACCAGGGACGCAGTCTTAATGAGCCCAACACCTTTGGGCTGCCTCAAAACTGCACTTGCTGCTTACGTTTTAGAGACTCACAATGAGCCACTAGATGACCAGGCTTATGACAAAAGAAACACAACTTGAATTACCGAATTACCAGCCAACTGCGGCACAGAAGTCCAAATAGCTGGCACTGGGGGTTTTAGAGTGGTATTAGAAGTAAATGAATCACGTTTAATGAACCAATTTATGCGTTAGGGCAAACTCATCAGCCACGTATGCGGCATGCTGCGTGTAGCTACCTTTTGTTCTTTTAGATAGACCACAACATGTTCTGGCAAACAGTTCTTAAATTCTTCCAACAGCATTAACTCACACACAGAAGCAGAGTTGTCAGCCCTACAGGTAGAACACCAGCGGTGAAACAGAAGCCCTTTCTCTCTAGCGAAGTCAGCGTGTGTTTGGCCTGATCTTTTTCTGAGGTTGTGAAACCGTTGCCGGTATGCCTCAAGCACGAGCTCATACACACAGAGAATAATGCTTTTCACCTTATCATAAACCAGACTGTCCTCCACTGAGAGAGAAGAACAGGCCTCCTGAGCCTTGCCAGTTGCCTTTGCAACAGTATGGCCCACACATCCCTTGGCCACCGCAAAGTAACTGCAATACGCTCAAACGCACTGAAATGGGCGCTCACGAAACGAGGGAACCAGAGAAATATTCCTACCTACATCGAAAGTGTTGTCAGAAGACCGGGCACTGCTAGGAGAATAGACCGTAGCCTTTTGCAGCTCCAGTTGGCACATCTTAATAGCCTCTGTCTCCACCTCCAATCTTTTAAACTCCAACTCCCTCCGGAGCAGAAACTCTTGTTCACGGAGCCTAAGCTCCCGTTCCTCCCTCCTCTCCTAACTGCGAGCGATGCAGAGCTTTATCTGAGCGTCTATCCTTGAGCCAGGAGAAGACTTGACCGAGAGTGGTTCAAACCGAGGCAACGTAAACGGCTTCATCTCTGGCCCACCTTCCTCCACACCAGGTGTAGGGTCAACCGGCCATGGCTACACCGCCTCCCCCACCTGAGGAGCAGAGCAGCTGGTGACTGGGAGCTCTGGCGACGTGGGGCAGTCCTCGCTGGCAACCACCAAGCCAGGAGAATCTGACACAGGTACAAACACACCTTGATCAATTAACCCGGTAAGGACAACAGCTTTAAGCTCTTGCTTCACCCATGCAGTTGCGACAGGTATCTCATAATTAGCATCAATTTCAAACAAATTGCACTTCCTACACAGTTTGGGCTGATCCACAGTACACTCTCAGAAATAGGGGTACAGTACGAGTCCTTTTTTGTACCCCTAGGTACAATCTACACTAATGTACCCCCTAGGGCTCATTATTGGACCTTAAGGTAACTATTTGTACCCTTTTGAGGGCCCAAAAGGTACATATATGTACCCCAGTGGTAAAAGGTACATATATGTACCTTTTCTTCTACATGCTGGGGTACAATTGTATTAGGCTCTACAAATGGCAGTAGCCTAAATATTAATATGTTTAAATAATTATTTAGTCTTTCTTCAGTAGTAGTTATACTTTTTAAATGTGAAGGTTTCACTGTTTCCTTAAGTATTCAATGAAGATTTTAACTTCTAAGCCATTTTTGAGTAGCCTTGAAATATTTTATTTTTTTTTAGCAGATTTGCAGGTATGAAAAATGACTAATCATCCAGTCAATATTGTATGTTATGATATTCACAAACGGCCAACCATGGATGCACAGTAAAATCAGCTACCTACAGCCTGGCAGACAAAGAGCCCGTCCACACCGCAGTATACAGTATGCAAGTTTCCCAGAATGCATTTCGCTGGCAACCGGCAGCGGTAGAGCTGCTAAAAGCTGTTTTAATTCTCGCTTTAGCGCTGTTAATACATCACTTTCTTAAGTTTTAATATTTTTTTATGCGAGAAAGTACCTATTTAGATCCTTGGTGATACGTGATACGCCTCTGCCAATAACTGTCACTAGGCAAGTAAACCACTATTGACTCCACCATGCCTCGTCTATACCAAGTTCCAAGTATTTGACACTTACTCTGTGGATAACAGTTTGTATGTCACACTTCGACATAGTATTTAAAGATGTACAAAACTGACATGTGAAGATCTTCTGTCACGAGTGTTATTTTCATGTATGCAGTTTTAAGGTTGGTGGAGAATGGACTTGCCTGCAATGGACAATTTTACATTGTTTAAAGTTAAATGAAATTGAAATGTGAAAATAAAAAATACATTCTGGGTACAAGGGTACAAAATTGCCACCAGAGGTACAAGATTGGTCTTTATAAGGTACAAACCACAAGGGTACAAATAAGTACCCAGTGTCAAGGGTACAAAATTGTACCTTCAGAGGGTACTGCCCCAGTGACAAGCCATTGTACCCCTAAAGGTACAATTCTGTGCCTTATTTTCTGAGAGTGTAGGATTAGCCACAAACTCACTTAACACAAAAGTCACGATACTCACCGTACAGCAGACAAAGAGAAATCACACATCTAGCTGACAGCTAGTTCAGAGCAGTACACTACTCATTCAAACAAATTACAGCTGATCAATAGACAGAACAACTCCTTCACCACATCTACCAGCAGCGAACACGATAATACTGATGCCACACACAATTAATAACCATCCAGCCATGCGAGAACAAACTCCTCAGGTCCTACCCATTATAACTTTACCTGTTTATCTTCGGGAGCATGGCAGGCTCGAGGTGATTCGAAAGGCTACCATCAGCGGCCGAGGCCCTAAAACGCCTGCCTCCGACAGGGAACATTATCTTCGCCCAGGATTACTCCGAAAATAAAAAAGGCAAAATAACAAAAGAGTGCCAGATGGAAAGGCTGATTAACAAACAAGTTGGACACCCCCCTATCTTACCTGCGGAGCAGTATCTCATAAAAGGTAGCAACGGCTAAACACTGGCAAACCGGACAACCAGTACTTACCACAGCAGCAGATGGTCAGGCTCCATTTACTATCCCAGACGAGCCCCCAAATATGTTACATCCCCGTAAGGCCAGGGGATGAAGGGAGTGACATAGTAAAAAGAAAACCGAGTGTAAAGGAGGGTAAAGAAACAGGAGGTAGTAGCTAATCAAAAAACTAGTTTATTTACAAAAAGAAAAACACTAGTCAACAAAGTGTGTAGTCTTTAGCTCAGTCTCTCTCTGGCTCCTGCACACCACAGATGCCCAGCCCACTGGCACTCGCACCATTTTATGTCACCCGGCTTAACTGTCAAGTAGTGTCAGGTGTGGACCTCCACACACCAGCAAGGAGGAGGGGGGACGAGGGCGACACCTGAGTGGAAAAATAAAAACACAACACAAACATGCCCACAACACTAAGGCTGTAACGATTTCTTTTTTCCATTAGGGTATACTATGCAGGATTTTGCTAAAAAAAAAAAAAAAAAAAAAATGTGTAGAGCTCACACAAAAATAATCACTCAAATCAGTCACTTCAGGACAAAATGCCAACCTTGTACACGTTGTCATAATTTAATATGCAGAATGCCACTGGATTTTTCTTTTTTTATGACCTGATGACTTTAGAATCAACCTCAAAGAACGTTTTGCAAGACAACCGTACCACGGCATCAGATTATCTGATGCCGTGGTACGGTTATAGTGTCTATTATTCTTCAGTTGCAGGCTGTGGAGACAAATTTCACCAACAGACTTTTAAACTCATCAAATAGGGATGCTTTCATCCTTTCCTTCACTCCTGTCCCTCAGGGAGATATTACGAGCAATTATCTGTTTAACAAGGCATCTAAATCTCTGGAGCCCCTCATCAGCATTCTGTAATTAGCCAGCCATGTCCAAACATGGCTTTACCTTCACAACCAGGACCTCAGATCTTTAGGTTCTACCACAGCAATGCGAGGAGATGTAAGATAAATGATGCAATTTAACATTTGCAAACAGTTGTGAATGCTAATCAGTCAAGTGATTTGGGCAAGTTTAACCTCATGCACCTCAAGAGGAAAATGAGCGAGTTTGAAAGATGTACATGCAGTCAAACAGAAACTACAAGGAATGTATATCATAAATTTCATATTATCGATGTATCCTGGAGTGACTCTTGTACAACACTGGACTGTAAAAACATCTAACGAGTCTCGATACACACATCAGATGAGGGCCAATCACACACGCTTTAGAGCTGCCACACAGTCAGAAAGAGAGAATGTGATTGATCAGCAGGTCAGGAGCACAGCGAGTAAACCCCGGCCCCCAGGAAGAGTGCCAGGCTTTCGCAGTGACCAAACTGTGTAATCACATGGGCCCAAAAACATGTTTCCCCATGAGCTTACATTGTGACAGACGCGGCTGTAAAATGGTAGATAATTCTTTTTTAGAGTCACAACCCCCACAGAATGACTTGTTTGACTGAAAATACTGAAAATGTTTTTAAACCTGCATAGAACAGTACGAGCTTCTCCCAGTGCAGACAAACAGCCGTGTAAGAGCCTAAATATCTGGCACAGTCCACTTTCTGAACCTTTTTTTCAGTTTCAGCACAAGCTTATTTTCAAAATTAACAAAGTCTATCTGGCTTTGATTGGAAGTTAAGCGTAAACCAGCACAGCTACAAAACCATTCCCATGCAGCAGCAGCAGCAGCAGCAGGCAGAGCTGTGTTCGGCTTGAGGCAGAGCTTTTTAAAGGCTGGGATGGAGTGAAGCAGCTCCATGCTGTCCATGGCATGAGCCGTCAATCTCAACTGTGACTTTCTGGAGTAAAAAACCATCATCATCAGATGCTCACTCTCATGCTCTCATGTCGTTGCAGTTACAGCCTTAACACACATGAAAAAACATCGTGCAAGTACACAAAACAATTTTGGTGCTTTAGCAAGTTCTGTTACTTAATTCCAGTGAATATTCCTGAACACACACACTTAAATCTGCTTAATCACACATGAGGACACTTGATATTTTGTGGAGCTCATCAATAAATACCTTTTAGGCTTGTCATGACTGAGATGTTAATGCCCTGGCATTATACATGTGTGCACACATATCAACACACACACACACAAATGTGATCATGTGAACTTTTGACCGAATTTTACGTCACCAGCCTCTGTTACACCTGCTCTGTCAGTCCAGGAGGTCTTGGAGGACTAAGAGGACTGCAGCCACAGCCAATCTGGATCCTCCATCATCTGTCCAATATGCGTCTGCAGGCCGGTTTGCAGGGCTCTGGTGAGTGGGACGCAGATCTTGATTGAAGCGCCCAGCCTGGCTAGTTTGGATAGTCTCTGGTGAATTACTGGCAGCATGTTTGAAACTTTCACCAGTGTTACAATACTCCCTGCATACTTGGTAGGTATCTAATTTTACTCACATATTCAGCTTGAACTCCTCACACACGCTCCTGATGGCATCTTTCCCCTTCTCATTGACGATGCATGCTATCGTTTCAGTGACAAGGTAGGTTGAATCCCACCGTGTTGCATTTGGGCGAATGATCTGTAGCTCACACTTGTCCTCTACCACTTCATTAGCCAAGTGAGATCACCAAATTTTGTTCCAAGTAACCTGGAATTTTTCAAAGGTTTGCTGGGAAAGTCTCTTGTAGGTGTCATTCATGCAGCTTCACAGATTCTGGTGTGGATGGTGGGTCTGGACATGACCTTGGCTCGAGGTTGCAATGTGGTAAGTAACTCATGAACGCTGACTGTTCTACCACTGTGAATGGCTGTAGACTTTCACTATGAAACTGACGGGCTTGTGGGACACGTTTGCTTACAGCTGCCAACATCACGTGACTTGGCTTTCTTACTCACTGAGAGCTTGTTGGATGAGACTGTGGATTCCGTTAACAACGTGCTGCTGTCGCAGTGATGTCATGAAACTGATCGATCTTCGATGGATGTTTCCTCTGTAAAGATTACTGATCTTATCTCAGGGCATATTCAAACACTATCTCATCACATATGTCACAAAGCTGAATCATTGAGGTCAAAGTTTTGCATGACACCGTTATAAAAGCATTTAATTGTAATAAGTGCAATTTCTCTCACTGACATTTTTAATGAGTCTAAATTGTAACACATTTATAATAGGATATGTTGTATAACATATTTGACAGAATAACACTTAAAGTTGCTGTAAGTGTTATTTTCTTCTCCACACAGTGCGATAGCTGACGGTTATCTACTGCAGGTAACACACTGACTGGGCACAAGTACCTCACACAACCCCACATCACAACACCCCGACAATAGTTTTAGTGGCAACAGATCATAAATGTCCATAAAGATCTTCATGTTCATGGCAGGTGTCATGTCATGGTTACGATGCTGTTGTGTGTGTGGACTGTCCAGGCTTCAGTTCAGGACTTTTTGGAACTAGCAGCTCATTTACTCCATTGCTGTGTGTGTGTGTGTGTGTGTGTGTGTGTGTGTGTGTGTGTGTGTGTGTGTGTGTGTGTGTAAAGCAGAAACGGTGAGCTCTGTCTGCTCAGTCACACCTGATGCACCACTGGCATTTCTCCCACCACATCCATTCAGGCCCAGTACTGTGCTGCCGTGGACTCAGACACATCTCCTGAGTATACAAACCCAGGTGGAAGTGAGGGTGGGCTGCACAGACAGGTACAGGTGTTTGTGGGTTTTGTAGCTGCATATTTACATGCCATGTGGAATATATAACCTTGTTAAAGCACATGTGAGAATAAGTTCTGTTTGCAGTATCAGCTTCTAAAGCCCTTACTTTTTCTGCAGGCTCCACACATAGAAAAACAAATCTCATCTCTCTCATTTTGAAAATCTTTAGAGACTATAAAGTTTCTTGCCGTCCTTGGTTGACTGGTTTTACAAATGCTCTCTGCTACCTTACACTATCATTCTCTGCCTCCCACCAGCACTCACTCCCCTGCACACTCCTCAGGGCTCACTTCCCATGAATAACAAACTAGCACCCCAGACCATTAATAATACATAGAAAAACACACAGCACCATATGATTGCAGCGGACACTACACCCTCCCTAAACCCAATGCCTACAAGTGTATCCAAGCTGAGTGATTCTGCGCTCTGAACTTCTGAAGCCTTCCATGTTAAATTACCTGATTTACAACACAGACTCTGAGCTGCAGAAGTTGATATGCCCTTCATCTGGAAGAAGGACATAAAAAGTTGTTGGCCATGATGTGTGAATAAAGGCGGACTCTGCAGGGCACGAAGGCAGCCTCAATGAACCATTAGAAAGTCATTATTACAGCTGTGTATGATTGATCCTTTCCCAGGGACCCTCAGTACGCCTTAACAATTAACCCACAAGCTATTAAATGTTGGCAGTAGAGCAGAGTGGTGAATAAATCACAGTGTTTTACACCTATGGATGCAAGATGGGGGAGGACTTTATTAAAGTGGCATATTGAATTAATCTGAAATTAAGCAAGGAAAAAAAGGCACAGTGGCTCGCAGGAAGTACAGCTACTGAATTCTAGATACTGGACTTATTCGTAGCAATATTAATGCCAAAGCTGTTAGATTTATGACTTTCACTGGCTTCAAATCAGTTAAACAAGCACAGAAAATAAAATGTAGCTTCCATACTATTTTATTTATAGCTGAGCTTTGATGAAAATACACCCCAGGCTGTATATTATAGATAATAGTTAAAGATAATCATTTTAGAGACACGCTGTCATGAGCAATGTGAAATGCTTGCTGTGTATTTAAGCTTTTTCTTTTGGCTACTTTGGGGCAGAATTTCACTAAGAGCTACAAAGTAGTTGCCTGTTTTCACATTGACAACATTAGAATTGAACTTGAAGCTCAATATGTCCTCCACCAACTCACCACCTATTGTGTTCAACAGCTACTAGCTAACTTCAGCTAACTTTGTCTGTACAAACAGGACTCAGACTCCATTTTTTAAGGTCCTGTACCAAACCTTTTCAGCCACATGTGGACTGGATTGGGTTTAAAGGAAATTATTCTGCTTTAACTAAACATTGAAGATACTGGTTGCAAAACCAAAACAATGTGCTAAAAGATGCTAATACGTTCCAGAGTAGAACTACACAATTAAAAATAGTTCTGTGGGTTTTGTCATCAGGACTTTTCACACTGCACATTGTTAGCAAAGGGTTACCATTAGCCAGGACTATACAATTCACCAGCCCTGGATTAAACCCCCATTCAAACATGGAGCTAATGTCAGCATTCTACAATGATGTTTGACTGCTCTGCTTATTTGAGCCATATTTCATACCTGCTTCTTTCAGCCCCCTGTTCAGCTAGTTTTTAGCGGGATAACCCGACAAACTCCAGAGCAGGGCCAGCAAGCCCTGGGCCTAAATTGAAGGTTGCCCACTTTGAAATGTGCCAGGATTGTGTCAGTGTGAAAGCTTTCTTAGCCTGGGACTAATAACGTTCACCAGGGCCGAACGCACTGAAAGCGTCTGATGGTTTAAATGGTTTAAACACTCATCAAAAGCATTATAAGGCGCGCCAAACTGCCTCGGTGTTTGATTTGTTCTGCCTTGTTGTTTCGATGGAGCGTCGAACGAAGACCTACTGACCATATCTATTGCCCACAGCCGCGGTGTTTGGACAGAGCTGAAAGGAGAAAACACATGAGAGAAATCAAGAGGGACGCAGAGAGGGAGATCTGCTGCGCCCTGTGAGGACACACTGCTGTGAAATCTCTCATCAGCAACGACAGAATTCAGCATCTGTAAATACGTGTCCTCGTTCTGTGAGGCTGAGGTTACGCATGTGTGTCTGTGTTGGAGGATCCTTGCTTACACCGAGGTCACTATAGAGGAAACTACAGAAATACAGAGAAATGAACATCAATAGCGACTTTTCTCCAAAATACTGCTATTTCTGTGGTGTTGGCATTTTAAAATCTGATGCCTGCAGTGGGCCACACGAACACCGAATAACGAGCTTCAGTTGAGGCGGATCATTTATCGTCTCGTGGATGTGGGCTTTAAGAATGATTCGAGCCCTGGGCATGTGCAGTGTAAAAAGCCATGTTATGAGCGACATCTTTCACCTTTAATCCAAGAAAAATATTGATTAGTGCAGCTGTAAGGTAATTTTCAACAACTCTTTTTAGCAATGCAATCATAGTGAAACATAATACTGTATGTGACATCACCGATCTGTTTTGAGCTGAAGCCCTTTGTGTCTTGGACTGTTCACCTGGTCAAGAGAAGAGAATCTGGTCAAAATGATTAAAGTCTGTATCCAGTGAAGAAGTGAGCAGCAGGAAGCATTGATTGAATCGTGTAGTGTGGTTCAGTGTGGTAAGATGTCTATTAAATACACTGGAGACACTTTTCCATGTAAGCCCACACCAGAAGAAGAGAACTACATGTACACCATCTGCTTACACCATGTGGAGATATTTCTCCGTCTCGTAGCTCATGGTAGTAGGTGGACTGAGGCATGATCCGCAGTGTTCAGGGAGAGACGGGCTGGTCTTGGCAGGTTGGACTTCAGCAGCGCCTATAGGCTGACAGCACCAGGCATGCACCACTGTGCTGAATCTAAAGTAATTGCTCCTCTGCTTTTCAAATTAAAGGAGCCATCATGGCTCATCTGAGAACAGGGAATTCAGTTCTTTTGTACTGCGCTTCCATTCAGTCTGATGGAACCTGGCCCACATGATACTGAATGGCCTTTCATTTTCCCCAGCACTCTCTTTAGCCCAAGTACATGAACATGGTCTTCTTCAAAGGTCACAGACACATTCAGCAGTGTGTTTGACATGTAGCAGTGCCTCTGTGTGGTGCTCGTATACACTGTATAGTGCTGCACATCACCAGCTGCCAAGTCATGATATTGTAAGGTTACTGTATGCACAGAGGACGGAGTGGTTGAAGCAGGTTTGTCTGAATGTACCAAACCCTGCTGGCTCTCAGGTCCTGAGTTTCCTCTGCACTCTCAGAAAATAAGGTACAGAATTGTACCTTTAGGGGTACAATGGCTTGTCACTGGGGCAGTACCCTCTGAAGGTACAATTTTGTACCCTTGACACTGGGTACTTATTTGTACCCTTGTGGTTTGTACTTTATAAAGACCAATCTTGTACCTCTGGTGGCAATTTTGTACCCTTGTACCCAGAATGTATTTTTTATTTTCACATTTCAATTTCATTTAACTTTAAACAATGTAAAATTGTCCATTGCAGGCAAGTCCATTCTCCACCAACCTTAAAACTGCATACATGAAAATAACACTCGTGACAGAAGATCTTCACATGTCAGTTTTGTACATCTTTAAATACTATGTCGAAGTGTGACATATAAGTTGACTGGTGGAGTCAGTAGTGGTTTACTTGCCTAGTGACAGTTATTGGCAGAGGCGTATCACGTATCACCAAGGATCTAAATAGGTACTTTCTCGCATAAAAAAATATTAAAACTTAAGAAAGTGATGTATTAACAGCGCTAAAGCGAGAATTAAAACAGCTTTTAGCAGCTCTACCGCTGCCGGTTGCCACGAAATGCATTCTGGGAAACTTGCATACTGTATACTGCGGTGTGGACGGGCTCTTTGTCTGCCAGGCTGTAGGTAGCTGATTTTACTGTGCATCCATGGTTGGCCGTTTGTGAATATCATAACATACAATATTGACTGGATGATTAGTCATTTTTCATACCTGCAAATCTGCTAAAAAAAATATATATTTCAAGGCTACTCAAAAATGGCTTAGAAGTTAAAATCTTCATTGAATACTTAAGGAAACAGTGAAACCTTCACATTTAAAAAGTATAACTACTACTGAAGAAAGACTAAATAATTATTTAAACATATTAATATTTAGGCTACTGCCATTTGTAGAGCCTAATACAATTGTACCCCAGCATGTAGAAGAAAAGGTACATATATGTACCTTTTACCACTGGGGTACATATATGTACCTTTTGGGCCCTCAAAAGGGTACAAATAGTTACCTTAAGGTCCAATAATGAGCCCTAGGAGGTACATTAGTGTAGATTGTACCTAGGGGTACAAAAAAGGACTCGTACTGTACCCCTATTTCTGAGAGTGTGTGTGCAGGCAGGGTCCACTGCAGTGTAACGGTTCAGTAGGCTGCCGTTAGACAGAAGGCAGTTTTTTTCAGTGAGCGGCTTCTACTTCCACTTGTTTTTGTTAGGCAGTAAGTATTTCTTCACATTTAAGCGCTCTGATCACATTGATTACGATAATTCATCAGTTAATTAATACTGTTAATTAGTTAAGTGTCACCACAAGCCCAGATGTCCCCTTTGATTTTAGCTCATGTGTTTAACATGACAAACACAGTTTTTGAAGCTGGGACGTGGTCTCTGCACTGGGCGGTCGTATCAGGAGTCTGGAGAGCACAGTGGGTGCGTTCCACATACAGTGGTTTTAACATAGCGTTATGGCTGACAAAGGTGCCTGAGATATCATTTCACATCATGCATGAAATATTGTCTTTAAGCAGAGCTGCCTGATAGGGAGATGAGATGTGCCTGGTTTGTAAAGCGGATGAGAGCAGCAGTGTGAAGACACAAAAAGTGTAGTCAAGTGTCGGACTGCGGCCGAGTCAGACAGTTTTCCAGCAGCCTTCAGTCTGTAAGGAAGGCACAGAAACACTCCCATCCTGTTACAGCCTATTAAAATGCTACACGGGCGATCTGTGATAACTGCTCATGGATCAGCCTTCATTTTACTTCAGTTCCCACGTAAGTCAGCAGCATATCAGTTTGTTGTTGTATAAAGCAGCTGAGCAGACATGTTCCTCTCAGACACAGAGAAAAGAAATAGACCATCAGCTTCACATCTGCACAGATGTTATTTTAAGAGTTGAAGTTTTTGTGTTGCTGAATAATTCAATAATTCAATCAGCGTGATGTTAATATGCAGTAGACTCCAGCTCTGATGTGTGCAGGTTAGGATCTGTGATTGGAAGTATTTAGCCTGTCTCCCCTTTTACACAACCTGTTCAAGGTGGGACAGCTCCACCTCTGTTCTGCCTCACCATCCTGTATGTAAGGTACCAAGGCAGATGGGGCGTCGTTGTTCCACCTCTCACCCTGCAGCGGAGGGAGAGACAGAACCGAACCGAATGCCTTGGCCAGCCTGCAGGACAGAACAGGGCTGTGAAGTGTGACCCACCACTGGGGGATACGAAAAGCAGCTAGCAGCAGTTAGCAGCTAACTCAAAGAAGAACAGCCAAGACAAAAACAAAAACTGCTTTGCATCATACACACTGTACATGGCCCCAGGTATCTCTGGTTTCATTTGGGATGTTGAAGATACATTGTTAATGAAATGTCCCCTTTACATGGGTGGATTCATAATCTGCCATGCAAAATGATATCATGTAATTAACATGGAATAAAGTTTGACAGAGGGTGCCGTGTGAACACACTGAAGTTAAATCCTGCACTGAATTATGCGAATGCCAAGGAGAATCAACAGCAGGCGGCTGGGACAAACACACCTAACGTCAGAAGGAAGAAGTGAAGCGGGGACAGATTGACTGAGGACACATGATCGTCGTCCTGAACTGTGAGAAACAATGAGCAGTGTGGCAGCACATGTGACAGGCAGGTTCTGCCTCACAGAGAGGAGTCAGAGGAATGAGGGTGCCGTGGTCCGCCCAGAGACCGTGGCACTCCCACTCCTCTGAGCTTTACCTCACAGGTCTCAAGATATTTGCCTGAAAAAATATTTACAGGCATGAATATGAATCCTCGGTGCATGTGTGTGGAAGGCTTGCTTCATTGAGCTTTGATTTTTTTTCGTCATATATTACAGACTGATGACTTTGATAAATGATGCAGATGTTTAAGTGGACCAGTTGTGGAGGTTTTGTCATTGTTGGACGACTAAAAGCTGAACGTGAGAAAGAGATGAGCGAGATGGAAACAGGGAAGGAGGGAGGGCGAGGAACAGGCGGAGAGAGAGGAAATGAATCCATTCAAGCTCCATGGTTCTCATTTTCCCTCAAAGACCTCTAATCTGCCTACTGTTAAATATGTGTCACACACACACACCATCGATATATATTTGCAGTTCTCTGTTGGAGGTGTAATTCAGTCCAGAGCCAGCAGCAGCTGAGATGAACGCACCGTCCATACAGTATTCATGCAGCAGCTTTACACTGACTCTTCCTCTACACACAGCATTAAGACATATCAGCTGTTTAAAGAGAGGAGCTGATGTTTCCATCTTCTTCCACATATTCCCCCACCTGATACCTTATTCATTAGACCAAAGACAAGCTCGTTTCCTCAGCTTGGTACATCCTGACTGCAGTTAGAACGTGTCCTGTTGACGATGACTAACAGGAGGGAGAAAACCAACCGTGCGCATCAGACACGAACAAAGATAAAACTGTACATTAAAACTACATATGTGAGCCTTTAGCTGTGCTAACTCGCTTTAAGTGTGTTAAAAAGCGCCATGGTTCCTTTAAGAAGAGGGCAGTGTGTGTGTGGGGTCGGTTTTTAACTTTTTATGGAAACATTTAAAGACATTAACAATATGACATAGAACAGGACCACCACTGACTACACTGGTGTTTCTGCTTACTGTGATGTCATTTTTAAAGACAACCCTGGGCAAAAAGGATGGAATCACCGACCTGGAGGATGTTCATTCAATTGTTTAATTTTGTAGAAAGAAAGCATATCACAGACATGCCACAAAACTATTTGTATTCAAAATGCCAACCTTCTGGCTTTAAGAAACATTTAAAAAAGTGTTGGAGTCAGTCACAGTTGCTTTTTTAAAAAAATATGGAATCACTCAATTCTGAGGAAAATATTATGGAATCACTCTGTAATTTCAATTTCCTAAACACCTGCATCAGATTAAATCTGCTAATTAGTCTGCAGTTAATTAGAGTGCTCACAGCTTGGAGAGCTGCTGCACCGAGCGGACTGACACGAATCATGGCTCCAACACGAGAGGTGTCAGCTGAAACAAAGGACAGGATTATAAAACGTCTTCAAGAAGGTAAATCATCACAGAATGTTGCAAAAGATGTTGGTTGTTCCCAGTCAGCTGTGTCTAAAATCTGGGCCGGGTACAAAGACAATGGGAAGGTTGTGAAAGGGAAGCATGCTGGTAGACTGACGAAGACATCCAAGAGTCAGGATGGAAAACTGAAAGCAAAATGTCTCAAACAGAAAATGCACAACAGAACAAATGAGGAACAAATGGGCGGAAACTGGAGCCAATGTCTGTGAGCGAACTGTAAGAAATCGCCTGAAGGAAACAGGATTCACAGACAGAGAAGACAAACGAAAGCCATCAGTAACACCTGAACAGAAGAAAACAAGGTGACAGTGGAGTAAAGAAAAGCAATCATGGACTGTGGACGACTGGACGGAGTGATAGTCAGTGATGACTCGTGAATCTGCATCGGGCAAAGTGATGATGCTGCAACTTTGTTCCAATGAAATGTATGAAGACGACTGCCTGAAGGAAACATGCAGATTTCCACAGTCATTGATGATATCTATAGATGATATGTATAGATGATATATATAGATGATATCTATAGATGATATCTATAGATGATATATATTGATAATATATATTGATGCTATGGGTGTTACGGTGGGTTTTTTCTTAGGACCCAAATGCAGAGGACGGAGACAGGAAGTAGTGAAGTTAGGATTTATTGGTACAAACTAGTGCTCTCTGGAGGGTAATGTGCATGAGAGGACCAGGTTTGCAGGCAGGCGTGGAGAGACTCAGGAGTGCAGGCAAAGCAGGAAGCAGAGCAGAACTGGAGATTTCTGCGCAAGCCAACAAAAACAAGGGAGTTAGAGCCCAGGCAAAAATACGAAATCTCAGCACTGTGCAGTCACCGTCTGGGACGTAATAATCTAGTGCTGAAGGGGTGGAGAGACCAGGTAGATAAAGCTGGTGGGTGACGAGTTGATCCTCCTCAGGTGTGCCACTCTGCTGCTGCCACGCCCACAGACACACACACAGGGAAGGAGCAGGTGAGGGAGAAAGGAGGGGGGAAAGGCAGAAGACAGAAGACAGAAAGACAACCCGGCTGCCACAGCAGCACCGTGACATGCATGTCAGGTACAGGCACAGGGGAGATGGCACTCATTACATCTTCAATACATGCACAAGTTCACATTGACATTTTGGCATAATGTGTATATTATACCAAAATATACATCCATGCAGGCCGGCCTGCACATAGTCCTGATCTCAATCCAATTGAAAATCTATGGTGGAAATTGAAGAAGATGGTCCATGACGAGGCTCCGACCTGCAAAGCTGATCTGTTCACAGCAGTAAGAGAAAGTTGGAGGCGGACTGATGAAGAACACTGTTTGTCAGAAGTTAAGTCTTTGCCTCACAGCATTCAAGCTGTTAGAGAAGCCAGAGGTGGTGCAGCTAAGTGCTAATGGTGAAGTGTTGTTTTCATGATTCCATAACATTTTCCTGGGAATTGAGTTATTCCATATTTTTTCCTCTGCTTGACCTAAAAAAAAGCTATTGTGACTGACTACAACAATTTTCTTTCTTTCTTTTTTTAATGTTTCTTAAAGCCAGAAACTTGGCATTTTGAATAAATATAGTTTTGTGGCATGTCTGTGATTTGCTTTTTTTCCTACAAAAGCAAAATTGTCTCCAGACAGTTTGAGCGGTTTGTTTTCTCCTCGTGACAAACCGTCTACACAGACATCAACTGAAGCGCCCGACATACATGCTGCCAACACACAGCTCACAGATGATTTGACTTCCTGAAAGGAGTGATCAGAACCTGGCTCTGATGAAAGAGCGAGTCCCTTTGTGTTCTCTCTGCCTGTATTAAGCTCTGAGTCATCTGTGACACTAGAAGACAAGTCAATGATTGCAGTCAAGGCCGTGAGAGCGGCTCCTCTCTTATTTATTCACAGCAGCAGTGTTAAGGTGGATGCAATCTGACAGGCAGAAAGGCTGGGAACAACTCTCATATGCATGAATTATATTCTAATTTCACTGCCACCACTTGCCTTGATTATATCTCCTCTTACAGCAGAGGGGGAATTAAACTCTATCAGCCTGAGAGCGCTGGTGCAGTTTGAGTGGAATGACATGTCAGCGGGCTCGCCGCTGTGTCCTGTATCCCCTGCTGTGTCTATTGATCGTGGCATTTCTGATCTGCAGCTCAAATTGATATGATTAAAACATGATGTAGCTTTAATATCTAATGGGACTGACATGCACTGTCACATGGCTGAAGCAATGTGTGGTGCGTCAGCTGGAGTCCTATTAGAGGCAGGACATAAAGGACCAGTTCCACATTTTGAGAAGTTACTTTTCAAATTAAAATGTTTTACTCTCTGTTTAAGTGAGATGAGAAGATCAATACTAATTTGTGTCTTTGTGTTAAGTACAGACCTTGAATCAGGACCTCGTTAGCCGAGCTTAAAGACAGTCATAGCTCAATAATTAACAAGTTCTATCTTGTTTGCTAAATCTGTAAGGAAATTAAAATGTGGATAAAGAAGAGGTGACACGCTGAAACCTTCCTGGTGAACATCAGCAGGAAACGTTGCTTGTTGAATGTCATCACTGTGAGGTTGCCAGGTTTACAGGTTGCACACACGTCAGCAGGGTGTGAAACCTGTGTGTCCACTGGGAGTCTCTGGTGCCTGGTTCTCTAAAGTTCTGTGTGTTTTACTGAACATCCAACATGTAGATGATACATCAAGAGTTAATGCTGGATAGACAGAGAAACACTGCGAGGATTCTGGTTTTCACACAACAAACTGTGATACAGACAGGAGTCTGACTGACCGGTGACATCATGCCGTACTTCCACATTGTGGCTTTCTACAAAAGGAGCCGAGCTGGCCTGTTGGTGCTGGTGTGACAGCAACATTGACCAGGTGCAGACAGAACCAAATGATAGGACCGTCTCTCTCTCTCTCTCTCTCTCTCACTCACACACACACACACACACACACACACACACACACACACACACACACACACACACACATGGAGTCAGCGGTGTGTGTTGTGTCTCTGCCTCGACGCTCCCTTCATCTGCTCAGCTCAGTGTTCCTCCTGTGCATTAGTCTTGTAATAGTCACTAATTGTTTAAAAGCTTATCTCACAATTAAGGAGCTGGATATTGCTGACTGGTTGATGAGTGCTGTTGAATTATAATAAAAAAAGTTTGAAGAACTAAATCAATGTGCTCTCCCAACATTTGTTTCCATGAAAATGCAAAACCGATGTTTTAATGAGTCACAGTGCGGCAGTTGAGTAAGTAGGCTAATGTATGTTCTTTGGTGAAACAGCAGTTAGTGAAGTGGCAGACTCATTAAAGCTTATCTTTGTTATTTGTTGTTCCTCTCTGGAACATTATGTACCGCAGCTTCATACTGAGAAACATCAGTCGTCATCGTCACACAACTGATCACACAGGCTGTGTTCTGTTCATGTTCACACTGACAAGAACTAGTTCCAAGTTCAGTTCACACATATGAACCAGCTGATGTTCATAAAGTAACATGTTACTTTCAGCAATAAAAAACTAATGTTATTGATTTAATGATCTGCAAAAACTTCAGTGATTACTTGATATAAAACATTACCCTCAGGTCCGTGTTGAGTTCCAGTGATTCTGCAGCTCTCATGTCTCTGTGATCAATGAGTGAGCACAAACTACTTTGTCTCAAAAGTTTGGTTCAGTAATTCATTTATTATAGCTCCTCTGAACATGAGACCAAATCTGATGGATCATAAATCTCAGTCAGGTGCTTTTGACCTCCATCCACAAGCTTCTGGTCTTCTGGATGAAGTTTTAACCTCTCCTCTTCACAGAATCGCTGAAGTTTAACTAAAGATGTTGTCTTCCTGGGACAGACTTGTTTCTTCAGCACGGGTCAGGACTTTAAGAGGTCCACTCCACAACCTCAGTTCTAGTCTGATTGATCCGGTCATTTACCACTTCTGATGTGTGTTTGGATCATTGTCCTGCTGGACACAAGAGCCAATCTTCTGCTGATGGTTGAAGGTTTTCCTGAAGAATTTGGAGATAATCCAAATCCCAAAACATTCTTTGGTGTTTTTTGGTTGACTCTTGACCATCCTGACCAGTTTTCTCTCAGCAGCAGGTGATAGTTTGATGGTGGCAGTGACACAACTGTGCCGTGAGCTTCATACTGACAAACCGTTGTTGGCACAGTTGATCTTGGGACCTGAAACTGCTGTGAAATGGCTCCGAGTGACTTTCCTGACGTGTTCACATCAATAATGAGCTCTTTGAGATCAATGCTGAGCTCCTTAGACTTTCCCATTGTACTGTTTGTGTCTGAGTCTAATGGCTCTATCAGACAAGTCCTATTAAAATGGGCCCAGAATCAGAACCATTCAGAAGAAGTTAAGATGCTACAAAGAACATTTGATTCACTCAACTTTCTATAATCATCTAAATTCATCCTTCAAGTTACTGTGTGTTTATTTTTGATGTCAGTAAAACAAGATGATTTTTCCAACCATAAAGCTGCTTATAGGTACGTTAGAAGCAGACGACTGATTGTTGAGGGTTAACTTAGTAACTGTTGTAAAGGCAGACAACACTTGAATACACTGATGCAGCAGCAGTCCTTCATGACTACAAAGTGTCTCTCCTCACACAAGTTTCCAGAAACATTTTAATCACTGCTTTTCATTTTCTCGAAAGATTTGCCAATCCATTGAGCCAGGGACAATAAATTCCCCTCTCTGTCAGCGTCAGTGGAAACGATCTGACGAGACAATTAGACAGAGAATGCAGACCAGTTTCAGTCGTCCAGCTCTGTGCAGGATCAGTAATGAGGAACATGGCAGGACAGTAATTTGACAGGAGATAAGCTCTGAGCCGCTCTGCTCGTCTCGTCGGCTCTCCCTGACAGTTTAGTTAAGTTGTGGTAATTAATTTGTCATTGTTTATTTGTGGAACTGAAGGGCCGATTCTATTAGCTATCCACTCAGCTATGTTCACTGTTTGGATTGTAGTTCTGTACACCCTCATTTATCTGAACCCAGGAGACTGAAGGTCAGCTCGCAATTTCAGAGCATTTTCCCTACAGGTGGTGGAGATGCAGACAGAGGTTTTCAGCAATAAACAGTACCGACAGAAATGAAGATAATGAATCCCTCAACAATCAGAGTGCGAACTACACGTTTTTTATATGTTTCTATCATACAAAACCCTGAATGTCCAGCGCCCACATCGTGGTGTAAATACCAAATGTACCTGCATCCACCTGTGTGCTCCTGGCTGTGTTGGTCTTAAAGTGAGCTGTGGTCAGACGCACTGATGGTGGATTGCTATCTTGAGGCAGCAGAAAGCGATAGCGTCATAGACCAACAAAGAGATGGTCACAGTCCTGCTATTTAAAGGAAAACGCCACCGTTTTTCCATACTGAACTATGTTCTTCCCTGATGTTAGACGAGTTGACACATACCTCTCTCGCCTTCCTGTGTGCACTCAGTCGCTCTGGCGTGCAGCACTACTTTGCTAGCATGTAGCTTGGCCCAGTACATTCCTTAGGTTCCAAACGGGGGTGAAGTTAGAAGCGACCAAGCACTTCCACGTTTTCCCTATTTAAGTACGGTTACGTGAGTAGTTACACGACCCAAGTGTGGTTACACCAAATGAAACATGCCAATTTTCTAAGTGGATGAAAAGGATAACTATTATGTATGGCAGAAGAACACCTGGGAGCACTTTGTCGTCAGCACAGTAATATCATCACTCCTATGAGTAGGAGTATTATAATTGTCATGTTTCATTTGGTGTAACCACACTTGGGTCGTGTAACTACTCATGTAACTGTGTTTAAATAGGGAAAACGTGGAAGTGCTTGGTCGCTTCTAACTTCACCCCCGTTTGGAACCTAAGGAATGTACTGGGCCAAGCTACATGCTAGCGACTGAGTGCACACAGGAAGGCGAGAGAGGTATGTGTCAACTCGTCTAACATCAGGGAAGAACATCCTTTAAAGGACACATTAGATGCTCCCACACAGGAGGTTCACACCGTTCATACACTCTGGTTTTATGATTGAGAGGCTGCTTTCAGTTATTATAAACATTTCCATGAACACAGAAGATAGCAATGTGCCATCACCACACACACACACACACACACACACACACACACACACACACACACACACACACACACACACACACACACATATACACACTACTCAAAGCCACTCATAAATAGAGAGAGATGCATATAAACCCGTATGAATGGATCCATATGTACGAAAATGTTAATCAAACTTTTGATTTATTGTCTGAAGTGTGTAACCTGTACAAAGGTTTTATTACACGCTCCCTTTGTGTCTGCACAATAGGCTCTGGTCTCAGCCTTCCTTTGGTCTTTGTTGTAATCTGTTGTGACATGGACTCATCATTTTATAGCCATTTCCTTTTCAAATAACATTTTATCATTTTTTTTTTTACCTTTAGAGCATAAAGAAAAATGTATCATTTAAATTTTTTTCTCTTGACACTTACTCAGTTTGTCCACAATAAAGCCTCGTGGACAGTTTGTTCTGAAAGTTCCTGAGAACCTTGTTGCATTTGCCACCTTCAATCCTCTAAAGTATAACTTTTACTTTGTGCATTACTTACAGATCCACACACACACACACACACACACACACACACACACACACACACACACACACACACACTCTACAGTGGGATATCTCTGATTACACTTAATGACAATAATTACACAAATTAAAGAATGCAATCAAGCAAGCCATTCACTGTCAGCCAGAATCAAAAGAAGTGGAAGCAGAATACATTAGTAAAACAAATTATGCAGAAAGCACACGACACAGTTTAAAATGAAGCTAATGAAGCAGTCTACATTCTATCAAAACTAGCGTATCAAGTGCAGAACAGACAACAATGACAAGCATCCTAACGTGAGACGCTAAGAGAGTCAGACAGATCTCAAAGACGGCCTGCAGACAGTCGGTCCAGTGAGAGATGTGCTGTGATCTGTGTTGAAAGTTCACCACTCATTCAACACTGTTTTAATGAATGTTAATTCAATTACAGATTATGGGCACCTGGAATACGTTTTTATCCCAGGATGTGATAGAAGAACAGCGAGAGTTACCTCAGTATGTTCAGATATAACAGTGATATTGGTCTGAAGTAACATCGTGATGTCAGCCTGTCATAGTCGTTCAACCTGGTATGGCACCCTATACGTTGTTAAGAGTTACATGCCTGGAATCCAACAAGAATTATTCATATTAATAAAAACAGTTTCACTTTTGCCTTAACAAAATAATATTCACACAGAAGCCTTTTGTGTCATTTGAGAGCTCCTTACTATTTCACATCCACTGTAAGTCAGAATTCACCCATTCACACACACATCCTCTCTGCATGCAGAGCGTCACCTGCTCGTCAGGAGTGAAAACCATCACACACACCGATGGAAGAGACACCAGAGAGAACTGGCGTTCAGCATCTTGCCCATGAACACTTCCTGCATCGAATCCCCAGGGGCAGCTCCAGCTGTCATAGTTACGTCCACTAAAAGTGTGTGTTTTGCTACTGACAGACTGAGGGTGTCATCTGACAACATTACTGCAACACTCTGACTGAGACAGACCTTTTGTCCAGTGATGAACACAAGTCTCGCTCTGAGATCTGGAGAGGTGAGTTGTTTCAGTTGTTGCCTCATCCTCACTTAAATCTTCAGCCATGACTCTGGAAATACATTTTTAGTGGCATTTTTGTTGTCGTCTTGTTATGTTCACTTATTTACTGCTCAGAAGTTTGGTCTGTTGGACCAAAGTATCTACACCATGTCACTACATTTTAATAATGTCTTTGTTAATGCAAGGGGTGAATGTGCATTTATATGTAAAGTACCTGCCCGCTCCTTTCTGCCTGCTGTCAGACAGGTATCGTAATCACTACAAGTTGATGTGATTACTTGGGGCAAGGGCACCGACAGCTGTGCTGTCTTAGGCAGAATCACAACAGGGCTATCAATAACAGTTAGAGCCTGACTGTAGAGGCAGTCGCCACAAACAGGAGTCACTTTCACAAAGTTCCAGTCTGGATACACTCACACATCCTTGACTTGTAGTTGTACAAAGTTGGAATGATATTTATTGCACCAATTAAAAGTTTAGGAAAACATTAGTGCCGAGGTCGGCTGTAAAGTGTTTCTACAGTGTGAATTATTTTTGTTTAAAGCTGCTCAAATCAATATTTCTACATTAAGAATTGATCAAATAATAACTTGTAATATGAAAGGGGTTGCACCCAGTGATGAGCCCACAGAGAAATATCCTCCTATGCAGTTTCTGTCAACTCCACAAACCTTTTTAGTTTGTGACTCTGCTCTCAGCAAGCTTTTATCCAGCAGCAGCAGCACAACCTGCTCAACCAACCAGCAGACCGGCAGAGTTAGAGGCTAGCTGGAGATCATAGTGGAACATCTGGCAGTGAAAGAGGAAGAGATTTTGGTTTTCAGCACATGCTCACAGTATCACCTTTATTCTGACATTACCCCCGCAAAGTGTTGCGTGGAGGGCGCGGTGGAGCAAGAGCCACTGCTCAGCTGGCTACAGAGTCTGGATTAGAGCCAGAACTTCTGGAGGAATAAACACCTGGAGTCACATTAGATTCTGCTCCTATCCAGAACTGTTCACTGATGGGAGGAAAGCTCAGAGATTACCAGGATTAAAAAGTGGATTTGTCTTCACTCCTGACCTCCGTTTGCTAGTGTTGTATGTTCTGTAATGTTGACTGCTGACTGGAGCTGGAGGGGAAATGCATCTTACCTCGTGAACAACATTACAGAGAGGAGAGGGGAAAAAGAGAGAGAACCAAAGTATGCTATGAAATTCACCAAGCGTTGTCCTGGATTTGACCACACAGACACACACTCCCACAGTGCTATTGCTTGCTAAAGTTAGCTTACGGCTAGTGTAAAGTCTAGTATAGCCCTAACCACCCACATGAAGGCCAGTTGGGTCAACAACCCACACGTGTCCTTAACGACTCTGTGAGGACACTCCCACACAGAATTTAAAAGCCTGCGACTCCCCTCCAGTTAGGTAGAACTGAAGAAGCCTCTTGGATGAGAGGTGAAACATCTTCAACAAACTGAACCAAGTCCAGTTGACTATGATACAGCACTTAGATTTACCATAACCTGGATGACTGAGAACCTTCATCAACATCTATCTTACTAGAGTCTCTTTCTAGTACACAACAGCTCGCCTCAAGTCTAGACGTTGTTGCTACATGGTAAGTAGAAATGATAATCCAGACACAGCAACAAGACAAGTCAAAAAGCTATGACATCACAAAAAGGTGATCCTGGAACAATGTTGATTTTCTAGGCACATCCAGGCTGACCAATAATGTTAATTCTGTGAGAACATGACAAAAATAAACTTGGCTGTTGTCGGGTTTGTGTGCTCTCTGCAAGAAAACATCTGTACTCTGACAAAGAATCTATCAACTTTATAGTTAGTTATAATTAAACTCATTAGCCTATAAAAAACAATAAAAAAACTTGATCCCTACTGATAAGCATTTTAAATAATATAATAAAAATGACATTTATTAAAAATGTTAAAATAAATGTGAGAGTTTTCTGATTTTTTTTAATCCTTTACAGAAGGTGAGTATCAGTCACTTTAACATCTTTAAATCCATAGCTTTCTTGTCAATAAGTCTACGATTCCACTGGATCTAGTACAGTTTTGCTCCGTCGTCCAGCAACCCCCACCTGCTGGGTAGTGATGTGCGAGTCATGAACGAATCGTTCAAAACTCGAGATTCTTTTTACTGACTCGGGAGTTACGAGTCATTGTCTCCATTAACTCGTTCACTGACTCACCACTGCTACCGCTAGCTAACTGCAAAGAGGAGACATGCCACACAACTGTTATTCTAACTGCAATTGCGTAAATGTATCAAGCTAATTGCTGTATTAGCTCCGTGGCTAAAGCAACGGCTCTGGTCATTATTTCAACTCAACTCCCCTGTTTCCTCTCCTTTCTGTCCCGAGCTGAGCTGTATCACAGGCTGATACAGAAAAAGAACGATTGACTGACCCAGTAGCTCACAGCTCACTCGCTCTCCCTCCCAGCTCGTAGAGCCCCTCCCTTACCCGAGAAACTCGCTCCGGACCGTTCAGGACTCAGCAGCTCAGACTCGTGGTTCACTGGCAGCTCACAGCTCACTCGCTCTCCCTCTCAGCTCGTAGAGCCCCTCCCTTACCCGAGAAACTCGCTCCGGACCGTTCAGGACTCAGCAGCTCACAGCAAGCTCTCCCTCCCGGCTCGTAGAGCCCCTCCCTTAACCGAGAAACTCTATTTGTGCACAGTTTCATACATTTTATTATAATGACGCGCTGTTGAATGATAGAATATTAATATTTTTGCACTATTGTTTAGGTTATTTAAACTTAGTTTTTTGTATTTGTGCACAGTTTCATACATTTTATTAGGGTTAGGCGCTGTTGCACTGTTTCGCACTGAATGTTAATTTATTCGCTGTTTGGGTTATGGGTTATTTGCATTTACTAAGAGAGAAAGAAAGAAAAATAAATGTTTTGCCTTGGAGACTTCTTGATTTTTAGTCTTTTTCACAATGATTTGGGGACTGGAGTGGTTTGGAACTTGTTTGTACATTCCGTGGCGCACACTGTGGGTGACTGACTCAAGTGACTCGAAAACCCGATTCACTTTAGTGAATGACTCATACAAACTCGAGTCAGTAAAAGGAATCGAGTATCCCATCACTACTGCTGGGTTTTGAGTCCGACACGGCGCAGCACTGCCGGACAGCTGGAGTCGTGAGACTGAGGAGTTCCCACAATAATTACATAATCCTGCGTGACTGCAGTTATAGGTATGTGTTATAATCAAAACAACACAAAGTGTTCCCAACTGAAGGATCAGAAGAAGAGCTTGGATGGATTACAAGGTAATTTATTGAGCTGAACAACGTTACTGCAGGTTAAGGTTGGTTGACACTTAGGCTTGAGTCTTCGTCTGCAAGGTGAAAAGAGGAGGAGAGGTAGCTCACGGTGGCCCTGGTGGATTGTGGAGGGGGTCGAAACTCAGGTGAGCGCAGGGCACTGCTGTTGGCCACAGAGGTGCAGAGAGCCGGGTTAATGGAAGTGGAGCCACTGGTAGACGGAAATGCAGATGAACACTGGAGACAAGAACAAAGCAATATTAGATCTCGAGTAGGAAACATGAAAACACTAGTGGCTTGCAGCTGAAAGAAAATGGAGAAAATCATGTCATCCTGATGACCTTGCCCATTACCACCACCTCCTCTCTGACTTCACCTCAACGGTATCAGCAGCCAAATCTGCCTTTTACCTGTCAAAGATCAACTCCTTTGCCTCCAACCCCAGGAAACTATTCTCCTTATTCTCTTCTCTCCTCACCCCTCCTACCCCTCCCCCACTTCCTCCCTCACTGCTGATGACTTTGCAAGAAAGTAAAAGACATCAGCTCCTCATTCACTCCTATGCCGATCCAGAAAGCACCTCCCCCGACCCTCACTTCCGAAGGCCTTACCTGCTTCAGCCCTCTCTCCTCTGAAGATGTTCTCATACTCGTGATGTCTAACCGTGTCACCTCCTGTTCCCTTGACCCAATTCCCTCCCCCCTTCTCCAAAACATCTCACACGACATCCTGCCACATCCTCACCACCCTGATCAACTCCTCCCTCACTTCAGGCCTTATTCCAGCTCCTTTCAAGACAGCCACAGTAAAACCACTCCTGAAGAAACCCACCCTAGACTCAGCTGACATCTGAAACTACAGACCTGTATCTCTTCTTTCATTCCTCTCTAAAACCCTGGAACGTGCCGTCTACAACCAACTGTCCTCCTATCTTTCACAAAACGACCTCCTTGACCCTCATCAGTCAGGGTTCAGGACTGCTCACTCCACTGAGACGGCCCCTCTCACATTGACTGAGTCACTCGGTGCCGCCAGAGCCTCGTCCCACTTGTCAGTCCTCATTCTCCTCGACTTATCTCCTGCGTTTGACACAGTCAACCACCAAGTCCTCCTCTCCACTCTGGCTGAACTTGGCATCTCAGACTCTGCTCTAACCTGGTTCACATCATACCTGACAAATCGCACCTTGTCCAAACCCTGCTTTCTGGAAACTGGTGTCCCTCAAGGCTCAGTATTAGGACCACTTCTGTTTTCACTATACACTAGATCACATTGCTCTGCAATCACATCACATGGATTCTCTTACCACTGTTATGCAGACGACACCTAACTGTTCCTCTCTTTTCCCCCATCCTCCTCCAACACCCACGTTGTAACACGGATCTCATAATGTCTGGTAGACATCTCCGCTTGGACTGTTGCAGCGTATCCAGAACGCTGCAGCGCGCCTCGTTTACAATCTACCCAAAATCTGCCATGTGACCCCCCTCCTGCGTGACGCCACTGGCTTCCTGTTGCAGCCCGCAACTGATTCAAGACGATGGTGTTGGCCTTCAAGGCCATCAATGGAACTGCACCCGTCTACCTCCAAACACTGGTCAGACCACACGCCCCAGCGCGAGCACTTCGCTCTGCTACATCAGCTGGCCGACTGGTACCGCCATCGCTGAGAGCAAACAAAGCCTGCTCGGCGAAGTCGAGACTCTTCTCTGTTTTAGCACCTCATTGTTGGAACGAACTCCCGACCAATGTCAGGACAGCGGAATCACTCTTGAGACTCATTTGTTCAAACTTCACCTCAACCCCGCATAGCATGACTCCCTCCCAACCCCCTCATTAAAACAAAGTATATGCACTTGTATGTTCTCATCCTTAGCACTTTAATCATATCACTTATGCAATATTGTAAGTCGCTTTGGACAAAAGCATCTACTAAATGTAAATGTAAATGTAGTGGATACTCCATTAAGCAAGTTATCCAGAGCCATGTACCACATCTGACTGACGAAATCATCTGGCAGCAGGTTGCTTGGAGAGCAGAGCTTATCAACAGGTGCTGATTACCAACCTGCTGCAGGTGTGGGTGTGTGTCAGCAGCTCCGGTGAAGAGAAAACTCTGCGCAGCCTCTGACCCCAAGATTCCACCAGATACGTGTTCAGTCTGGCTCTGCTCCGTCACGGACCGGATACGTATCTGGTGGAATTTAGCCATAAGAGCTGTATCATGACCATCAAACAGCTGAGGCTGAAATTAATGTGAATCACCTGAATAATGACCCAGACACTGAAGTGAAAATAACGCAGACACAGAACGGCCACGAACAAGTCTTTCATAGCTGGACTGTTGCAGTGTTTCAGTTCAGAACTACCACAGTGTTCCACAACACAGAGCACCGTGGCAGCCTGATGGATGGAGTTTACCATTGACTTCATATACAGTGAACATTCATAATTCCCATGAGAGCTAAACAGACGCGTTCAAATTTATTAACTGAATCCTGGAACGATGAGCCTTATTTTACCGATCACCAAGACACTGAGTGAAGCTGCTGATTGATCACAGCCAGGGAGCCCGTGGTTTGTCATTAGGTGGAGTTTTCTATGTGGCTAATGGAGAATGGGTCAATATTAGTTCCTCTGGTGGCTGAGTGCTCTCAGCTTAATTGGGATTTAGGATGCTGTGTACAAAATGTATTCAGACTGTCTGTACACTTGTGTCTATCTCTGTGGCTGTGCTTTCCTTTCTCATACAGTATGGGAAGAAAATCACACTCTTGCTCTGCAGTGGATCAATTATAGGTGTCTGCTGTTAGGAGAAGCAAGGACACTTCACAGTTACACTCTTTCTAATGAATGTGGAGATGTTTAAATTTAGATCAGGCAGAACCTTAACAGTCTATAGAGCAGTTAGGAAACAGCACACATAAACAAGCTTAATGGCTGATTCTCTTGTTAAAGAGGTTAATTAACTTTATTCAAACTTAACCTTTTACTGCTGTTCCGACTAATAATTGGTTAAGTCAAGACCAGTCAGACAGTTACGGCTATTAGTGTTAGACAGTAGCTCATTATTTACTGCTGTATTAATTACATTACTTCACAACAAGTCACAGTATCGTTAACAGCCTCCTTTTTTCTGGAAAGACAAGTGTAAGGGATTACAATTTGCAATTCTGCACATTACATTATGACTCCATCATTTTGAAAGTCTGAATTGTTTCTGTCTCTCAACTTATTGGTGCGTAATGTGAGCTTAATCGGCTCAGGGGGTGGTAGAGATGGTCATGATTTACATTCATTTCAAAGTTGTCCTTTTTAGATGTTGTATCTTCTTAGCCAGCGAGCTAGCAACTATTAAATCTACATTTAGGAATCACCCAGTTCTGGTCAGACTCAAAGGTTGGGTATTCTGTGGTCCTGTGTGCAGTCACTAAAGATAGTTGTTGATGTTCGATAATATTCAAACAGGCATTTTTCTGCTCTTTCTTATATATCCTTAACAAATTCCATAAAAATACCAAAGCCAACAAGTTGCTGGTGTATCTTTTAAAACTTTCTGCACAGTCCCCTTGGTCTCCACTGTGAAGGGTGATCTTCACATTGGCTACGGATATTTCATCTCACGCCTGTGTTTGTGGATGAATGTGTGTCAATACGTATGTCTGTAATGTTTGTGCACTGTCATACCCTAACATTTTTAAAATTAATTAATGCACCTTTGACCTCATCATGCACACTCACACATAAGCCTGTCATCTTTCTCCCTTAAAAATAATGAAACCACAGTGAGATCTAACTTTTTATTTTGGTTTTACTGGCGAAAGTCTGTTTATCCAAGGACAGTGAAAATATGAAATATGGAAGTGTTTTTCTAATAACCTTACCCCAGTTCAAAACCCGACATGTATACATTTTTTTGTAGAATAATTGCCTGATGGTTTGATAGCATTTCTGTCTTGTGCACATCAGTCAGACTGGTTTTAGATCAAGGAAGCGAGGGTGGCATTTGTCGGCAGTTGTAAAACACTACCGCGTAATCTGCTCAAAGAGTCTGGAAGTTGAATTTCAATCCCCGTTCTCTTAAAAGTCTGTAAAGTGAATTTTACGCACATTTGTTCATGTCAGTATTTTTTGCTAGCCAGAAATAAAGCATGAGTGGCAGCTCACTGTACAACTGTAACAACTAGGCCTATTTGATTTTTCATTATCATTATTCTTTGATTTGAAACTCTTTCCACATTTTTAAACAAATGTATTCATACAGACTTCAGTCACACATCAGGCTGTTCAGCTCATTTAGGAATGGTGTTCTCTGTGACTGTTTGGATGTTTTCATGCGTTCAGCCCCAAACACCATTCAAACTTTGAAACGTTCCACATCTTGTCTACTTTTAAGGTATTATTACAACTTTCAATCCCATTCAAACTTCTCAAACTATTCAACTTTCTCTGAAGCTTATTATAATGGAGTTCAGTTAGAAACCACTTCAAACCCACTCAGTCAAACACTCTCCAGTCCGTCATGCTCACAGCCTTCAGTATATTCTGAGTCCTTTATTCTCACCCCAGTTAGGACTCTTACTTCAGATGGACTTCAAATATTTTCACCAATTCAGTTTGGCCTTTCAATGCTTTTCAACAAACTTAAAATATTACACATCATTCATACATGATTGGGATTATTGCAACTTTTACAGCCAGAAAAGCACATTTAGTGTCAGCTTTTTAACAAACCTTAACTACAACAGCTTTTAATACAATTCACCTACTACTACTACTGCTGCTACTAACACTACACTGCTTTTACAACTAATAGCTTCTACTACTTTGCTTCTACTACACAGTAAGTATTTTGTAGTAAATTACTACTAAGTACTATTCAGTGTCATGGCAGACCATTTGAGCCATCTTTTTGTCAGCCATTTTGTCCTCTCTCTCTCTCACTGACACTGACACCTTTGTTTTTTTATATGAAGACATGTACACCACACAACACAAGAAATATAAGTGACAACTTACAACTGTACCTCTTCTCTGCGTCATACATACTTCATCATAATATTCACATCATTTGTAGCCAGCACTGTTGAGTTGCAGGTTGAAGATAAAAGTGTTGATTAAATCAGAGGCAGACTCGTGTTGTTGGCCAAACTGCACATGAAACCTGTGACAGTATCTCTGGCTGAATGTCACTTCTATAACACACACACTCTGCCAACTGATGTACCAGGCCGCTCCACTTCAGACCTGTTTATGGAGGCCCTGTTTGGAAAGTAGTTTGTATATCACACCAGTGGATGAAGTACAGAGTAAAGGAACTGTCAGAGTAATCCCCATGACAGGAGCCTCTAACCATGCGGGAGCTGTTAGCACTTCAACCTGAGCTGCTGCTGCTCTGTGCCATCACTTTCTTGCTGAATGCTCGTCTCTGTGCAGTGGATGTTTTACACTGACATATTCTCTTCATCCAGCTGTGGCTGCTGTTGGCTCGGTGTCTTCTGATCTTCTGTGTTCCTCAGTTTTACTGAGATGCAGGGCTGAAACTTGAGTGGGGCATTGTCCAGGGAATATGGCGAAGTCCAGATCTTTACCTGAAGACAAACAGTCCCGTAGAACTGCAGGATATGTGGGTGACAACAGATTAACATACACACAGATGTGACTGCGCTCACAGTCAGTGGCATTTCAACTCTAATCGTCTTATTAATGGACAGTTCTTGTTGGTTCAGTTCTTAATGCACAAAATAAGGTGTTAAATCATAATTTTGTGTTTTTCTTTTAGTTTCGACAAACAGCATGTAGAAGTTACTGAGCGTGTCCCTTTGTACTTTCTTTTCTTGAGTCTTCCTGTGACTACTGATGCACAGCTGGAGATGTGAGGGTACTGATGGTTTTGTCACATTCAGTCATTTTCTGTGTTGGCTTTGTGCTTTCAGAGGTGCAGTGAGAGGCTGGGCAGGGTTTCCCCTCACCAGAGCTGCTGACACACACACACACACACACACCCACACACACACACACACACACACACACACACACACACACACACACACACACACACACACACACACACACACCTGCAGCAGATTGGCAATCAGCGCCTGCTGATAAGCCCTGGTCTCCTCTCTACCAGCTGCCAGATGATTTCTTCAGTACTGTGTGCCCTCCACCTTGTTTCATCTACCAGCGGCTGTCTTTCCAGTCACCCAGCCTTCAGCACCTCTGCAGCCAACAGCCTTGCCCTGAGTTCCCCTGAGCTCCACACTCCAGGCTATCCACCAGCGCCACCATGAGCTACCTCACCTCCTCCTCTCCTCCGGTGGATTCTCCTGCCAGAGCCTGTCAGTTCTCAAACCTGCATCAATACATTTCCTAACTACTCTACTCCCTGCCTTGTTGTCCGCTTCTGGGTCCTACTACACATACAAATCAGAAACACTTTATTAACTGTACTTAATACTTTATTATGCTTTAAATCGTAACAAGTTTATCAGATTCTGGAGTTAATCCTGCCATAAAAAACATTTTGCCATTTGGCACTGATTCTTCTCTGATAATTGTTTGTACAGCCTGTTTTGTAACTCCCAGAGGGGGGTCCAGCACAGGACCAGGCTGGGACAGAAGTCCCTCAGTTCTAAGGCTTATCTTTATCAATGATGGATAGACTGGACAGACTGATTGTCTGTCTGTCTGTCCAGTCCATCCATCATTGATCAGTTGGTTCATTGTAACAGTGCTAGCACCGCTCTCATAAGACTCACTGTCTCAAAGGCAGCTACTGCAGTTCATTGATTCCAGCTGAGTTTGTGGTAGCTGGTGTCGTCTGGGCCTGTGAGGAAGTTTTCTTTTGTTTTCACTCAATCATCTTGTAGTCAGGGTACTTTCAGTGACTTCCCCACTACAATATGCTTTGAATTAATAAAATAGAGTTTAAATTTTAAAGTAATACAAACATTTTTAATAATCACATGTTCAGGAAATGCCCTAAAACTGGTTCTCTTAGGGCATACTACATCCTCTGATGATCCATTTAATTTACCTCACAATCTGAAAAGTGGTAGAGGTAGATCTATACAGATCAAGGAGAGAGGGGGGATAAATGGCTGCACCGCCTCCAAAGCCAAAATCAAAATTCTCATTGATCCCTGTTTAAACACTGCTTTATAGAAAGATTGCTTTTTCTCCAAATGGTCACTCTCTGCAGGTGCAAACTCTACTTTATTTGAATTAAACTGTCTTATGGATATATAACTTCACACAACTGTAGAACACACACACACACACACACACACACACACACACACACACACACACACACACACACACACACACACACACACACGGTCTCAGTCCTTAACAGCCTCTTGTCTGCAGGCAGGGTGTTAAGACAAGCGGAGTGGCCTTCTGAGATTGATTTCCGTGGCTGAGGGTGTGAGGGAGAGCGAGAGGGCAAATTGATCGTGTCATTGGCTGGTAAGCATGGAGAGGGCAGAGGGAGACATCACACATGCTTAGTGTTCATTGATCTGATCTCTGAGATAAATGAATTTCTCTCTCTGCTCTGTGTGGTACTGCTAACTCCTCTGGCTCATCACTCAGGATGGATTATCTCTCTGACCACCAAAGAGGGTCTCTGATTCTCTTTATTGGATGATGAATGTCCTTGAAGACAAGATCGCATAGTCCAGGAACCATCAGCAATCTCATCATCCTCTTAGACTACACTGGCTTAAACGATCTGTTTTGGATAAAAACACGGGAGAAAATATTTAAATCTCTATGGCTCATGAGTTATTTCAGAACTATGTTTGACCTGCTGTCACCATATGGGAATACTGGTCATAGGAAGGTCTCTGTGCTAGATTTGATGAGTACTGTTACGAAGACTATTGAATAGAATAGAAAGCATCCTGACTGGAAACATCACAAACTGTCTGGTTCATCACGGCCCAGGACAGAACGTCTCTACAGCGGCTAGTTAAACCACCAGAACATCTCTGGTACCATCCACAGATCATCAGTGACAAAAGACAACACCCACCCAGCCACAGTCTGTTCACCCTGCTGCCATCTGACAACAGATGTATCTGTACCAGCAGACTGCACAGCAGCTTCACTCCTCAGACTGGGAGACTCCTCCACTCATCATCAATACTCCATTTTCTAAAATTGATGAACCACAGAGGACTCAGTTTCATTTTGTAAAACTTGTGTTTTAATTAATGACAATAAATGTACCTCGTAATCTTGTAATCTTATGTGATCATGAGTGTTTCATGAACAGGAGTTTCCTGTTAGAAATCGATATAGGGACATAATTTAACTCAGATGTGTGCTGGTTGAGTCATGGAAAAGTTCTGAAAAAGTTGTGTAAGTTCACACAAATGAAAATAAACTAGTTCACATACGTAGTTCACAGTTTTTAATTTGAGTGAAGTGCGCAGCCTTGGGTTGAATCTGTCGACCACTCAGAGGCTGTGTTAATGGTTAACAAAGCTGAGGCAGAGTACGCTGGCTATTTTAAAAAAAAAGCAGTGGGATCAAAACTAACACCATTATGAAACATTACCCTCTTCCATTTAAAGCCATGAAACAGTGCATGAGCAGAGATTAGTCTCTCATTCATTATTTGTAAATGGACATCTTTAGTTCACCATTCACCAAAAATGTTCAGTGAACACGCACTTGTTCATGCAAAACACTTCATCTGAATGTGTTGGAAAAAGCTTGCAAGGAAAAGATGACCTTGTGTCACAGATGTATGCATACATAAAATAATTTGTTGTCAAGTTTTGACTTTTTAAGCAACAAACTACTGAAATGATCTCCTGTTACCCAAACATCAACATTTATGTAAAAATGGGGACATATGTGACTGTGCTCATATCAGTGATCACAGGATTTAACCAGCGACTTTTCACCACCATGGCAGGATAATAACCTGTCTCAAACCCTTTCTCTGTTATGGAAGGAGTAAAGGAGGATGTGCTGTTGGAGCATATTAAAAAGCAATCTGTTGGAGCCTTATGAAGTCTTCAACAGCGGCTCCCATGTTTGAGTTCAACAGGGTTTTGGAAAACTCCAGATTTCTACGGATGATGCCCAAATATTCACTCTTAGGACACTGATTGTGAGCAGACTAAGGTCCAAGATGACTGGCAGTCATCTCACAATGTACTCCAAATCTCCACTATGAGATTTATTGAGCGGATGGCAATTATTCAGTTGAAGGCCCTATTCCCATAAGGAGTGACAATTTCTGCCAAGTGAAATGTAAAAGGGTTAAGAACCATCTTACTACAGATTCAGATGTTCAGCTCAAGGTGCTCAAGACTCGCTCATTAAGAGATTCTCTTAAATTTAAAGGCTCATGGATTCAGACTTTAGACTTCTTCTCTATGGCCCGTGGCACAGGTGCCATATACACAGGTGGGGAGATGGTAACCTCTGGTGCCAGATGTGAATGACTTGATTTTTGTCTGGTCGTCCACTGGTTGATGACCTTTGACCTCTTCCCAGTGGATGATGTTGGTGGTGTTCAAAGACAGATTATATTATTTCTGGTGTTCATACATATTCTTGTCCAGGACTCTTGTTGTTTCACTGACGTAGTGTCCTCCATAGCCGGGTCACCATGATGTGACGTGTTTAACAAAAGGCATGAATTAAACAATCGTATTATAAAATATACACTGTATGGAATATAGTGCAGGCTTATTGCTTTATATATTTTATATAGTTCTTCAATCTATTAAATTGATTCTATGTAATTCTATTCTATATAATCTATATTGATATATCCAGGAATACTGACTACAACAAAGCAACACAGTACCAAGAGAAACTTAAATCAGTGTTGTTTACAGACAAGCTTTTAGTCCTTCCTTTATAAAAGGGTGACAAAAAGAGAATCAATTGGATGTTCAGCCAAACAGCCAAATTAAAAAGCTGTGTAGAGATGAATCAGGTGGTGGCCCACCACTGCGTTCCAGGCAACACCTCAGTAATTAACTGTAGTTTTATCTAAACCTTCTTACTGAGGCTAATCTGAGAGCGGTTTACCAGCACAGCTGTTGCCAGATGGTTTAGGGCATGGACCCAGACTCTCACTACTTTGTTTCTATTACTACCACACTCCTGCAGCCCCAGAGGTGCTTTCTTGGCAGCTTGCTGCAGTCCTGGAACAAGGCCTTGGAGACTCCAGGACCCAGACCAATTCATCAAACACCCTTCTCCTCATGTCACGTGTGCTGAGGACTGACTGAGCTTGTTGTCACAGCAGCTCTTAATAACCCCTCTCTCCAACGTCCCCATGCAAAAGGGACACTCTCTGGAAATAACTCAGTGCCCTCACAGGGCTTTATTACCTACCGGCTGACACAAACAGAGCTGGCAGGAGACCAGAGTGTAGAGGCAGAAAGTCAGACTTTTGGGGTTTGTTAAGGAGGACACGATCCTATCAGATTTAATTGATCTTCATTAGGGGTGCACGGCCCTGTATGTCAAACTAAAGCCTTGATGAAAAGGTAATTGAAGGAGATAATGGTCTAATAAGACATTCTCAGTGGGATTCCAGTTTGTTGTGGGACAAAAATAACATTCAAGGTGAAACAATTCAATGCAATCAAATGAACGGAATCCATTTCTAAGCTAATGATAGCTAGTGTTGTATCTGTAGGTGTTGTGGAGGAGTGGAAGAGAGGCAAGGCAGAAACCACACAAACTGTCTTTTATCCGTGACATAGACACAGGTCAGCATCGACAACTGAGAACGGGGATGGTTTCATTTTTAAAGATACATTTCAATCGTTTCAAGCAATGGCAGTAAACAGTGATTGATATGTGTCAGTGGCTTCACATTTTTTCATACAGTACCTTTTAATTGCATCTAAAAAAATTGATGTTTTAAAAGTACAAATAGTTGGTTGGATGTCAGGAATTGCTCGACGGTTGGATGGCAGAACTGCTCGACGGTTGGATGGCAGAACTGCTCGATGTTTTTCAACATTTGCTGGTGCTGGTTGAGCTGATGTGGAGGGCTGTTCTTCTGCAGGTGTGTCAGATGGTGTGTATGTTATCAGTTGTGAGCATTGTGCTGTCAGTCGTTTTACTGATGCCTGTGCCTGTATTTGATTGTAGAATCCAATGGTTTTGAATCTAGGATCCAGCAGTGTGGACTGGGTCAGTGCTGTTTAGTTCTCTGTAGTGTCAAACTTTTTCTGCATCACTGACACCAAGTTCTGAACTAAACTGGAACTAAGGAACAAAAGGGGACAAACACTAGGGTACAAAAACACTGGCGTTACTCACAAGAGACAAAGAGCACAGACGGGCAGAATGATGGCATGAAGGACAAACAGGACAGAATCATCTGACAGTGAGTGAATGGACTAGGGAGGGTTATATACACTGAGTTGATTGTGGGGAGAGTGGACATTACATTTAACATCACCTGTTTAATCACCTGCATGGAAAAATACATGAAATATGACACCCTTCTTTGTCTGTTGCACAATCCATATTTCCTTTGTACAGTCAGTATTTTATTTCCCATTTCAAACATATTAGTAGTCAATTCCGTTAATACATTTTAAGATTGAAATTATTTTTATATATTGGTTCGTTTCTTTAATTAGTGTTAATATTACCTTACTTTTGTCTAGTTTTATTATTCTGTGTTGCGTTTTTGTATGAGCAAACAGCAAGACACATTCTTCATATGCTTGCATTAGCTAATAAAACAGATTCTGATTGATTGGGCTATGCAATCTTGATATTAAATCCCCAAAACAATAATCATAAAAACACAAAATAGGTCCAGGATAGAGTAAATAGTATCAGAACTAACATAACATGATCAACTGTTCTGCTCAAATGTCCAAAGACCTGTGTGTCTTATGAAATTTTACAAGTAATTCAATTTCATTCATATAGCAGCAATTCAAGTTATCTAATTTCACTTTTCCTATAGAGCAGGTCTAGACCATACTCTTTATGATAAATGTGTAATATTATGAGTAAATAAATACCTGTCCAGCACTTTGTGCGTGCAGTCCTTTATGTCACCTCATCCCTTAAGCCTGTAAAAGACAAAACAAGACAACCAAAATTATGTTGGAAAATCAGTTATAGAAGTTTATTGTCATTATTAATGCAGTTTTCCAATGCACTCTGGGAGATGGTAATCAATGTTCTGGCACATCAAGAAAAAAACTCCTGCTGTCATTTAGCCACAAGTATTTATTACACGGCTTTGTTGAATACTCGATTCTGATTGGTCAATTAAGGCATTCTACGGTCTGTTATTTCTGACGAGCAGACCGCTGCTATGAATAACAGACCGTTGCTATGGACGTAGTTCTGATCATAGACTCTGGAGTCCAGTCACTTCACTTAAAGGGTTAACCTCCCTTACCCAGCAGCTGGGATGCAAGACTCAGGACTGTCTTTGTCCTAAAGAGCTCCAGAGACAAACTGGAACTTAAACTGTACTTTTACTCCTACTACTACACAACTTAACTGTTGATGTCTTCTCTGCTCTGTTACCAACACCTGTCTGCTCTGAGCTCAGCCACATCACTCTGTCTCGTTCCACCACACACTCTCTACGCTCTTAAAGGAGCCACGCTGCTCTTATAACACCATGTTTCCATCCAAGCATTTTCATAAGACATTTCTAACAATGGACTAGAATTTCCTTGACTGTAGAATCTAACAATTATGCAAAATTATTATGGTCAGCTCAAACAGTTGCAATCAGGCTATCATTTTGACAGGCCTAATTTCAACTTTGAGCAGTACCCAATGCACATAGCAGTGCTGCCTGTAGCTTCGGCATCACCGCATACTCCATATGAAAACAATTGGCTCAGCTGGTTTTGGCATTAGAGATTGAAAACATCTTACCAAGGAATCAAATTTTTGGCTGTCCAGAAGAGAAGCCTCCTCTCTCTGGAACTCTTCCAATGTCTCCATTCTGTTTATCTGAGTTGCAGAGTGAGGTTCGCTCCTCTGCAGCTTTTTAATTTCATCAGTGAGAGTCACCAGCTTTGTAATCACTATTTACTGGAACTCTGGCAATAAAGAGAAATAAAGAAAAACCTAATTACTCACAAAGAGTGAACCTGAGCAACCCAGACCAGAAACATCAGTCAGGCATGATCAACAGTGCTCGTGGTCTGTGTGCTGATGTTACAGGGTTTGATGGGCCTAGTTCAACAAAACATTGGATGCAAAACTAACAGCAGCTGGGGTCCCCCTTGAACCCACTGAAGGACCCCTGGGGGTCCCTGGAACACACTTTGAGAACCACTGATTAAAACTAATGTGAGACGTAAACATAATATTAAAGCAAAGACGTATGGCTTGCCAACCTTCAATATGAATGTTCAATGCCATGTCGCAGAGGAATCAGGACAGAGCCATTGTTGAAAGGTAGGCAGGCCACCTTTTGATTGAGGTCTTTTTCCTCAACTTGTTGTCTTTTGAATTTACGATCCATTCCTTATGTAGACAATGTTCAAGAGCTGTGACTGACATGATGTGGCTCTGTTTGATTACATCACAAACAACTGTCCCGTCTCCTCTCCTCTCTTGAACAAAGGCATATCTGTCATCTTCCAGCAGGAAGCAGCTGTTTCTCCGTTTTGTGGAAATGTACATTTTTGGCTTTGCCTCAGTCTGTGCATAGGAATTCCTCCGGGCATGTTCAATTTGGACAATGCGTTTGGACACCTGCGCTAATGGGTTTTGGCCAGTCTTGACCAAGCTTTTTATCTGCTACAAGTAGTTCTCATACGGAAAGCAACATACGTCATTCAGAGAACACCTGAAACAAGAGACATCTTCGTGGATGTGTAAGAGGGCATGCACATCATGCACGCTGAATGTTTAGCCATACAGTGCAGGCAGCTCGACACAAAGTGCCTCATCAGTTCAGAGGAATAGTCCAAATAGGCAGCTCTTGTTCCGTCATCTGAGTTCAGCATGATGGGTACTGCCACGGTCAACTTAAGAAAATGAGTGTACAGCTGTGAGGACAGTATTTTCCAGTACTATGGGTCCCGTGCACAGAAGAAACTGACGGAACTCGGTGGCTTGCCACCCGTCCAACTCCTAAAGGCCACGGGGCTGTCGCACAAACTCGCTGGGCATCTGGAATTGGAGCATATCAAGTTTGTGTAAGATATCACATCTCTGCCTGACAGAGAGCCTACACAGTTTTGGGCCTCTGGTCAGATACACCAACATGCACCTCACTACACCCAAGCAAATCGTATGCATAAAGTCCAACACAAAGGCACTCACACAGAGAATCTCAGCAGCTAAGACTCTTCTTTCGACATACTGGCCTTTCACTTGGCACCTCTCACAACTGTTATATGCAGTATGACCTTCAATGCATTTTAAACACAGGTGTGAATATGTATGGCACACTTTTTATCTAGATACACCTGGCCATTCTGAGGTTCTTTAACTCCTCCAAAAAGTCTCTGAGATAATCATCGAGGGGCTCAGGTTTGTTTACTTCTCAATATAATGCCACAATAAACGGATTGAAATTATTGAATTTCACTAGTATTGGCCACAACTGGAGCTTACTACTTCTAAAGATGGATATTCCATCAATGGTAACATCCAAGCTGACAGAACTATGTTGTCGTCTGAAAGCAGCATCTTGACACAGTACACAGGAAATGCCCCGCTCCAAGCCAGAATACTTACTGTCCATTGCATTTTGACTGACTGTCAATGGCTTGAGGAGTGGCTAGTAATGTGTGTGCATCTTTGGTGAGTACATGTCCATGATCCCTTAGAATATGAAATAAGTCATTTAGGGACCTATAAGTGGTTTGGTGTCTGGTACTCCACTCTCTCAAGTCATCTCCTAGGTTAGATCCTGGTTCAGGATTCAAAATCTCAACATCTGAGTCAGACATCCCATTGTCGGTGTCAAAGTCTGAATCATCAGTTGGCACACTGGCGTTGTGGTCATCAATATTGCTTCCACCATCATCGTTGGTTGTCATCATTGAAAGACAGGAGTTCATTGATGTCCTCTTTCCGCTTTCTCCACATTCTTTAATAAGCCATCTGTAACCAACACCAAGAAATGTAGTGGCAAAACAAGATCCAGTAAGTCATTTACTCACTCAAAAATCTAACACCAGGAGCCACGTGTGTGTGTGTGTGTGTGTGTGTGTGTGTGTGTGTGTGTGTGTATATATATATATATATATATATATATATATATATATATATATACACACACAGAGTAGGCCAGTGGTGTAACCAACCACAGTTATCCATATATCCATATATATATATATATATATATATATATATATATATATATATACATATATATACACACACAGAGTAGGCCAGTGGTGTAACCAACCACAGTTGATCCATGATCCGTACGGATCCGGCCACGCGGTTCGACACTCATGTAAGCCGCTGATTAATTGCAAAGTTTAACCATCTTAGTGGGAAAAACAGCTTCACTTCCGCTGTTACTTTTTAAAGTAATAATTCCCTACATCTCGATGCAGAGTTGCAGTGAAAAGATACAGGCAAGCTTGCTGTGTTTTCCTCTGACGTGCAATTGGTTGTTTTGAGTATTCAAAAAAAGCAGCTGTGTGTTGGAGCTGGGTCTACTTCACCGTGCAGGCCTCACTTTCTTTCATTTATTTATTCCATCTCGCTTGGCTGATGACACCTGAACATAGACAGATACCTTTATTGACGGAGGGATTGTGGGTCCCCAGATCTGTGCAGCAGGAGGAGGTGGAGGTAGGAATCATACAAAAGCACCGGGGAACCAGGAAGTGGAGGCCAGCAACTCCACTGACAGGATGGAGATCTCTGGTCACCTACCAACAGGTCCTGATAACAGGAAGTCTGAAACATAGGAATCCATGTATTGAAACACGACATTCTTTTTAACACTAAAGGGATTCATGTCATAGCTAGAGATGTGTTTTGTGATTTTCTAATAGAAAGTTTCTTTATCAGTTAAAACCATAGGAAAAGAAAAAAGTAAAGCATGAGTCACATTATTATCAGTTTTCTTTCTTTGAACCTCTCCTGTGAGCCCCGCTTTGCTTCACAGCTGAGGCTTTAAGGCTTGCTCCAGGGCACCTCAGCATGAGATGATAAGGACAACAGCTTGGCTCTCAACTTACAAACGTGAAATAATTTGTCTTCAGTACAGAAGGTTAGAGGTCATATGTTCGATCCCCTAAAACTGCTGACATGTGCAAAGTGGGAAAAAAGGAATAAACCAACCAGTGGCTGAACCACGCTCGTTTCTCTTCTTTTTGAGAGAGGTCGCCCTTCCTGGTCCTCCTCGGGCCAAACAAACTGCTCTGTCTCTGTTTCCGACCCTCCTGCTCTGTCCTTAGGTTGATCCTCCTTGAAACAAACGATTAAAAACACAAAACATATCCTTACACTCACCATTGCTATGAAATGTCATAAAACATTCTACAACATTAGCCAAAAGGGATGCGTTACTGTGCTGTAATTTTAGCTCAACACACCACTTTATACATTTTAAGCTAGCGTTCGCTTAGTGTTAATTACAAGCTACATTTGCAATGGCTGCTTGTAAATTTTGAAAAAGACTCATTAATCAGTTACCTTAAAACACAGTTAACTTACCCTACACTCTTCCAGGAGCACGAAATCACAAGAAATATAGCAAGTGCTGTACTTGTGTTAAAAAGTGCTATTGATTTTTCAGGATTATCCTGTTAAACATAAACATAAATTTGCAAAACAATAGCGATAACGTCCAGGTTACACTAGCTGTCGGAGATCCACAGAAGAGGAAAAAATATGTCATCTCTGGGGCGCTGGAAAATTGCTGTTTTTTTATTGAAAGAGCACCATCATAAAGAACACAAGTAATAGAACAGCCCAGATAACTACAGAAAGCCACGAACAACATGCAAGCTGTGGTTTCTGCCATGGCAGTGTCTCTATAGCAACCACCATAGCAACAATATCTGACCTGACAGCCCCACAATTTGTTGGGCAAAACCTACAATAGTCTTCATAAAAACTAACAAACTAAAGACCACATACATTCACTGAGCGAGGATTATGAAAATAAAGTGTATATTCACACATGACATAGACATAGACGCAGGCAACAGAAAAGAATAGGCCAAAAAATTTTGTGAACCTTCTATATTTTTCTTTGTGGACCAATGCAGCTATTACACATTTTCATGTGAGACTGGGTTGTTGTATTACCTTTTTCAGGGCATTTAGCAGACGCGTTTGTCCAAAGCGACTTACAATAAGTACATTTGTCACAAGAAAGAAACCGCAACATATCCCCGGCGATAGAGTAAAAAAGAAAAAAATAGAAACAATTTTCTAGCCCTGAGCATAGTAGCTGCTATTTATCAAGGAGTAGGTGAAGGTGTAAGCATGGCGGTCCTATAATGATTGTTCACATCCACAGGTAAAAAAGTGTGTTAAACTGGTGCACAAGGCCAAATTAAACAAATATACATGACACATTACGTGTTTGCTTCGGGTCAATAATGCTGCTGCTCTGTGTGATGTGAGAAAGTTGACTCTGATTCAACTTTTTTTCAGCCTAAACAGACTTTTTGCCACAATGGCTGATTTTGTGTGAATGGGTCTTTAATGATGATGTTGATTTCATTCCATTTTTGTAAACTGACTTAATCCTCTCATTGTTGATTACTGATTAGTATCTTTACTTTTAAGCTGTAACTTCCACTCTGGTAGTTTACTCTGACACGCCTTAACTAATCAAGGCTTTCAAACATATCCTCAGCTTGGTGTGGGTCTGAACCCTAACCCTGCAGTAAGCCCATGTGCCTTCATTCTCTAAGTCGTTCAGTGAAGTAAAAGAGAAATGACTGTGCAGTTATGTAAATACATCTGTCTTGTTGGATAAGGGTTTGTGAGATATTAAAACATAGTAGACAGGAAGTCGTCATACATTTTTGAATATAAGAACATGAGGACTGCTCATCTTTCATGTGGGGCTGTGGCATTCTTGGCTTTAAAAGCCACTCCACATTATATTTTCACTTTCCCAGAGGTACAACAGACTCAAGTCATTAGCATTCACTTTATGACTTGGGTTCAGCTCCCATTGATTGTTTTTTTCCCCTCCATCATCTGAGGAAGGAGCCGTGGACCTAGGCCTCAGGGGCCAACTCTAGACGCAAATGAAAAATGAAATGGTAATTAAGTGTGAGATGGAGGTAGCCCTGGACTGTCGGCAGGGAGAAATTGAGGAAGTGAAGGCATCAGATTTGGACGGGCTGAAACGGTCCCAGCACTGCGGGAACTCTGGAGGCACAGTGGAGCCATTGTTTCACCGGTGACAGATCTCAATAAAGCCCGGCTAATTTATTTCTAACTCTCATTACTCGCTCAGACCCTCACAGGTGTTGCTATATTAAAAATGAGACGCTTTTAACCCTGCTGAGGATACTGTAAAGCCGATCCAGTGTAAATGGGGAAATCAAGCGCTTAAAGAGGTGGAAGTCTAGCTCATAAGCAAATGTCACTGCAGTACCTACCTAATGATTCAACCAAAGCAAGCCCAAATAAGAAGAGAAGAAGAGTCATTAAATCACGATTCTGAAAGTCATAAATTAAGTGTTGCATGTTGGAATGTACTGTTAGAGTTAAATACAGTAAAATCTCACATAAGAAGTAGTCTCAAATAATAGCAGATGGCCAGCAAACTCCTTCACCTGCTTCTGACTGCATGACTTCTTTCAACATAAAAGAAAAGGTGGCATTTACACGTGTGGGTACAGTAACTGATATACATGTACGCTCACATTCAGTAACAATTCTGGTTATTTGTAAAAAACAAACAAACAAAACAACAAAATAGAAAATATAACTTTCTAAAATGCTTGTTCCCTGAATGAAGTTCGGATCGATCAGGGCTATGCTGTGCTGAGACATATTTCCAAAACCTACCAGAGAGTCTGACTTTCGCTCACTTCCCTCTTTTTTTTGTCCTGTCTTAGTTTGAGTAGATGTGATTTCAACTCACACGATTGCATGCTTGGTGCAATTTCTTGCATCATTGCTTCAATCTGAATCAGAAATCAGAATCAGAAATTCCTTTATTAGTCCCACAAACAGGGGAATTTGTGCATCACAGCAGCCAAAGGACAGTTCAATATAACAAGAAACAATAATAATAGTACAAAATAAACAATATAATAAAAAGGTAAGAAGAAGAGCTAGAGCAGAAATAGAAATGGAATCATATATACATAATATGTACAAATATAAACAGTGTAATTATAAACAGCGTGGGCAGTGTATTCTTAATAATAATTAATAAAAAAATAAACCAGTTAGTGCAAAACAAAATGACCTATGATGTATACAGCTTTTATTGCACAGTGCTGATTGTTGAGTCTGACAGCAGCAGGAAGGACCTGCAATACCTCTCCTTCACACACACACACACACACACACACACACACACACACACACACACACACACACACATATATATATATATATATATATATATATATATATATATATATATATATATACATAGTTTTCTCAGTGATCTTGTTCTATTCTGTACGTGACATCTACTGCATGTTTGTCCGTCCTGGGAGAGGATCCTCCTCTCTGGCTCTTCCTGAGGTTTCTTCCATCTCTTTTTTCCCTGTTAAAAGGGTTTTTTATTATGGGATGTTTTTCCTCACTCGATTCGAGGGTCTAAGGACAGAGGTTGTCGTTCTTTGTACAGATTATAAAGCCCATTGAGGCGATGTGATTGTGATTTTGGGCTATATAGGTAGAATTGATTTGATCTAAATCTTTATTTTCTTCCTTCATGTAGACTCAATCCTATAATCTACCTCAATAAACCAAAACAAGAAAACCAACGAACGCTTGCTCATGCTCGGCACTAAAATTCTATCTTTTCTTTCAAGAACAAAAGTACGCACTGACACACACGCACGCACGCACACACACACACACACACACACACACACACACACACACACACACACACACACACACACACACTATTGACGGAACTTAAATAGTGTCACCTGACTCGTGCCCTCCTGCGGCTCTCTGACAGGAAGCTGAAATGAACTCAGACTCAACTAAATAAATGGCCTCTTATTGATTACAGTCAGTGCAGCCTTACCTGGGAAAATAAGCAGAGAAGCACAACCACAGTGAATCATTTATCACACTGTTAGTAGGAAAAACCCAGAGTGTCACTGCTATTTGAATTGATTAGATTAGATTTGATTTGGTGGAATTATATTGATGCCTGCAGGGCAAATGGGCTGCCGCAGCAGCTAATAAACACAGGATAGAGCAGAGGAAATAGGCCGTAAATGAGAACAGAGAAGATGAGGGTCATGGAAAGTATTCCAACCCTCTATCCCATCCAAGAACAGCAGTATCTGGCCATGGCTTAAATCTCACTCCTCTAAATGCACAATCAGTGCCAGAGTTTTCACTTCAGACATTCAACAAATGAACCAACATCATCAACAGTGTGGATGTTATGTCAAAGACGTCTGTGTACTGTGTTGCAAAGATGTCCACTGAAGTAAGCACGCTAACAATCTCCCCCCGACCCGCCTTATCTCTAATTTGTATGGCAACAGTGTGACAGCCCACGTAGTTTCAGCAGGGAGACGTAAAAGCGTTCTCTACTTAGTCAACAATATAAACTCACAAAATGTCAAGGAAGGAAATATTTTACATCTATGGCCAGCACTGGATCACTCATGATCGGTGTTGTCCCTGCTAGTTTTAAGTCTGCTGTGGTTAAGCATCAACTTAAGAAACCACATCTTAACCCAAATTATCTAAATAATTATAGACCAGTATCCAACCTTCTCTTCTTCTCTAGAGTCCTGGAAAGAGTTGTGTCCCAGCAACTTTCAGGCTACCTTCTTAAAAATAATCTTCTGGAACCTTTTCAATCAGTCATTCCACCGAAACTGCCCTTAATAAAGTGGTAAATGACATTCTACTTACTATGGACTCAAACCCTACCTCAGCGCTTCTGTTACTGGATCTTCAGCACTGCATTTGATACCATAGATCATGGCATATTGTCAGACTGACTTGAAAGTCAATTTGGCATCTCTGGAAAGGCTCTAGCTTAGCTAAAGCCGGAAAGAACACAATATGTTTCTTACAATAGTACTAAATCAATATTTACTGATCTGAAGTATGGAGCTCCCCAGGGCTCTGTTCTTGACCCTTTGCTCTTCTCTTTATACATGTCACATCAAATTATTCAGAGTTATGGAATACATTTCCACTGCTATGCGGATGATACTCAGCTGTGTGTGCTGAGGGAAGCTGATGATAAATCTCAAATCACAAAATTAGAGACCTGCCTGTATGCAGTGAAGACATGGATGTCAGAAAACTTCCTGCTCCTGAATTCAGATAAAACTGAGATGTAGGTCATTGGCTTCCCTTGACAGAGAAATAACACAGTTGTCAAGAGTTACCGTCACCTGCTCAAAGTTCAACTCTCAAGAACCTTGGTGTTACTTTTAATTCTGCTCTCTCTTTCGATCAGCACATCAAAGAAATTACCAAGATCACTTTTTACCACCTGCGCATCGGAGCTAAAATTAGCTCTTTCCTGTCCACGGCTGACGCACAGATCCTGATTCATGCCTTTGTTTCGGGTCTGCCGCGTGAGACCACTAAAAGTCTTCAGATGGTTCAGAATGCTGCGGCTGGAGTCTTAACACGAACAGTAACGTTCGATCATATTACACCAATCCTAGCTTCACTGCATTGGATCCCAATTCATGTCAGATCAGACTTTAAGGTGACATACAAAACTGTACACAGCCTCGCCCCATCGGACATTCCTCACATATCGATGCTTGTAGATCGTCACACCCTGGGCTCTGCTGGATCACTGCTCTCCTCTGTTTCACTATCTCCTTATATCTGTAAAATGTGATGCCTCTTAACTCTGATCTCTTTTTCTATTACTAATTGTCTGGTGTGTCCTCTTCCAGGTCACCAGGGTGGACAGGAGGTCGTGTGGCTCAGGCACCACTTGGCGATGCCTCGTCCTGCTCAGTCGTCTCTTAGATCCACACTTTACATATATTATAATTTGTATCAGACATTATGTCAATACAACTTGTAAACTGTGATTGTGTAGTTCTTTTCTGTACATGCAACATCTATTACATGTCTGTCTGTCTGTCCTGGGAGAGGATCCTCCTCTGTGGCTCTTCCTGAGGTTTCTAACATCTTATTTTTCCTGTGTTAAAAGTTTTTCCTCACTCGAATCGAGGGTCTAAGGACAGAGTGATTGTGATTTTGGGCTATATAAATAAAATTGATTTGATGTGATTTGTTACCCTTGACAAGCAAACCCCCCTCACACTAAATTCAGATTGGCACAAAAAACTCAAACCTTGTCTGGGTATTTCGACAGTCGCCTCTGGTTTGGAGGAATAAATCCTCAATTAACAGATGTAATATGATCCAATAATATTCCAGCTCTACGGAATGTTTTCACCTGCTGCTGATGTTCCACTCTCTCTTACTCCTTTGCCACTTCCTGCCTCCTGTCCCTGCTTGCTGTGCCCCGCCCTATGCAGCAATCATGACATCCATTCATGACCCCTCACATGACAGATAACAGCCCTCTCACCACAGTAAAACATGTAGACAAGAATAAACATGACATGGACAATACAGTGATACCAGTGAAATCTACATATTCTTGTTCAGTGTTATGATGGCTGTGGGGACTAAACTTTTTTTTGAAATGGGCCTTTTTCCAGTCCAGTATCTATACTATACTATACTATACTATACTATACTATACTATACTATACTATACTATATATACTATTGGTTAAGGGGGTAGTCCGGGCTGTTGACTATGACACGTGCCAGGCGTGTAATAGCTAGGTCATTTGTTTCTGACAGGCTGGGGGTGGGCAGGTTGATTAGCTCGGACGCTGTGTGTGGGATTTTGAGGAGTCTGTTTTTGCTGGTGACAGTAAGCAGGGTGAAGAAGCAGGGGGAACAGTACATTAGGATGGGTTGGATGATGCTTTTGTAGAGGGGTAAGAGGAGTTGGGGGGCCACAGACAGTGATTTCAGTTTGCGGATGACATAAAGCCTTTGCTGTGCACGTTTGTGTGTGGTAATGACATGTTCGTTGAAGTTGAGTTTGTTGTCTATGGTGAGTCCTAGGTATTTGAAACTGTTGACCAGTTCAACTAGTTGTCCTCTGATGAGTGTGCGATTGAGTGTAGGAGGTGTTTTGGATGTGCGTGTGACCATTTCCTTTGTTTTGTCAGCGTTTAACTGGAGGTAGTTGTCTGTGCACCAGTGTGAAAACTGTGTTATTGACTGCTGGTATGCTGTGATGGAATTGTTGTCACTGAGTAGACCTACTATGGCTGTGTCATCTGCATATTTGTAGTATGTGGTGATGGGGGATGGACTGCTGCAGTCATTTGTGTAGAGGGTGTACAGAAATGGACTGAGAACGCAGCCTTGAGGGGCTCCGGTGTTGGTGATGAGGTTTGATGACGTTGCTCTACCTACTTTCACTGCCTGTGGTCTGTTGCTGAGGAAATTGTGTATCCAGTACATGTGGAGTGGAATGATGTCCAGATGTTGGAGCTTCTTGATGAGCTGGTGCCGCTGGATTGTATTGAATTCAGAGCTGAAGTCAAACAAGACAAACAGGACTGCTGCAGAGTTGTTTGGTATCTGGAGATGGTGGAGGAGGGAGTGGAGGAGGCATGCCACTGCGTCCTCCGTCCCACGTTTCGGCCTGTATGCAAACTGGTGAGGGTCCAGTTGTGGTCCGACGGTTGGTAGGATGAGGTGAAGCATGATCTTTTCCATGCACTTCACTATTATGGGCGTGAGTGCAACTGGACGGAAGTGGTTGGGCTCTGATGGGCGGGGTTTTTTGGGTATTGGTGCAATGGTTGAGGTCTTCCAGAGGGTGGGGACTTTAGCTGTTCTGTATGATTCCCAGAAGATGGAGTGGAAAACTGGGGAGAGCTCCATGGCACAGAGCTTTAGCACCCTTGCTGGGATGCCATCCGGCCCCGGTGCCTTGCCAAGTTTGCACCTGGCCAGCTGTTGCTGTACGTCCTCCTGAGTGAAGGGAGGGTGCTGGGGTTCTTCCAGGGGGAGTGCCTTGAGTAGCTCCTCACAGTTGGCGGTGTAATCCTGGGTGTCAAACCGGTTGAAGAAACTGTTCAGGGAGTTGGCAAAGTTCAGTGGGTCTGTCCTTGTGAAATTGTGCTGTGTTGTTTGTTGGCCAGTTAGTATTTTTACTTTCTGGAATGCTTGTTTTGTGTTCATGTTGCTAAACTCTTGCTCTAATCTGTCTCTGTATTGCATTTTGGCATTGATAATGTCATTTTTTGTCTGTCTGTTGAGCATCTTGAGTGTGGCCCAGTCCTTTCGCTTGAATGCGTTCCGTTTCTCCTTGAGAGAGTGTTTGATGTGGGGCGTAATCCAGGGTATGGAGTTTGGATACTTGGTGACCTTTTTCATAGGAATGGTGCTGTGAATGCAGAAATTGATGTAGTCTGTGATTAGTGTCACCTTTTCATCCAGATTGCCCTGGAAAATGTCCCAGTCTGTGCAGGCAAAGGAGCCCTGTAGTTGTGCCATGGCAACCTCCGACCATTGGGTGGCGCTGTATGTTTTTGGCTTGATGCGTTTCAGTTCCGGTTTGTACTGCAGAAGGAGGAGGATGACGTTGTGGTCCGACGAACCGAGTGGCAGGTGAGACCGGGCTCCGAAGGTGTTGGGAATATTGCCGTAGCACAAGTCCAAGATGTTATCCTTTCTTGTGGGGACATCCACGTACTGATGGATAGAGGGCAGGACATCGCTGAGTCTACAGCTGTTAAAGTCACCCAGGATGAACGCTGGAGCCTCGGGATATTCAGCTAGCATGGCGTTGGTGTTTTCGGCTACTAGCCCCACTGCTGCCTTAGCGTTAGCACTGGGTGGAACGTAAACACAGCTGATGATCACTGTGGGGATTTCCCTGGGCAGATGAAAGGGACGTAGGGTCACCGTCAGCATCTCCACTTCTGGTGTGCATATCCTTTTGTGTACTTTGATGCTTTCACACCATCTGCTGTAACGTAGATGCAGATACCCACCACCTCTCTCTTTGCCTGACTGACGGGTCCTGTCAGCTCTTACGATGGAAAAGTTATCGAGACTGACCTCGGACTCTGGAACTTCATCGTCAAGCCAGGTTTCTGTGAGGGCGATGATGCAGGTGTGGTGAGACACAGGGGGCAGAGCCCTTCATAATGATTAGGGCCGTAACAGCCAATGGCTTGCGTCATCACCCTATTTATTCCGAGGTAGCGTTGGGCCGGGAGGCTCCACAATTTGTCTCCACGTTACTTCCTGCTACGCCCCTCCCGTCAACTTGCTACCGGTATGTATGCTCTTCCTAAGTACGCTCTGACTCTGGCTGATTTGTTTGTAGCATGGTGATTTACTCTCTTCACACTGTGATTGCTTTGCAGCGCTTCCACCTGTTGCTTGGTGGTGTTCTGCCTTGGTCAGTGATGCGTGCTGGATTATTGATCATGTAACATTTCCGGTGTGGATTCCTACCGAACTTAAACACTCAGCGGAGCTCCGTGAGCCCGCTAGCTTAAGTAGGAAGTTGTTGTGATCTGGTCATCAGTGATCTGCTCAGCCACCCAACCATAGCTTGGTCATTCCGTGTAGTCACGGCAGGGAGGCAGCTAGATCCCCTAGGTGGTGGTGTCCGCTTCCCCGAGTGTGTTGTTCACGTGTGCCCTTTTGGATTTTGTCTTATTTTTCGCCATCTTTTTCGTCATCTTTTGATCCGGTGTTGCAGTGTGTATGTGCGAGCACGAGTGACTGGTTGGTGGCTTTCTTTTGGATTCCCCCTCCGTCCCTGGTATCTGGTCCCCCTGCTGGTAAGCCTCAGCCCTGTTAACTCTTTCTCTTCCCTACCCTCATGCAGTGCGATTGAAATTGTCATGTGTGATAGTTCTAAATAGTTCTGTGTGCTAAATTCTAATTTAGTTCATTGGTGAATATTTCTCTGGGTGCAATTCCTAGGGTGGCGTTGTCGGCTACTCCCCTATTGCCATGGCCACACAGGCGTCCATGTAGGCTCTCTCCACCAGGCACTTAGCGTGCAGCAGCTCCGTCTTGTTCTTTAGAGAGCGTACATTCGCTAGGATGATGGAGGGGAGAGGGGGCCTGAATGGACGCCTCCGGAGTCTTGTTCGCACACCTCCCCGTCTGCCTCTACGTCTTTGTTGGATCTCTGGTGGAAGTGCAACTGGTGGTCTTTGGTTACAGTGCGCAGAGGCCCGGAGATGTAGGAGATCCGCCTGGCTGTAGGTGAGTGATCCCTTGTCGCTGACTAGTAGTGCCAGCGCCGGGCTGTTGGTTATCCATGAAATAATGAATGCGATGGCAAGTATTTTGTGTAGATCCGGCATTGTAGACATTAGACAGATAATAGATAAGACTAGACACGGTTGACATGGTGACAAGACTTCACAATACGTGGATTAGACACTATACAAACAAGCCGACGAGAGACAGGTGTGACGCTGTCATTGAACACTGACTGACTGTGTGCCGTCGCAGCAGAGCATGCGCCGAAGCTCAGACCTAGTAGAATGGTGTGTCTGAGGGGCTCATGGTGTGCTGGTTCACAAGTGAATAAAATGCAAAACAAGTTGGTCCTTCAGACCTCAAGTGGTATCGTCATATGACCAATGTCAGTGACAACATCCTAATAAATTATTAGACAAATTAAAAAGATGTCCTGATGGTAATGCTAGAGATACAGTGTCCTCAGCACTGAGAGAGTGTCAAAGTAGTTGTGAGAGTTGTAGAAATCAATCGAACCAAGACTGTGTTCTTTAAACGTGGATGTAAACTTTTGACCGCAACTCTACCTTTACTCCCCTTTTTTATATGAAAGACTAAAACAATATTATCTGTATTTCCATTATTCTCCCTCTCTCCATGGTGATCAGCTCCTGCCCTCCCTTCCACTCGCTGCAGATTGCTTTCCTTTGTTGAGGGCCCCTCAGGTGCCAGCCAGCGTCTGAAGTGAAGATGAATGGTGAGAAAGCAAAGGGAGAATAAAATATTGACAAAGTGAGAAAAATGAGCGACCCTCTGAGTCATAAAGTGTGGCGAGCGTAGACGTGGAGTAATGGTGGAGTTAGTAGATGTATATGGAGGAACTATGCAAGATTCTCTTCTCTCTTTTCTCTTTTCTTTATTTATGGAACGTCTGCAGTTAGTTGGGTCCTCAGGGGCCCCAATGGATCCATGTTCACTGTTTGGCAATTACTTTGTTATGACTCTAATTACTTTTACATTTGATTGGGACTGTGCACCACTGCACAATGTCAACTGAAATGATAATTGACATAAGGAGGTTGCTATCATTGTGGGGCCTATTCCCCTAAAGTTAATAGTTTTAATGCATCAGTTAATATTATCCTTATATGGGGTTTATCCCTGAATACAATTGTGTCCAATCAGTCACTAGGAAAGGGTGAATGGGTAATGAGGGCCAAAAGCTCATTTTTATCTCAATCTAGCCTTGGTCAGAGTCTGGAAATGAGAAGAGTTACAGTGAAATCCACTGAGGCAGTTCAAGATTAAACTGATTACTCTCCATGAACTACTGCCACGTGCAGATCACTGGGATAATGTGAAACCACTGGCAGGACTATATATTAAAGCATCAGTGTGCATGTGGCCTGCATGGATGTCCTCCTGCTCATCCACAGGACAAACAAAATAGGGCCTGACTAAAAAAACTGCTTAAACGAGTAGAGGAATTGGTACCTGTTGGTCGTAGTTTGATTGAGTAGTCCACACACAGCCCATCCTCACCAGGAAAGAGGCCATAAATACTCATTTCCGTGCGGTTTAGTGACTAATGTGTCACCAAAAACATTCACAGCCTGGATTGTTTCACAGTTCATTAGATTCATTTGACAGACAATGTGCATTCATACAAAAAGAATGTGTTGTCAGTGGGTCAGCACAGCGCAGTGGTTAGCACTGTTGGTTCTGTGTGACAGTGTAGTCTGTCTCACGCTCTGTGTATGTGAGTTAGCAGCCTCGATGATGCCCAGTCCCCCAGAGAAGTGTAGGTTGGACCAGGGGTTGGAGTACAGAAAGAGCCAGCACCAGATTGTTGACCTGGATGTGAGCTGCAGCAGGGATCCAGTATAGCCAACCACAGACTACGATGTTGAAAACCTCAGAAGGTGGAACACCTACAGCCGTGTGGCATTATCATCTAAATAAACACCTATATCACCTTTCTAGTGAGGAAGTGACAAATTCTACATTGCTCTGAGCTCAGTGATAACATCAGCTAATGACATGCTCACAATGACAATGCTAAACCGCTGATGTTTAGTGTAATACTTGTCATTTTAACCATCTTAGCGTAGTGTGCTGGCATGCTAACATTTGGTTGATGGGAATGTAGATTTGCAGGTCGTTGGCATTAAAACTAAAGTATTGGACACATTGGTCTGACTGACAGACTGGAGCCAGGGCATTACCATGGCTAAAATAATGAATCATGCTTTATGGGATATATTAAAAAATACATTAAAAAAAAGAAATACATTGTGAACATTTTGCAAATACTGTCAGTGTGAACATTTTGTGACTTTGCAGATACATTCAATAAAAACATCTTTATTATGTTCCTACAAAAAACTGGCATTACAATTCTTACAAAAGAGTTGCTGTTGCAGAACAGTAGCGGACAAAGGTCACTGCAACATTCTGAAGCATTACCTCGATTAAAGCAACGTTATCGGTGTTGAGCACTAACGTAGAGTTGTGACTGCCATTCAGAACTCTCTGAGAAAGAGAAGCAGCAGTAAAAAGCTGCCCTTCACCTGTTGTGTGTATTCTTTTCATGTCTGTGACATTTTACAGGTAAAAACATTTAAACTGCACTGACTGAAAAGAAAGGAAATTAAAAGCAAGATGTTCGTCCACTAGGGATGGGCGATATGGACTAAAACATTTATCCCGATAATTTCTGGTATTTATCACGGTAACGATAAAAATGGCGATAAATAAACACCAATTCAGCCTAATCATTTTGACTATAAATCTATCACCAAAATAATAATAAAGGCTACTAAACTACAACAATTAAGTTCAAGCAGTACACCTGTACTGCAAAAATGTTTGTTGTTTTTCATTCGTTATTCGAATGTAATGACCTGTTCGAAATCAAAATGTACAGTCTATTAGACCGTTTGAAGTAGTTTGCCTTGTGATCCAGCAGAGGGCGCTCTAAAACTTCACTATCAGCTTGACCTACTGCACGCGCTATTGACCCTTGACCTATCAATTCAGCTAGCGTTAGCTTATGTTGTTTGCTACGAAAATGCGACACAAGCGAGCAAAGCCGTCCTGAGCGGCGAACGACAACAAATCTGACCTCACCTGCTAGCTTGCCACCCACGTGAGGCAGCGGAGATTGAGATTGAAAAAAAAAAAAAAGAGGCAGCGGAGATTGAGGCAACACAGACGAGCGGAGCTGCCGAGCAAAGTCAAGTGTACAACCTCGTCTGTGTGCTGCATGAATGTGATGTTAGACGGACTGTGAAGTTAATAAAATAATGAAAATAATGTCGTGCGGTGTCCAGATAATGGAGGTGGAGCCTTGTTGAGGAACGCGCTCCTCGCTGCCCGGCGTATCTGCTCCGCCTTCCGCCATTGGTGTCAATATTCCATACGTGTTGGGCTGCGAGTGTGTCGCGCGCTTACATACGGGAATTTATCGTTTTTTATCGTGGGATGACATATTCTCACCGTGGGGAATGTTTTTGACGATATATCGTAAACGATAACATATCGCACATTCCTATCGTCCACACACATGCAGCGCTCACGCAGGATATGTGGCCTGGCTGTCAGACCGGCAGCTTCACTAAGTCAAGTCTGCAGACAGACGCTGAGCAGGACAGCGAACCGGGCTGCACCGGTGTAACTGCAGAGAGCCAGTTCACACAGAACCACGAGGGGCGAGACGGCACTGTGAAGGAGGCTTCAGATGTCTCAACATGCATGCTAACTTGAAGACATACATTGTTATGATGTGCAGAGTCGTTAGCATGAAAAGCTACATTACATCTGACAAATTGTTAGATTGCTTTAATAAATGTTAATGTTAATAACTGTGTAATTAATACAAATCAAATGAATTGAACACATTGTAGTTAAGTATTACTCAGTAATGCATTAGTGTTTGATGTGTCTCCTCTTACAGACGGTGTGTTTCCACTTGTTTTTACCATTGTCTTCTCTGTTTTTAATCACTGGCTGCTGCTCAGTAATTTGCGATGCAGCCACAGTAATCCCTCAGCTCTGAAGGCAGAGTGGAGTTGTCCGTGACTGCAGAGCTGATGCTGTGATCATCTCTCATCACTCCCCTCATGTGAATAGACTGAGGGAGATGAAATTGATGGGAGAGGTTTAATGTAGTCCTGGAGAGTTCTCATCAGCGTGAGCCCAGACGGGGGAATGAAACCCAATGAGTTGTTTATTAAATCTCAGGACTTTGTGACATACACAGTCGACACACCGACAGTACACAGGGCTGCAAATCATAACCACTGCATGTGGAGGGGGATTAAATCATCGCACAGACTCATTGCATGGAAATGCATCTGATACTGGCTTTATGATCAGTATCACAATCTCTTTCTGTTGGCTCTCTTGGCTTTCCTCTCTGCTCTTGAACTAGATTGACTAACTCTTGGTTGTATTTCAAGAAAGATGTGTACAATCAGCTTAAGTTCCATGTAAAAGTCTTATTAAGATGAAGTTTATTCCTGTTTATAACATAGCAGCGATGACCTTTTGGAAAATGTCTGCTTCAAACACCAAGCCAACTTTAATTTGAGTGTAAATCCAGGGTCCACTGCACACGTTGGAACCTGTTTGTCTGTAATAATAATCTTCATATCATATCATATAAAGACAGATCCAGAGGGTTTTCCTCAGGTAGCTCCTTCAACAGCTTCAGGGTTTTGACTGCACAAGCTCTGTCACGTCTTTCAGCCTCGCCTCGGGAACAGTTAAAGGACCTATGCACGAGGGGCTCAGCTTACGTTCTGGCTCATATGACCTGAAGCTAAATTCACACTACAGGATTTTAGCCGCGATTTCCACCCCTGATGGTTTTTGGAAATCGGGTCAAAAAGACCCTGAACAGAGGAGAACTGGCTCTCGCTCCTGTGTGTGACGACCACCATGGGTGAGCTGTTCGAGGTGGGAGAGCCATGAACGAGCTACAGCTAATGATAGCAGATAGTAGCCTGTAGTTTCTATTAGCATACACACACACACAAGCTTTTCAGTGTGTGTAACCACGTCCTTGCTGAACACAAGCAGCCAGCTACACTGGATGTTTTCAGGAAGAAAATCATTCTTGCTGCTTGAGCACCTTAATCAGTTCTCTCACACATGTGTTAGTCATGTTCTCACATGTTTAGTCGCTGCACATCAGCACACACGTAAATGTAAAAGCATAATATGTCTCCTTGTAAAAAAGAAGCTTTTTTCTAACTGAACAACAGTTTAACAGTTTCTCAACAGTATGAACTCACAGGCAGATAATAATTGGAGTGTTCTAATGACTCATTGCTCCTCGGTGTGCTCTCTTTTCTGGATATTAGACAATATAACTAAATACTAACTGTAACAAGCGTGCTGCTAGCATGTGTTAGTGTTTCTCCTGCCCGAGGCTTGAAGAGAAAATGGCATGATGGTGTCATCATCAGTGACTGGTCTGTTGAGAGAAGGATCATATCCAGTTGCTGGTTAATGACATTAAAGCTAAGCGCTGCTGTAAGAGCAGCTCTGACTTTAATTTAACAAGGACTAAATGTCCACATTGAGAGGTTTAGTGGTCCCACGGGAGCTGCAGTGCTCATTAAACCCAAGGGAGCATACATCACACTGATGATGGTTCTCCTCTCACAGCCCTCACTGAGCGGTGGAACTACACTGTTTGTACCTGGAGTGGTATTAGAATAAAGATCACAAGGTTACTGAAGATTAAAACGCGTCATACCACCGGAGCATTCTGCAAAGTTAATTGCAAGCTGACTAATTGACTGAGACATTTTTTGTGCAAAGTTGACATTTTGACCTGAGTGTGGTGCTAGATGAATGCCTGCTACAGAGTCTGACTTTATCTGAGTACAAAAGGTCACCTGTCAAGAAAACACGTCATTTTAAATGTCACATTTAAGTTCTTGGTTGTAACATATTAAAGTTTTGTTCTGACTTTTGTTTGATCTCATTTGCCGTCTGCTTGCTTCACACATTATAACAGACTGGTTGTTCCCAGAGCTGCTCGCAGCCCCACAGTGCTGCAGAGTCGCCATACGAACCAGACGGCTCGTCTGAATATCTGCAGCTGTCCGACAGAGTTACTGTGTGAAATGCATCTGCATGCTTTGACAATCATCTCTCGTGCACAACTGCAGATAGGCTTGTGAGTTTTGGGATCTTCTGAGGCGACTGAACTTTATTTGTATTGTGGTTGAAATCCTTCCACAGCTGCTGCCTGAGGACAGCCTACATGACTCTAATGATGTGAACTGTGTGTGATGTGAATGAAAATGTAAAGTGTCGCCGCAGGTACCTTTTAGAAAGCACCTTGTACTCTGATGGAGGATTCAGTCTGGAATATTAACCTGTTAAGCCAGTGATGATACCGCGATTATACAGATAGACCTTGTAGTTGCAGAGATACACTCTGTTAATAATCGGCTAGTACTTCACAGGTTAAAATAGACTTCTAACAATGTATGAATCTAAAAATGTTAAAAATGTTAATATATACATTTCCAAAAATGTTAAGGTGGTAGATTGGGAGAATCTGTACCTAACAGTCTTTTATGAGTTTCTGCTCTCTGACGTTTTCCGGTAGAAAACTCTTCATGGTAGGAAACACATTAAAACAACACCTGAGCTGCACAGCAGCAGCTTTGAATGAACAATCAGCTGCAGTCACACTGTCTGTTATCACCTGCTCCAAAAGTGTCCCGTTCCAGGCTCTACAGAAGGTTGGTGGACGATCACATCAGGGCAGCGAATCTGTCTGTGGATCTATGAGACACAAGTCAGTCTCTCCTGGGTCATTATGCTGCTAAAGATTTTGAAATGACAAGATTCCTGTTGCTCTCTGTGCTGAATCAGAGTCTCTGCAGACAGGACATGAGGCCCTGATAGAGAGTGTGTCCAGTGATTCTGACCAAAATATTACAGTGATCTCAATCAGAAGTATTTCTTTGATCAATAATGAGAAATGCCTCTTATTTGTATTGTATAGAGATCTCTATCTTTACAGTATCTTCTTATTTTAAAGGGCATATTATTCATTAGGTTATGCATCTTTTTACAAAGTTATCCAACATGGAGTCTATGGAACAAAAATGTTTTTTCAAAGAAATGTTTAAATCCAACTGTAATTTTCTAAGTAAAAAAAAAAAAGCCCCTCTTTGTTTCAGTATTTTTTAGTGAGGGTCATCTCCTTCAGGTAATAAACTGACTACACATCAAGGTATGCATGCAGATCCTGCAGTCATTGTCTACAGTTAGCCGCCTCAATTTTCCCTCCCATCTGACTGCCTGGTCTGCCTAGACTCACCTGGAAACACACGCATTCATTCAGTTGCAAGGTGTCGCCATGAGATGGCGCTTCCCCCATAAAAACCATATACAGCATAGCGACCCTTTAAACCTGAACCATATCTCCTACCCCATTCCATCTCAGTGGCAAATATTACACTTTTATCTCACTACATTTATTTTAAAGCTTTAGTTAGCTTAGTTAGCTTAGTTAGCGTTAGCTCTACTGGTTACTTTACTTACTTTATTTATATTTCATATCAATCATCTAAAGTTGTAGCTGGGTTATATTATTATAGGTTAAGCCACCCAGCAAACGTACATTATTCTGAAATGGACCGTTTGTCTACTCAGTCCTGAAACGAAGACTGTGTGTTTATTTAGTGTGTCTAAGCACATGAAGCCAGTCGCTGAACGTCTCTCTGTCCTGATTACAATGTCTCTTGCGGATGCACCACAGCTCACTGCAGTAGCTCAGTTCATAGAGCATGTGGCCCTGCAGAGGCCCAGGGTTCGGACCTGACCTGTGTTCTCGCTGCGTGTCATCACCCTGCCGCCCGTCATCTCTCAAAAGAAGTCAAACATTTCTCCCCCACGACTTGTTTTACAGTTTCATCTTTTTGTTTCTGTTTTTTTAGCTTCTGCTCTCCTAGAACATAAACAATGGCAGGGACTTCCGGTTTACCAGCTTTCTGTATTTTAGCTCAGTACTTCATGAAAAATGTTCCTTATAGCATGTTAGAGGATGAATAGGGGTTTAGGAACAGATGGTTGCTTGAGCACAGCCAGGTTTAGACACTTTGATCGGAGTTTAGAGATCTGTCTGAGCTCTTTGTGTGTGTGGGCGCACGCTGACCACACCGTCAGGTGAGTGTGGAAATGTTGATATGTGCAGTATTTATTCAGTTTGGGAAATCCCACGATCTCCGGAGCATTCAAGGTGGACTATGGTGAAAATGAGCAAATGTTTTTGTCTGAATCTGAACATTTCCAATAATTTCAGAGAATTGAAAAGTCCAAATGTCAGAGTATATTGAAAAAAGATTGATGTTATAATTTCCAAAATCCAGAACATGTTTTTACCAAACGAAATATTCTGCTCATTGGTGTTTAGCCTTTCAGAACAACATTTTCATTGTGGCAAAAAATCAGTTTACCCTCAGATTTCCACACTCACCTGTTGGCGTGGTCCAGCAGTAATCTAACAGCATGAGAAATTATATTTATATAACTACAATAACCAACAAGACAACGGCTCTTATATTACACTAGTTTGTCCCGGTACCACTACAGACACAGTCAGTCGATGAGTCGAGTGCTGCTCACACAGTTGTTTTAACTTTTTCACAGTAGTCTGCTGTGTTTTTTCAGCACGAGCTGTAGTCGGCAGCACAGCAGCCTGAACACGCTACCCTCATTGAAATGAATGGGAGGACCTGATGTTTGTTGGTGTGTTCTGATTTGTATCATCACAGTAACTGACAGCTGCTGCTGTTTGCTAGCTATCTTTAATCTTAGTTAGCTACTGTAGCAGTGGAGACAGTGGTCCAGAGTTTACCTGGACCAAGACCTCGGATCCCGGGAGAAGTCACCACGGGCAACTAGTGCTGCCAACTTAGCGACTTTGTCGCTATATTTAGCGAGTTTTCAGACCCCTCTAGCAACTCTTTTTCAAGAAAGTGACTGGCAACAAATCTAGCAACTTTTTCTGGTGTTACTGGAGACTTTTGGAGATTCTGACGTGAAGGCACGTATCGCTCTTACTCTTCTCAGCGAGCAGCGAGTGCTGCAGCAGTCCCTCCCAGCTGGAGTCAGAGCAGGAGATGTTCACCCTCAGCGCAAACCGATGGCTGATCTCGCCCTGACTAAAGCCAGGGATGTAAATGTAAAGTTTTCTTTGTCTAAAAGTTCATTTGTAGTTCTAAACATATTAACAGTGTTTTTTACTCACTTTTTGTCTCTCCCACGACGTTATTCCTCTCTCCTACAGTATCCATCACATTACATGCACATGGACAATTATTCAAATGAGGTAATGAGGTCATTTAGTGACTTTTATGACAGCCAATAGTGACTTTCCTTACTGAGGAGTTGGCAACAGTGCAGGCGACATGGCTCAGCTCATCCTGGTTTAGCAGCCTGAGGGTGAACACAGCCTCCAAGACCAATAGAAATGTTCACTTCTAACACTGTGAACTGAGGATTCATTTCAATCAAACCAGAAGTGATTGTAGAAAGACAAACCAAGACTGTTTGTCAGTTTTATTTAATTTGTGTTGAGTTTGAATAAAGTGTAAAAGAGATGAGTAAAAGAGGCAATGAAGCTCAGTTAGTTCGTTAAACGAGAGAAGCTTAAATCAAGACAGTCTATGTATGGTTGTATTTTTCTGTTTTGGAAGGAAATTGGAAGAGTGTATCTTTTGTGAAATTTTGCTAGTTTTTTACATTTATTTTGTGTTACACTAAAAGCTAAGAGAGCTTGTGAAACACCTGAAAAAACTACGGGGTGATCACACTATTCCCTATTGCACTTCAAAGTGGTGTTAGCAGACAGGACGGGCTGGAGCTAGCTGGTTAGCATGTTAACTTTAGTAGGCATCTCTGCAAAATTGTACATCGATGTCTTTGATAGGACGTCAACACTTTTATTTTCTCACATTCTGTTGGTAAGCTTTGTTCATTATTTTACTGTTTTAAACTACATTTCTGGCCATATCGTACAAATTGCTCCTTAAAGGTTGTGAGTGTGTTTCTTCTAACAGCGAATAGGAGGAAGGTCACTTGCTACTTAATAAAACCCACAGTACTCAGCATGAAATGAGCTGTCCATGAGCCTGGAAACATATTGCTCTCGCTCCACTTGATAATACAGCAGCATGTGCCTACAAAGAGGCACCACACTGATTACCAGTCTTTGTGTGTGAATGTGTTCCAGCATGTTCTGCGGGCCAAGAGATAACTGCTGGATAACATTAGCAACTCCATCCGTAACCCTCATTTTATATGAGCACTACTTCTATCAGCCCTGTTAGCTAAGCTAGCCTCTAGCAGCGCGGGCTGCTAATGTCGCTGTGGATCCAGGCTCTGAGACATCCATTTGCTCCCTCTGTCCGTGATCTGAGTGCAAACAAAAGCTCAGACCCAATCAAGGCGACTGAGACAGGGGCAAGACTTCACACAGAAAGGCACTGCTGTCCAAATGACTACAGGATTGTGGGTAAACAGTACCCTCACGGCCAGGCATCGAACTTTCCTGCTCAAGAACCCTGAATCACAGAGGTTAAGGCCAGTGTAAAGTTATTAATCATCTACAGCGTGGACAGTCTTCCTGGTCTCCCTTTATTCTTGTTTAAGAAAATGCACACGTCTCCCTTCCTCCAGCCTCCAGCCTCCACTCACTTCTACACTCCCATCAGTTACACAAGCCGTCCTGTATGACAGCTCCCAACTGCTAGAAACATGTGCAGACAAAGCAACATGCTTCTTTTTACCTGACAGTTGTCTGGAAAGCCAGCTAAGAAGCATGCTATTCAGATTGAGCGAGATATAGTGTCAGCCCCCACCCTCAGCGCCACCACCACACTCACACTCCATCCCCCTCCAACTGAAACTGATATGTCTTATGGTTTTTTGATGAGAATCTGACATAAGAACTTCCTGATTGCTTGCGGGGTCTCTGCTGTGTTCGTCACTTCCATGGCTCTTCAGGGACATGACATGATAGCTGCAGCCCTGATGTCTCAGTTTCAGCAGAGAATTGTGCTTTTCCTAAAAGAAGGAGTACTCGTGAGGGCTCCGGAATCTTTGAATTCACAGACTCGTGATTAATTAGGCCCTGGATCCAGTGCTGCCCCTGGACCTCAGGGACAGACTCACTCTCAACCCACAAAACAGACTTTTCTTCCTGGGTTGGAGACTTGAGCTGATCTCCCGACAGACTTACGTTTGGCCTCGAGGTGCCTGTTCCACATTTCACACAGCACCGTGTTCTTATATTCTCTGAATTGGACAAGGTGTTGTGCATATTAAAGTACTCTGCCAAGACTCACGACATCCAGACATTCAGAGATGGTGACACTGTGAAGCATTCTTGATGAGGACTCATGACAAGTTGTCATTGTGTACATGTAAAAGCAAACCTCAATTATTGAAATCATCTGAGCAGTTAAAGGGATTGCAATGGACAGCCTTGAGAGATTCCTTTGCTGCATCAAACATCTCAGAGTAAATCACTGACTGAGTTCCAACTCTTGCTGTGAGTTTACACTAACTGCAGTCTGTGTGAATGTGAATATACCACAGCAGCAGATAATGATGGCGCACCTCAAAGCCTGGACTCTGATGCACACTGAAACTCTTGCTTCTGATATTCTCCTGCACTGAAAAGGTTTGGAGCGATGCTGTCGCTTACACATGAAAGTCGGCTTGATCTCAGAATCCAGTGTTACGGTACACATTTCACATGTATGAAATCAAACACTAGTGAGGTTAACTTTTACAACAGTTTTAAACTATACTAATTCATAGACAATGAGCTGTCATCTCATTATTTCATGTCCCATGGGCATTTCTTGTGGCAAAACATGGTCAAATGATTTTGCTTGGACAGCTGACAGATAGACATGGCTGACTGTGCTTTTATTAACAGGTGAGACAGTCCAGCAGCATTACATAGAGATCATGGGTTTGAGATCTTAAAGAGGCTAAACACACACAAACTGTACTTTTCTTAACAAGAGGTCACATGTCTACATGAACTGTGGCAGGGGTCACCTGAAGCTGCTTTCCAGCTGGTTTCCAGCAGTGGGCAGCTGTCTCTATTAAGAAAGACAAACTCACTGTACTCTACCTCTGCCTTAGAGATGAGCTGGTGAACATAGAGGAGCATTTAGCAGCTAAGGAGTCAGATATGTCCCATAAGAGTTGGTGGCGAGGGAAGCTTTAAATGAATTTAGTTTTTAATGAACTTCGGAGGGACTAACTCCAGCCTCTGCAGACATCATGATGGTCTCCTGCTCAGCCTGGTTACAAACACATTAGAAATCATGCATCCAAGTTGAAATGATATTACTTTACATGGATCAACAATTCTTAGATTTTTACATTAAATATGAAGGGAAGTAAGATCCAATACAACAGGTCAAATGCTATGACTGTTCATGTCACAGGCTTGTGTTGCAATGCTAAAGTGTATTTTTTTAAAGATTTGTAAAAAAATAACTAAACCATAAAAACAACAACTGAAGCATAGACCCAATGCTTTTTTGTAAGTATGCTTTATTGCATGCATATTTTATAGTGCCACACAAAAGACATAAAAGCTGTCTGACTTGTGAGTAAGATGACAACTGATCTGAAGTCTGTCTCGTGTTCAGAACAAAAGGAAAGACATTATCGCTCCAGTGGAAGCCAGATTCTGACAGGTGATATCTGAGTTCACTCTTTCTGCTCCTCATCGTTCACACTTCTCTCTGTCTCGCTCGTCTGCTGCTCCTGTCATCATCAGCTGTCGTGGGTGTTTCCTCTTCTGTTTAACCAACCTGATTGTGCCACCATCTTTTTAAACCAATCATATTGTTGCTGTTGAACATTAAGCCTGTTCTCCTCTCTGCTGCTGTCAGCTGTCATTTCAGCGCAACTCATCACAACACTCCTCCACCCCATTCAGTCTCCACCACCGGGGTGTAGACTCCATCGAGGGGGTATCGTATACCACGCATGGCCTCATTACCCCCTTAAACACCATGACATCACGATGGGGTCTAATCCCTATAGGCCACTTACATTTCTTATATATAAATTAGGGCCGGGACTTTAACGCGTTAATTAGGATTAATATATTAAAACGCGTTAACGCGTTAACGCATTTTAATCGCACTTATTTTTTCACCGCGGAATCTTTCTCACTGGACGAGTTTCAGGCGGACCGATTATACTGGAGCACCAAGTAGCGTTCATGACTTCAAACAACAACAAACCACAGTGAACATGAACGAAGAAGCTGATGAGTCCGCTTTGGTTGGCCCCGTGGAAATGTTGTTTTAAAAAACGAACGGATGTAGCGTCGATAAGAGCATGGTTGTGTGCAAGCTATGCAACAAGGAATTCGCATATCACCGCAGCACATCGAGCCTCAAGTATCACCTCAATGCAAAACATATAGCAGCTAGCGTGGACGTTAGCCCGACTCCGAATACAAGGAGCCACACCCACTTCCGCTACACTTAATGGCAAAAATTGCACTGGTCTGTTGGACTTGGTTGAGCAAAAATAAACAATATTTTGTTGCTTGAGCTTATGTATTCAGTCATTATTCAATGGTATACTAAAAATCCATGTGAAAAAAATTACTTCTCACTGTTCTCAGGTCAAATATTTATATGCGATTAAAATGCGATTAATCGCGATTAATTAATAGCAAAGCCTCTAATTAATTAGATTAAAAAAATTAATCGAGTCCCGGCCCTAATATAAATACATTTCCACTCTCAGTGGGTCTCTCCTCAGCCTGATGGTAGATGAAAAGTCCCATTTATGTTCCCACGAGGATTATACTTTTAACCTCTAGCAGTCCAAGACTGTTTGTCATTTTTTGTTATTCTTATTTTTCTTTAATAATCATTAACACAATGTGTACTTAGATTGTCCCAAAGGTTTTGTTTAGAGACACCATTTTCTCCTCGTCTCTGATGCAGCCTCCAGGTCAGCCTGCTCTCAGACTCTCAGTTGCTCTCGCTGGACCATGTTGTGAGACCGGAGGGAATGTCAGGAGGATGATGATTTGCCAACAAGCACCGCGGCTGGACCTGAGTGTCTGAGTGTCACCCTCGCAAATCATTGGTGGTTGTGCTCAGTGTGGAGGAAGTAATAAAAAGGTCAGTTAAGGATTGGAAGACTACTGAACACACCTCGGAGGATGTGCCTTTGAAGGTCAACCTTGGTGCTCAAGACAGCTGGAAAATATGAAGAAACTGAGCAAAAGAAAAGCTCAATTTCTGCAGTTTTTGCTCTAATGAGAAAGGACAAATTGCTCATTTCTATAAAAAAGATGAAGCAGAGGTAGTGACAAAGATGAATTAACCCCAGTGTAGAGGAGGAGATGTGGTTGGATGGGACACACACTGTGTGCGACTCGTCACGCCTTTTTTTGCTTCAGAAAACTATTTTAAAATCACATAGTGGGGCAGCATGACACCGTCATGATGATGGGTCTTCTTAACGGTCTTAAAAAGGTCTTAAGTGTGAATGGGGTTGGTGATGTCACACATGTGATGAAGGACCTCACTTGTTATTTACAACTAATGAACACCTGGGGAAGATGGCAGGTGAGAAGCCGTGGAGATGTTGAACAGTGCCATGTGAGGAAAATAATTAGGGTTTCATAAAATGTAGTGATGTCACAAGTTTTTGGGCAGAAACAACCCACCTCAGGGACAGACAGAACCTCGGCCCGGCCCACGACCCAGGAGCAGACAGAACGTCAGGTTGGGTGTGTGAGAGATGACAGGAAGAAGCCAGTGTGTGGGGGGAAGACAGACAACAAGTGGCTGGGTGAGAAAAACAGAGTAGAAAGAAAAGACCCGATTACAACAATGGATAAGTAACAGAATGAATAATATCTAAATACATGCAGAGCTGCCATACATGAGATTAGATTGAGAAACTGCTGGTTCAGCAGAAAGTAGTCTAAAGGAAGATTAGGAATAAACAAGAGTAAAAACCCTACAGCCAGCAAATCTGTCGGGAGTTTGTTCTGGATCTGGAGTTTTAGCTTCATCACTGTACAAAGTGAATTATTATGCAAGTAAAGATCGAACGTTGAAATTGTATTGGAATGTACAATTATGCTCTCATGTTCACATCACTGGTGTCGTGGATGGTGGTAAAAGACAATATAGTATTCCTGCTAAACAGTATGCTAAAATATGTTTCTGAAAGCCTTTTAGGTGAGATAGTCTGGTCTGTTAACACAACCTTGATCCAAGATCTGGCGGCATGAAATAACAAGTTACCCTACATGGTCTGCTTGAAGGTGCTTGAAGGTGTGTCTTTAATCAACGATGCTTTTGCCCCGATCACTGCAGTTCTATTGAAGAATCACTGCTAACAAAGTGGCTCTGCTAATCTAGTCTGTAAACATGTTTCATTTCCTCTATCTTCTTCACAATAAAAGCCCCCCATTATTAAGTCATTTAAAAGCTTTTCTTATGAAACAGCATCCCAGGAAACGTTGTATGTTCAGCAGCAGTAACTAAACACGACTCCTGAACCAGCTGAACGTGAACACATGAAACAATAAAACACAGCAGATGTTTGAAAGAAAACAGGACGAGAGAAACTAAAGAGATTCAGTAAGAAGCTACAGAATCACTGAGAGCTGAACACACTGACTTTAAAAACGTCTCTCTCTCAGGTTTCCTGCACAGACATGAGATGAGTATCAACTTGAGGCGGGGCGGGGCTCATTATGGGTTGGCCACAGTCGCGGGACCTCACTGCAGCCCTCTTGGAGGCGAGGCGGCACGTCTCGGCCCTACAGCGGAGCAAGACCATCACAGCTCGGCATAACACAGCACAGCAACACTGGTGATGGAAAGTTCTAGTGGCACAACAGCATGCAAGTGATCCTTCTGACATTTCAGAATCATTTGATTGACTGTTTCATTATCTGTGCAGCTCTAAACAGAAAAACACCATTTAAGAAAGCGAAGGAAATGCTTGCTAGCTTTGACTGCTAAGATACACGGTGCACTGAGCTGATTTATTCTCAGGAAACAGTAGTTTTTGAGATCTAAATAGTCTGTAGCTGTACATCTATATCCACTTGTCATCTGTCCCTCACCCCATCAAATGTCATTTCAGCTCTGCTAGCTCATCTATTCTGAGACTGAACAAAGTCAGTCTGAGACAAAAGGCTGACCTTCACTTCTGGTCTGTATGTAGGGCAACCTCTGACCAATGATGGATGATGGATGAAGAGTGATTTTCAGAGTATACTGACATGGAATATGGCTCATTACGAGACTAAAGGGCAGCATTTGGGCAATCATCCATCTGAGGGCAGATCAAGTGTTTGATAATCACCTTTTTGAAATGCCTCAATGTGCCACAGCTGCTGCATCGAACTGTCTGCCAAGCTACTCGCAGCATTTGTCAGGTTTGAAACAGTGTTTACATGAATGACTGCATGCAACAGATTGATTGTAATGATAGTATTCATGGGATATAATCAAATCCCATTCAGCAGAAATCATTTCAACAATATTCATGACAGATTTGTATAAAGCAGTGGTTCAACTCACAGTGGCTTTAGGGGAGTAGGTTAGTTATAATGGGGCTTCAGTGGCCTGCACAGTAGGCACTCACTCTCAAACCACTGGGAGAGGTTTCGGTCACAGAGGTGTCATACACCGAACAGCTGCAACATGAAAACCACCTGCTTTATATTCTGCAACTTCCTCTTGTGCTGCCAGAACAGGTCTGATCCATCAAGAAATGGACAAAGGACTTCTGGGGGTGTCCTGTCCTGTCCTGTCCTGTGCTGTCTGACACTGGGACGTTGGCAGTGGATCCTTTGGGTCCTGTGGGGTGGGGCCGTCATGGATCAGACTTGTTCCGGCACAAACAGATTCCAACAGATGCTCGATCGGATTGGGATTTGGGGAATTTGGAGGGCCAGGTCGACACACTGGGTTCCTCGGTGGGTCCTTTGTGCCTGCTCTTCAGCAGTGTTTGGGTGGGTGCTGCATGTCAAATGGCATCCACACTAAGAGTCCATCGTGTTGGATGATCAATATTAATTGTCTCATCTGTTGGTGGTTATGTTTAATGGACTTGCATTTCTATATTACTTTTTTAATCTACTGACCGTTCAAATCGTTTACAACACGTGTCACATTCACACACACATTTACACACTGAAAGCAGAGGCTGCCATGCTGCCCAGCTCGACCACACTGGATGTGGATGCTCATCAGGAGCCATTTGGGGTTCAGTATCTTACTCAAGGATACGTCCAGCTGCAACTGGATGAGCTGGGAATTCGAACCACCGACCTCCAGATTAGTGGGCGACGCACTCTACCTCCTGAGCTACAGTCGGTGTATGTTGCCCTTATCAGGAATCGGAGCCGTGCTTGTGGAATTTTGCCAGATGTTTGTCTATTTATTCAGTCACATCATTAATGAACCTGTGGTGAAGTGTTTGCCACAAGCAGACATGTATTGATGTGGAGGCCCCGTGGTTTACCATTTTCATGCTCTCTTCGGATGGCTTGAAGCCACAGATCTCCTGTTTCACTGTCCTTTGTTCTTTGTGGAAGTAAACTGGTGTTTTTTATTGTTTGATGTCCCCAATGCAACACAGCTGTTGTAGGCATGGTGCTACTAGCTTTATCAATTAGGATCACGCAATTCAACAGCTTTTGTTTTTACCACATGGTCGTTCTGACGAAGTCTGCACTGTATAGTCCCAGCTCCTAGTTTCGTGATCCTTTAGTCTTTCAGTGCCTTCTGTTCAGATCGTGTAGAGAATGACTGGTGTTTTTGTGTCTCTTCTACTGTTGAAGGGCAGTGAATAGGCAGAGCTGTGAACTCTTAAATGTACCTCCTAGCAAAGTGGCTCTGACGTCAGCTGACTAAAACTGATTGGCTTGAATTTTTTGTTACAGAAAAACTGTAAGTTGAGCTGCTTATTTTAATACAGTTTCCAGTATTTGTTCCAGTTAAAAGCTGCACCATGGGGTGCTGCCCAGAAACAAATGGGTTACTGTAGGCAGGTCACTCAACGGTGAAATTAGTAAAACACTGGAAGTGCTTCTAATGCAAACTGAATAAAATTACCCTGAGGCTGACTTGGTTGACATTATCCACCAGGCTTCCACACTGTGCCGTTCTTCCTGTGTTCAAGGAAAATTAACCACTGCATAAATATGCTCTTTAGGGAGCTTTGGCAAATACAGTATGTGACTGTAATACGACTCATAATTAAGGGTGTGCAGAATTAAGTTACAAATAAGTTTGCAAGTTTCTGAGTCTTGTTTTACAAGAAACAACTCATGTACCAACCGTTGCAATAGTGCCCTCTCCTACAAACTAAAAATAAAAGAGGTGAAGTCCACAAATTTGAAGTGATAGTTGGGATCGTTCAGTGTGGGGGTGTATGAAGGACTCAATGTGTTACCTGCAGTAGATGACTATCAGCTCTCCCCGTGTGGAGAAGCATTGTACAGCGGTACTGTAGGTTGGTGGACACCGGTCGCTCCTTGTGCTTACTTGCTTTGTGCTGCTGTTGCTTGTTTACAGAAACATATCATAGTTCATCTTAAATGTAACCGTGCTCAGCTACACTTCACTGTATCTGGCTGGTTCAAGCAACACTTCGACTCTGCGTTGTGTGAAGAATGACGAACAGGAGGATTATATGTCATTTTATACCACAGTTTTTTATCTGGACAGCAACAGAATATGTACTGGTCAGTCATACAGTCGGCTCGTTATAGGCAGCTCACACACAGCACACAGCAAAAGCATAGCAAGTTATTTTAGCACAGAGGCTAACTATCTAACTCAGATATTGCATAATGCCGTTAAATGAACATTTCCACAGTTAAAATTACAGCAACCCACCCATAACACTTAACATAAACATTTCCATAACCCCCCGTGCATACATGTTCATAAAGAAGGGCATATGGTCATTAATAGTGTTTACTTGTATTAGTTATTTGTGCACTCGACAGCTCACCTCGAACATGTCTCTTATTAACTGGCAACGTTTCCTGCTAGTGAAATTAATTTACCATCTGAGAGATGGCGCCATTGAGCCTACATTTCCATACAAAAACATCCTTATCAAAATATGGTGATAATGGCAGGTGGAATGACATCGCTGTTACATAAGCAGGCTCTCGCAACAGCTGCCACAAGGAAACGGGTCTGTGCGTCTGCTCCTGAGCTCACCACACGGCAGCAGCAGCTGCAGTGGAGAAGGTCCAGGAGAAGGATCTGATCCTGTTATTAACACACACATGGATAACACTGAGTAAGAATATACACTCTTTCCTGAGCCACATGGACTCAATACATTTCATGACATTCTGCCCTTTACATTACTAACCTTCTACATCCTTGGCCTACACTCTCAACAGGCATAAACCAATTCTATTAAAATTCTACTTATTCAGCCATGCTCCATTCTACCAAGCTCAGATCATTAAATTGATAAGATGTAATGTGTGATAAATAATTTGGTGCCAAGAAAGAAATGCTACTTGGGAATGAGTGGACAGACATCAGTATCAGAGAAGTCATCCCACACAAAGGAAAAGAAGCAGAGACAAAGATTGCAGGCTCCATATATTCCCCATTGGCTCTGCAGGCCTTGGCAGTGGCAGTACTATGACAATATCTCTATTAGGAGTGATGGAGAGCGTGTCGCTTCCACATTATTAAGTGTGCTGCAGGTCTTAGATCAGCATACAGTGGCTTAGAGTAATGTCTACTGCCACCTCAATAATGTACACTCCACTGCTGCCAGCCTCTCCTTCTCCACACTGCCAAGGTCATTTGACCTGATTGGTATCAAAACATATTAATAAACCATTTGTTCCAATTACACAGAGGGTGAGTTGGCAGAGTGACGCAGGATGCAGGCTCCGGAGAGGCTTCAAGAGACGTAACGCGCTGGTGGTGACTGCGTCGTGCTACAGTCACTGACAGAATGTCGTGCAGTCTGTCCTGCAGCACTTCACTGATGAACACTTTGACAGACAACTGAATTTTCTTTAACTGAATTTCTATCCAAAGATTGCAGTCAGATTCATGAAGTCAATCTCAGAGCTAATCTGCCTCTGTGTTGTTTTAGAGTGAAATTCCTAAAATGTAAAGAAAACAGTTGGAAAAATATTGTGAGTTCCTAGTTCCCTAGAATCTCGTTTCTATGGACTGAGATGGGTGCTGGCTGAGATGTCCAGAAATGGTTGAGTATAGCCATGCTTGCAGTTTATCTCTAATTCCCAGCCACTTCAAACCCTTTTTGTTATTTATTTTACATATTTGATTTGTTTCTGTTCAGATGTGCTGTTGCATGTTGTTAAAACTGTGAAGATCAAAATAATTACTACTATGTTTGTATTAATTTACCCATACATTCACCCTGCCTCAGTTGCATTGTTGCATTCTTTTGTTCCACAATAAGTGCTTGATAACTTTTGGAGGTCATCAGCTGAGAATAAAAGGCAGGGTGGAGATTCACCACCGGGGACAGAAGACAAAGGTGTGTGCAGGGTCGTTGGTTTAGTTCAGAAACATTGTTTTTATTAGAACATGTTAGCAGTGTTTATTATACAGAGTGAACAGTGATGTGATCAGAATCAGATATATACAGAGTGAACAGTGATGTGATCAGAATCAGATATATACAGAGTGAACAGTGATGTGATCAGAATCAGATATCTACAGAGTGAACAGTGATGTGGTCAGAATCAGATATATACAGAGTGAACAGTGATGTGATCAGAATCAGATATATACAGAGTGAACAGTGATGTGATCATATCACCATATCCTCCTAAGCCGCCTCCGCACCGACATTGGTCTCCATCACTCCACACTGGACTGGTTCACCTCTTACCTCGCTAACAGGACGGAGTACGTCAGCCTGGGATCTGCCAGGTCCCAAACAGCCCCTGTTACTTGTGGTGTCCCCCAAGGATCTTTCCTAGGACCCATCTTCTTCATCTTGTACATGCTGCCACTGTGTCGTGTCATCAGCCGACATGGCATCTCCTTTCACTGTTATGCCGATGACACTCAAATACCTCCGAACTGACCCCAACCTACGTTCTACCCCGGTCCTCTCATCATCACCCACTCAAACCCTCTCCGACTGTCTGGAGGAGATTGGGCGTGGATGAGTGACAACGTCCTTCAGCTGAACAGCTTCTGCTCCTTTGCATCTACAGCAACGCGCCGCAATACCTCAAAGACCTCCTTACCCCTCACTCATCCACCCGTAACCTCCAGTCCCAAAACATAAACCTCCTCCATCAGCCCCGCACACGACTCCGCACCATGGGAGACCGAGCCTTCTGCTCCGCTGCCCCCACATCTGGAACTCCCTCCCTGAACATCCACGACAACCCCAGTCTGTGGACGCTTTTAAAAAAGGGCTTAAAACTTTTTTGTTCAGGCAGGCATTTTTAGGTTGTCCCTAGATGTTTTTATTCTTGTCTCTGCACCTTAATCTCCTCTTTTAGCTGTTTTCTTTAATGTACTTTATTACCTGTGTCTTTTTTTTAATCTACTGCTGATTTTAACGTGTCTGATTTTTTTCTTAGTCTTTTGTTTATTTTGTTTCTGGTTTCTGTAGCACTTTGAGATTACTTTATGAAAAGTGCTTTACAAATAAAATGTATTATTATTATTATTATTATTATTATTATTATTATTATTATTATTATTATTATAAAAGTATTAATAGATCATTTCCTCCACCATCCCCCACTCATCATTCAACTCACTGTCATCATTTTGATTGCTTGTGACGGTAAATATTCATGTCTGATAATCATTTCATTTAAGTCATTGTATTAGTATTTACTCAGTTAATAAAAACTGTCCGTCAGGTCTTTTCTTTGCTGCAGCCATGGTTTCTTTCCAGGAGCTGTTGTTTGACGTGATAAGAGTGTTTTTAGTGAAGCTTCTGCATCTTTGTGTTTACTGACTGGCTGAGGCAGTGCCCCTCTGTGGGGCAGCTCCTCCGGCTGGCTCCACCTCTTTGTCCCCTCCAGACGTGGTATCAGAAAAAGGGATGGCCTGTTCTGGGAAACCACTGTATTTTTTTTTACTATTTTTTTTTTTTATCAAACTTTACTCAAACAGTAGGAAGTAATGCACTGGGAACTATGTCCTGCAGCGGATTAATCCACATTTGGTGCTCTGTTGAGCTTTTGTGTCAGCAGGATGATGAGGGGTCAATAGTTGTGATTGCTAACAATAGCCCAAGTTCATAAGATAATGATTTCTGACATGTGAATGATACATGAAGTAGATGCATACAGTTAGGGATGCCAACTATGTGGCTTTCAAGGAGGTTGGAGGTGGTGGAATATTTTAAACATGCTTTGTTTTCATGAGCTGGTAGGCTTACTTTGGCTCATTACACACTAATTGGTTATTTGCAGTCATATCCTAAGACTCAGCCACCAGTCTGGAGACTTGCCAATCATGTGAACTCCAGAAGTCTCCGCTGACATTCAGCGGCCTTTTCACATTTTCTCTGGGGAGCTGAAATAATAAATCCCATGACTTCACTGACCCACATCGCACCGCATGAAGAGCAGAGACAAGGGGAAGGCACGTCGGGACATCCTACATGATTTCTATGCAAATCGTTATCAACAGCAAATACAGTATGCAAATGTGTTCATGCACACACACACACACACACAAGAGAGAGAGAGAGTGTACAGTGTGACCCTGAATTAGAGGGAGTCCAGGTAGGAGAAGAGAAACATACAGTATGGGTAATAAAGAGCGGTCACATGCAGCAACATCCTTCAAGGCTATGAAGTGTTTTCTCTATCTTTATTCATGAGCGCAGTCTTTACATTTGAGAGCATTATTTAATGATTGTTTGTTACGTTTACCCTCAGAACTCTGAGCTCGCACTCAGATATCCTCCTGCACCTCCTTACGCTCAGATTTATTGTTGCTTGCACAGATTTTGTGCGTTTAAGTTTCAGCCCTCCTCCTCACTCAGGCTGCTTCTCTGTGCTTATGAAACCTCTGCACTCCTGCACACTCTGATTCTTTTGTGCATCATTGGAAACCAACAGACTAGCACTGTAGCTAGCTGTAGAGGCGTCGCAGCAGATCCCCACTGGTGAACCAGTTTGTGTTGCTGCTGGGTCTACATGTACTTGATGTATAATATAGTTACAAGTGAAAAATAAATGGTCGAACTGCAGTTAATTATTTGCTTGTCAACATTGTGTTACTTTGATTAGCACCCAGCAGTTAGCATGCTATACAGCTAATCTGGTCCACAGATACACTGAGTCTCACTGTACTGGTAATCACACTGACACCGTTGGTGCTGCACCACTGTAACATCTCCAGGTCATGTACTGTAGTCTCACCAGTAAAATGTTTGTGCACTGGGACCTTAAGGTTTACTGTTTCTAGGAGCTTTGGGAATGTCACAACACATTATTATACATGAACATCATCTCATTTGAGTTGTTTCCTGCTTACAGAACATCACTGTCACAGTAACCTGCAACAAGGGATGCTGTCAGACAGAGCGACCCTCAGTTACTTGCAGCCGTAGCAGTAGTTGGACTTATATTGTTATGCACTTCTCTTACAAGTAACACTGAATCTGCCATATTTTACAGTTAATCTGTGTGACGGGATGAAGTCCAGGTGATCACATCAGAGGAGGAAGTTATTGCTCGGCAGGTGTCATGCCTCAGTCAAGTGAGAACCTGAAGACGTCACAGCAGCCAGCAGCATCAGGAAAGTTTCCAAAGAGTATCCACAAGAAGACACGTTAGGATGGGCCCTGTGACCTGAGAACTCCACTACCAGCTGACACTTCAGTAAACCAGAAACCCATCACCTCAATGGGACATGATCTGGACAGCTTAAATTCTGAGGAGAGTTTTGTTCAGTTTTAAATGTAGTAGTAAGGATCCTGCTGTATTAAATACATTTAACATGTTCTTTCAAAAGGTTTTTTGTAATTTTACTTTTAAAAAGTTGATCAAGTACTAAAAAAACTGGTGTATTTAACATGAATATGTTTACTTTACTACAGATGGTAAATACTGTACGCAAAAAAGACAATTCTGTGCCACAGTCAAAGTTTATTGTGGTGTTGATAAATCTCAACACAAGTTATATAGTATTTTCTGCAGCATTTTAAAAGGGAATCAAGCATTTAATCAGCAGCTTTGACAACGTTTAAAGCAGAAATAAGGTATTGTATAAAGTCCAAGTCAAAACAAGCTAAATCAAACTCCTACTCAAACCAATGTGATGGTTAAGTTGTTAGCTTTAGAAGTGGTTATTGTGAGGTAGAAGGGACTGGCAACACGTAAAGCGGGTTAGGGTTAGCAACGCAACGAGGCCGGAATCATTTCATTGGTCAACACTACACCTTTCTTTCTATTGGCTGGGGAATTTAGACCTGAGAGCAGAAGTTTCATGAGCTCAGAGAAGCAGCCGGAGTGTGAGGAGGAGGGCTGAAGCTCCAGCGCATGAAATCTGTGCAAGCAACAATATATCAGACAGCATACAGTTTGAGCACAAGCAGAGCAATTCTAAGCTCAAGCAGGGAATATCTGAGTGTGGGGGAAGGGTTTTGAGGCAAAACTTTATAGGAATTATACTCTCAAATTTAAAGACACGATCTTGAAAATGAAGATAGGTGTAAAACTCCATACAAGGCCTGGTGGATCTGTGATATTCATATTTGTATCAATAAATCTCATGAATAGACTAAAACCAAAGTGTACTACTAAAAATCATCATCTTAATAGCCTTTCAGGTGTAGCTCATGCTTCCATACCTCGGTGCTTCACTGTTCCTAAAACCTATTCACAGTCATATGAATGCATTTTGTGGACATTAACATGAAACCTGCCAGCACAGTAAAAGTGACAAATTCTCTCAAATCTTTTTTTTTCCTTCTCTGCACCATGTTTTCCTTTATATAAAACGTGGTAATGTGCCTAATAGTTATACATAAGTCTAACTCCTTCAAAGAGGAAAGAGGAAAGGATTAAATGAGCAGACAGAACATCTTATTAGTATCCAATAATCCCAAACCATATGGGAAATACATCAGAGTGAGGAGTTAGAAGAAGGCTGGGAACCTAAAGCAACCCACAAGCTGCTTGATACTGGCACATTCACAGACGCTCACTGGTTACTTTAAAGAGCTGTCAGACACTCTATCTAATACACTTTATGTCAAATTCAGCAAATACTTCCTCACAGTACAGCAGCTGTCCATTCTGTGTGTGCAGAATAATAAAGTAGTGTTTGTACACAGACCTGGCTCTGCAAAGGGAACCACACAGTGAGACCAAACACAGAGTTCCCCCTGTAGCATTAGCCATGCTAAACAGCATGCCCTGGGACTGGCCTGTGCTCTCTGCCTCTGATCTGTGGGTCATGCCTTCACCAGTGGGTTAAGCATGCTGATGCTACAGTGATTGTCTGCATCCATAGATAGAAGAAAGTGTTTCAAACGGCTGCACAAGGCCAAACTGAATGAATACATGACACATCAGGTTGCACTCCAAGGTGGTTTCAGTGATTCATGCTGCAGGTTTGATCGCCAGCTTATATTATTGGTTACCGTTGTGCAACATCTGACTGTGTTGCTCCACAAATGTACACTGACGTAAAGTATCTGTGACTCCAAACTCAAAGTACTCACAGTACAGAGTACCTCCAATCTATACTGAGCTGAAGTAGTTCTATGTATTAATCATGAACAGAGCAATACATTGATAAATTGAACTGACTGCTCCTAATTACACTGACTAAAATAGAGCGCATCTTCTCAGCTTCTCACACTGTTACCATAGTTATCTCTGCACAGTGCTGTGTCAGTGCAAGTTAGAATCACTGGCTGGCTAACATTAGAGGTAGGCCTAATGTTACGTACAAATTAATCGTTATGTGGGACTGGTCCATCTATCCTCTCAGTGAGAAACAGATTGTGGCTGGACCTCAGTACCTCTGTTGGTACTTGTTAACCAACAGAGCACTGCAAATCTGTTTTGAATTCAACAGGAGGAGAGCTAGTTAGCTGATAGCAGCCAGCAAGCAGCAGAGTCCTGTGGCGTGTTTGGCAATAAAAGTTTTAAAACACCCTAATTTTTCCAGCTTTTTTATTGAAATGTATGCAGTTTAATGTCTAATTGTACTCTGAAATTGAATCATAGAACACATAAACAAAATTATGGAATCAATTTATAAACCAAAATGTTTTCTAAACTTTTGACTCCACCTTAGCCACCTTTGGCAGATATAACAGCTGAACACACTCATGCCATTCTTTCTACAATGGAAATCAAATATTCCTCAGAAAGTTCTTCCCAACTCTGTTGCAGAAGTTCCCATACATGTGTGGCACTTGTAGGTTGCTTTGCTGTCACTCTTCTGTTCAGTTCATCCCAAACCAGCTTGATGGGGTTTAAGTCTGGAGACTGTGCTGGCCACTCCTAAGGTAGTTCTGGCATAGCTTGGACTTATGTCTCGGTGCACACCAGAGGGTACTGCATGGCACTGCATGGTGCTGCAGAATGCTGTGGTAGCCGTTTTGGTTCAGGGTGCATCTCACTCTGTACAAGTCACCAACCCTGGATCCAGCAGAACAGCCCCAGACCATCACGCTTCCTCTTCCATATTTGACTGTTGATGTCACACACTGAGGAACCATCCTTTCGCCTACTCTACAATGTACAAAATCCTGCGTGATGATCCGAAGATCTCAAATTTCGATTCATCAGTCCATAACACCTTCTTCCAGTCTTCAGTAGTCCATTGCCGCTGTTTCATGGCCCAGGCAAGCCTCTTTTTCTTATTCTGACATTTTAGCAATGGCTTTCTTGCTGCGACTTGACCTGTCAAACCTGCAACTAGAAGTCTTCTCTTCACAGTTGAAACTGAGACTTGCTTACTTCAACCACTATTAAGCTATGCTTGAAACTGTTGTCCTGTGAGCCGCCTATCACGCAAGCTGTTGACTTTTAGAAACTTGTCTTCTGATTCTGTTGTGGCTTTGGGTCTGCCAGACCTCTTCCTGTCAGAGTTTCCCCCAAATTTCTGAGTGCCTTTTGATGGCGGAGGAAACTGTGCTCACTGACACCTTGGCTTTCTTCACAATTTCTCTGTAGGAAAGACCTACATTACACAAGTGTTTTGATGGGCTGTCTCTCTTCCATTGTTAAATGCCTTTTTCTTACCATTTTTATATCAACACAATACTTTCTGCAGTACAATACTGTTCAAACAATGCTCATGAGGGTATGGTACCACAGTGTGCGCCAACACTACTTTTATGCAGACAGAGGGGGTTGTAAGTAGTCAAAACAAGTTGGAACACCTGTAGGAACTGGTAGCACCAACCTTCAGGGCTTGATCAACCTCCATTGCTGCAGAACAGCTTTAAATTGTTAACCCATTTCTTGTTCCCTAAAAATGGCCTTTTTGTATAATTCTAAAATGTACATTATTTTTCAGTTTTGGGTAACCTTATCTTATCTTATCTTTTTTAACCTCTGGCAGTTCAGCACTTACCTTTGTACCATTTCAAGCTATTCATTGGACTTGAACTGCTTGAATTTCAATAAAAAACTGGGAAAATTGGGGCGTTAGGCAGCACGTGAACATGTTGTCCTCAAAGTTGATGTGCTAGAAGCAGGAAAAATGGGCAACGTAAGGATTTAAGCAAGATTGACGAGGGCCAAATTGTGATGGCTAGACGACTGGGTCAGAGCATCTCCAGAACTGCAGCTCTTGTGGGGTGTTCCTGGTCTGCAGTGGTCAGTATCTATCAAAAGTGGTCCAGTGAAGGAACAGTGGTGAACCAGTGACAGGGTCATGGGCGGCCAAGGCTCATTGATGTACGTGGGGAGCGAAGGCTGGCCCGTGTGGTCCGATCCAACAGACGAGCTACTGTTGATCAAATTGCTGAAGAAGTTAATGCTGGTTCATGATAGAAAGGTGTCAGAATACACAGTGCATCACAGTTTGTTGTGTGGGGCTGCACAGCCGCAGAGCATCAGCATCAGAACTGGATGGCTGTGGCCTCTTTCAGCAGGATAATGTGCCGTGCCACAAAGCAGAAATGGTTCAGGAATGGTTTGAGGAGCACAACAACTAGCTTGATGTGTTGACTTGGCCTCCAAATTCCTCAGATCTCAATCCAATCGAGCATCTGTGGGATGTGCTGGACAAACAAGTCCGATCCATGGAGGCCCCACCTCGCAACTTACAGGACTTAAAGGATCTGCTGCTAGACATCTTGGTGCCAGATACCACAGCACACCTTCAGGGGTCTAGTGGAGTCCATGCCTCGACGGGTCAGAGCTGTTTTGGCAGCAAAAGGGGACCAACACAATATTAGGTAGGTGGTCATAATGATATGCATGATCGGTATTTATTTATATATATATATATATATATATATATATATATATATATATATATATATACATATATATATATACATAGAGAGAGAGAGAGACCTCCCATCAAACTTTTTACAATAAAATTGACTGGTTAATTGGTGTCCGCTCAACTAGAGTACACTGTTCTTCATTTGCATTCACATACTGTGATACTAGAACTGTATTCTATTTCTTCGGACTTGCACACATCATGTCTTAATCATGGCAATGTACGTCTAGTTGAAGCACAGAAGCAAGCTGAAATTCAGTGTACCTGTGACCTCACCTTGATTCTCTGATGTGTAGACATTTAGTTCTCACACTCTCAGTGTTAAAGATTCCTGTCACACGGCGGAGGTCCAGGTGGAGCGGAGTCACCAGTGTGGGGGATGAAATGGTGATGTTATCAGAGAGACAGGCTGACAGCGCCAAGGGCTGGTGTATTGACCATATAATCCCTGACAATAGACTTTTCCTTGATCTGGCACTGACACGGATTTACAGGTAATTACTGCTCTTCACAGAGCCACAGGGAGACCAAAGGAAGCGAGACAGACGTAACCCAGCCAACCCAAAGTTTCACTGTCTCTCTTCAGAGCAGAGCAGCTGTGTGCACTTCCATCTAGGATTAATTTAGATCCTTGTGTGTCCCAAACGTTTCCCTCAGACATTCACCACAGGGGTCAAACTACCTGTTCCCACTGTAAGCCCCTTGTTTGATTTGTCACTCTGTCTGGAATGATTGTGGAGATCTCCAAAAAGCTTGCATAACACAATGACATTTACACCATGATCATGCTCTCACGAACATGGTACAATGTGTTGCAAAAATCAAATATCATTGCATGCAAAACCAATCCCCAGAATAAATGTTGGAAATTAATGTTTCTGAAAATCACAGATATCTTGAACTTTACATTTTTTTATGTTGCAACTTCATGTGTCTTCAAGTTCTATTTTAGATTTCATCTTGTGACGAAGCCATGTTTATGGTCTGTTTGGTTTAGGTTAGGGTTAGGAGGATCATGATCTGGCTTAAAATACCTGGTTTGGTCACCACAAACATGGACTGCAACAACAGCACCGTGCCTAAAGACGGCTTTTCTTCATTAACAATGCACGTTCGTGATAGGCTGCTACTGACAGCACAGGAGTGGCCCTGTCAAAAGGCGTCCTTAAAAATATCCAGTGATTTCACACATACAGTCTCAAACTGCCATCTCTGCTGCCAGACACATGAACAGAGGAGAACTTCTAGTCCATTTTCAAAATAAAACACCCTCTGCAAACTCTAGATCTACAGCACATAAAAATCAGAAATATTAACGTTAAACACACTTAAAACAGACAAGAGAAGAAACCATTTAACTGCATAGCACAACAATGGTCAATGTTGTCACATGGTCACACGTGACACCATCAGACGAAGCTCTGATACATTTCTGAGTTGAAGGAAGCAGAACCTCCCAGCTCACTTCATCTGCTCCTTGAAGGTCAGGTCACTGTCAAAAACCCTTCCTAAACATCTGGCCAGAGGCTTTATGTCAGAAAAATTCACCTAGATTATAAGAGTAAAGATTTCTGGCACTGGGCTGCCTCAATATGACTCTTTCAGTTTTGCTTTCATTTAACTGAAGAAAGTTTAGTGAGGTTCCAACATTTAACGTCCTTGAGAGTTTGTGAGTATCAAAGTAGTTCCCTTGAGCATAGAAGTAACTGTCAGCATATCTATGAAATGAAACATTATAGAGAGACATGGATATAAACTGAATCTTCACTGGTTGGCAGAGCCGCAGAGGCATACAACTGTGAGGTGGAACTTTTAGTTCTATCTAAAGTTCAGTGTGACCCATGTCAGGCAGTCAGGCTGCTGTTTATTGCCTTCCAGCTCCTGAAAAGCTTCCAGCTGGAGGAAAGCTTGATTAGACTGAGGCAGATAAGGGTCCAGGCTGCCCCTGGGAGTCTATCTGGATGGGAATGCAGCTGAAGGTAAGACATACAATAAATAGCTATAATGAACCTCTGCAGCCTCTCCCACTGCCTCAATCCTGGGACCAGTAGCTCATCACAGACTGATCACTCCACTCTAATAACTACAACTTCTAGCCCAGCTCTCCCTGTCTGAACTCAATACACCACCTTTCTAGCATGATAGACATGAGATAAATCTGCTGTAAAAGGTGGTGGATGCATACCAGTTGGACTGGATCGATACCTTGTTTAGTTGACCAAAGGCTAATTGTTCCAGGCGGTGGTGATGATGCAGGAGAGGCTAACAGGCTGGCCACACTGGATGTGTGAGCAGTGCCTGTGTGTGGTCATATGTCTTGCTTTTCATTTTGGTGTGAACGTTAACAGGTTTGAGCGGCCACTCTGGCTGTGTGAGTTACGCTTCTCAGGTGCGTGATAATCAAGGCTGCAGCAGAAAGTCACCTAGAGATTCAAAGTCTCACCTAGTTTTACTGTGACACGTGTTCTCGGCAAAGAAAAACCACCTGTAGACAGTAAAGCTGTAGTGAAACGCTGCTATGATGTTGATATGACTGTCTGTATCTGTAGAATACGTCAGAGACATGAAGAGGACGCACACAACAGGGGACGGGCAGTTTTTTAACCCTAACCCTGGACAAAAATCACCTAGAAACAACTGGAGGCAGCTTACGAATGGCTCCATTGTGACCAGACTTCTGTTGTAACACTGTTTATTTTGTAGGTTAGCCTGTCTAACTCTTCTTCTTATACCTTATACTGAAAGATTAGCTCCACTAGCATTAGTTTTGTTGTTGAACAGAAGCTTGTTCTGCTTCAGGATCCTCACCAGTGTGTGTGTGTGTGTGTGTGTGTGTGTGTGTGTGTTGTTGCTGTTTGTAAATGTACTTAGTTACGTCATTATGTTCAGGACATGTCCAAGTGTGAAAAAAGAGTGGTAAGACTGCAGGCGGGAGAAAAAGAGAGCATAGCTGTTAGTGTCATTTGTATAAATGAGCCCTTTAATTCTCAGTATTTGTGTTGAAAGCTTCAGTCAAATGTTTGCGAATAAAGGTAAAGGACATAAGATTCATGATTTAGAGACACATTATGATGCAAAACGTCGTGTGCAACATTAATTTCGGAAATGTCACGGCTGTCATAATGTCATGCTGCACAAGCATATCTCTCCAAATGCCAGACTGGGACCTTGCATACAGATACGAAGAATCACCAGCTGAATGCGCCATTAGCCTCACGAGCTAACATGAGCAGGACCTGCTCCAGAAAAGGACAACACATGAATTGACTGTGGTTCTATGTGACCAGTACCTGTGTGTACTGTGTGTGTTACTGTATGTATTCTGAGAGCAGTGAGCTGTGGAGAGACTGCCTTCATCTGTTCACAGCTAAAACAACAGCAGCGCAGTGATGTGGGGACTCGAACACACCGGGCAGTGATGTCTTAACCATGTCAGAGTATGGAAACAGCAATCACTATCTGTCTCTGTCTTTTGACCGTTGATCTTATCTTCTGCTCGGAGGGTAAAGAGGCTCCTGGATCTCACTGACTCCCCAGTTTGCAACTATTGTTGCTTTCTGTTCATCTTTGAATGCAAAAAGTGATACATGATACATCTTGACTTAATTATTTCCAGATTAATGTCATAACAACAACATTTAGACAGTCTTGTTCACATGATGTAGCAATTTCTCATGAGATATTTAATGTTTAATAAAAATTGTCTTTAGTCTGAAGCAGCTGTAGCTGGTGATGACTAAGTGACAGCAAGAGAAAACACAGGCGCTGACGTGTGGTCTGGCTGCTCTGGCTGGCCGATCGGGAGGTAACGTTTGAGAACGTCTTCCTCTAATGATGTTGAGGGGAGAGTATATCTATCAAACAATGCATGCTCAGTAAAACATGGTGAAAAGGGTTAAAGGGTTCATTTTAATTGTAAATGAAAACAATAATGGAACAAAGTTCAAGGGAGCTACTGAGCTACAGTATTACTAGGGGTCCATTACTGTTTTATTACATTTTCAATAAGGTTTAGTTCAAATGTAATTACAGTTTTAGGAAATATTTACATGATTTAATGTAAAAGTGCGAGAAGGCCTCGGTGATGACATCCTTGACTCCAACGTGGGGCTGGTATGAAAACTGCAGTGGCTTGAGGAAATCAGATAGCAGGTTCGTCAGGTGAGAACAGGCAGAACCAACCTCTCACAGGTCGTCATGAAATGTGATGCAAGCTCCAGCTGTCTGCAGTCACTGGCCCCATTCACACTGTGTTTCCAAGGCAGGGATGCTGATCCCTCATTCTGTACAACAGTGTCAGGGCCCTCCTGTGAGGGCTGGCCCAGCTGCTGACTGGCTTCTGAGCTAAGAGTCGATGCTCTAAGCTGTGTCCAGACTCCCCCTGTCCTCCAGCCTCTTCTCTGATTGGTTGGATAGACTAGAGCTCCGCTACCTGTGTGTGTGTGAGCGCACTAGCTTTGTTAAAAGGACTTTGGTTCTGTCTGGATCATCTTTGTGTTAGTCTGTGACACCAACAGCCTTTGCATATATTGTAAATAGTAATTATTAGGGCTGCAACGATATGCATTTCTCCCGATTCAATTTTTAGTGTGCTTTTTTAACACCAGACCATGTGAAAAAGTTGAATGATGATGATGATGTCTACAGACTATATCAGAAGCCATATTTCCCCAAAACGTGCACATCACCTGTGAGTCAGTTTTATTCAGCAGCAATATATTTGAACCATTTTAAAGTGAACTCCTGCATTTGAACTTTCTTTTCAAAAGCCTGGACTGCATATAAAAGAGGTAAAAAAAAATAGTATAGAAAAAATACATACATTTCTGAAGGTTATACTTCCCACATCTGAGACCTTCTAACAGGATGAATGAAAAGTACAGACTATGTGCAGTAAACTGCTACATTTATCTGCACACAACACAAATAGGAGCCTTTAAATTAACATACTTCATAATAAAGTGAACTTAAACTCTCTTTTCAAAGTCTGGACTGCATGTAAAAGAAGTCCATGCATCACAGGTGAGAGCAACATGTTCTGCTCTCTGCTCTTTGACTTTCTCCTTAATGTCCTTGTAGATTTGAGGCACTGCTGTTTCAGAGAAATACTTCCTGGACGGTATCACGTACCTCGGCTCCAGCGTGTGCAGCATGCTCCTGAATCCTGTGTTCTCCACAACACTATAAGGTCGCAGGTCTTTGCAAATAAAGTCAGCGATTGATTTAGTTATGCGTTTTGCTCTTTCAGAACTGCTGGGTAGTTTGTACAATGCTGTTTGAGTGTCTGCTGGCTTGCTGCTGCGGATCGTTTGGCTATTAGCTCCGCATTTACCTCAGGATGGTGTGTTGCCAGGTGGGCAGTAAGGTTTGTCGTGTTTCCCCAGCACATTACGTGTTCATTACAGAGGTTACAAATAGCGTTCGACATGTCCAGCTCTGCTTTTCCCTTCAAAGCAAAAAATCCAAAATGTGTCCACACTTTTGACTAAAAATGAGATGGTGGAGGTTTGATCTCCGCACATTTTTGCAAGTAATCCGCCATTCTCTGCTTTCTGTTTAAGTTTTTCCGCAAATGGATATGACGTCACGTGAAGAAAAACATTTCGCCCTCCGCTGGAGAAAAGCGGTAACTTCTTTCGGCTTATAAATATAGACTAACATGAAGCATTTAGATTTGGAAGAAAAAAAAAAAATTGAAAAAAAAAATCTATTTAAAAATCGTAAAACAAAAAATTGTGATACTTATGTGAATCAATTTTTTCTCCCTAGTACTTACTATGTAAACAGTATAAATATTAGCGCAAAGTGTTTCTTTGAGCACGTCTGCTTTGGTTCAGCTCGGGGAGTTAGCTTTACTGGATGTCTGTTGGTTTCTTTTGTCCTGTTTATGGTTTACATAGTTTTCATTGGTGAGATAGTTGTGGTGTGGCCTCGGTCCAGCCTGAAGTCACACTTGACTTGTTGTAAAGAGCTCACTCACTGTATGAATAAATGAAATGTTCACATGATGCACTGATACACTCATGTCAGGTATGAGCACTGCCACTACTGCTGACAGCAGAGGTGCTAACAGAGCAGCATTAACATCTGTTGTCAGGGTGAGGCAGCAGGCCTGGATACATGCTGAACGTGCTGTTGTGTTCCACATCACACCTCTTTTGCTTCCTCAACACTTCATGTGGTTTAGATCGCACACTGGGGTGCCAGCATTGGTTCAGCAGTAACAAGAAGCGAAGCCACTGTCTTGTTGTGGCAGTATTGTTGAATCTCTGTGTAAAATGGGCCACTGAAGACATCCTGCTTCCTTTTGAAAGGCACTGACAAATGATGTCATCTTGCTCAAGCAGTGTGGAGCCTGATGGAAATGTGTGCCGCTGCTTCACTGACTGACACTGAGATTGTTGCTGACCTGCTCACTCTGTTAGGAACATTCAAAACTCAAATATTTCATTTTCTATCAATAAAAAAAAAATCACACAGTCAAATCAGTTGTAACTTGTTGAAGCCTAATGTTCCTTAGTTTGGAGACACAAGCACGATTACAGGTGTAAGATATGAGTTTCAACACAGGTAAGACCGACACCTTCTGTCCCTGCTCTTTGTTTCACCAGTGATACAAAGATTTACTTACAAGTAAAATATTATGATTTACCTGCATGAAAAACAAAACAAAGGATAATCTTCCTTCGTTTTGTTTTTCATGCAGATAATCATAATATTTTACTCTAATCAATGCGTAGCCTGTCAGTACTGGGAATCACCTGCTTCCACATTTCACAACGGTATAGAATTGCAACCAGTAACATCCCTCCCCCGTCTTCTAGAAGGACTGTCTGAGCTGTCTCTAATTGACTCGGGAAATAAGTCTTTTTGATGGCACTGAAGCATTCAGATGACGTCTGTTCTTTGAAGCCTGAGCTTTTCAATTTTGGAATTAAAGGCAGTCACTACGATTCTTGGCAAGTATCCCTCAGCGCTTTGAAGTTGCCTTTATCAAATAGAATATGAAAGCCAATCTATTCACATAATCTGATTCCTTTTGTGAGGAGCAACAGGATAAAAGATGTTAGTCTCTCAAAGAAGAGCTGGAGCTGTGTGCCCACCTAATACAAATTTACCTTTGATGACTGAACTGCAAACTAAAGTGATAACGCTGGGAAAGGGCGCGATCTTCATTTACATCTTTTCATTACCTAAGATGTGTCTTTAGATGGCTGGGAGGGAACCTTTGAAACTCCAATAAGCATGGAAAGCAATGATCCAAACTGCTTAAAATCTTCAACTCAAAGATTGAGCAGTAGTCAAATAGCAGCAGCATACAGATACATAATTATTATCATTAGTACATAACTTGAAAATTAGATTAATATCATACTAAATTTAACTAATCCCTCAAATTTTGTGTGTCAAGGGATGGAGGGACAAATTATAAAATGACCTCAGAGAGAGAAGGAATTGATTTTCTAAACTTTCCACAGTTGTCTTATTTTGTGTTTTCCGAGGAGCTTGACTGATAAGTTGGTACACAGATATGATTGGACCATCAGCCCATCACAGATGTATCTGTATCAGTGTATATGCTGTCTGGTTCTCACCCATGTGATTACACTGGTGTTTCTTCAGCCTCTGTCTGAACGCTCCCGTTCAGGTCCTGTCTCTTTGAGCGTGCACCACCCACTGTCTTTCTGCACCACCAATGCTGCTGCCTTAGCAGGCATGGTCATGGTGGGGGTATACCTTATGGTAGGTGTCCACAGGATCCCTCATTTCCACGCATCCTATTAATTGTCTATGTAGGAAACTGTGCAGTGTATTCTGGTTGTGGAGTGTGGCGATTGAGAGACGGGGTGTCACATTGCCTGCTCTTTATTAGCATCAAGGTGAAGTCGAGCTACTTTGTGCAAATCAGGGGTGTCCAGTGTGACACTCAGACTCCTGTGAATCTTCAACAGAAAAATAAAACTAATTAAAGCTGCAAGCAGCGATGAACGGGCCCTCGCTCCACGCACGTCGGGCTGCGGCGCTGTCGGAGGCCGCACACCTGGAAGTCTGCTCACCTGTTACCTGTGGTAAGGTTCCTACCTAAATAGGATACATGTCACCCAAAACACAGTGACATCTTCAGTGACTTCCTGTGTCCTGTGGGTGGCATTTATGCATGTGTTATATGTGAGAGAAAGTGTGTGTGTGTGTGTGTGTGTGTGTGTCTGTCTTTTGGTTTTACTTGTGTTAAGCACTTTGTGCTACATTTTGTTTGTATGAAAAATGCTCTATAAATAAAGACTTATTGATGGATATGAGGCTGACTTCCTGTGTCCAGTGGTTGGCGCTATGGATATGACACAGTATTGATGCATAGACGTAATCAGGGCGAAACCCTCTACATGTGTGGCCAGTTTGGTGTCGATGGGAACAAGTATTGTAGCGTCTCTAAATGACAAGCTACAAGAAGTTCAGCTGGGTTTTCTCTTTCTTTATTCATCACTTGAACACAGAATAAAATAATAAAACTGGCTGCCTCAAAGGTGCACACACGACTAGCATCTCTCTTTCCTTATTCACCCCCTGACCTCTCCAACTCTCAGCCAATCACAGACAAACTATCTCACACACTCCCTGTAATAGGTAGCTGAAAATGACTGACAGGCTTCACAGTTCCTGAACTTGGAATTTGTTCACTGACATTAAGGAAAACTCAGTACCTGCCTTAACATTAACATTTCACCTTGGGTTACACACAGACAGTGACCCACACATGACATAATCCACCCAGTCCTTTACAGGATGTTGACGTTATCAGGACTGCCCCTCCCCCACACTGCACCTGCTCTCACCTGGTCAGGTAGGTTCAAGCTCAAACTGTGAACAATGGTGGAGAAGCACCAGAGCAGAAACATGCCTAGCCCACGGTTGGCACCACCATTTCCCACGTCAAAGAGAAGAAATAAGAAGACTGACGAAGAAAAGCAGTGTAAAAAGAAAGAACTGGACCGAACCAGAAAGAAAACTAGGATAAATATCGGAGCGTCATTTCAGAGGTGGAGGAGCTGCAGGATTTGTTAGGACTCAAGAGCGACGCAGAGTTGGCCGCTTTTCTTCTGGACAAGTAAGGACTCCTGCTTGATATATGTTTCATTCTATGTTTCAACCACCAGGCTAAGATGGTGGTGGTTACTGTAATACTCGCAATAGCGCATATGGCTGTACGATTTTGCCATTGAGCTGCGTAGCATGTTGCTAAATCTAGCTTGATAGCTTGCATGCTAACTCCTGTGTATAGCTTTGTCCTTATGGCTACTGGTTAGCAAAAGTGACTTTCAAGTGACGTAGTTTGTGTTCAGTGCGCTCTGAAGTGGTTGAATTGGTTTAGAGAAATAATGTTACTTGTGTTGTGAATGCGCCATCTTGGTTATCTGGCATTCTCTGTTACCGTGGTTACAGGCAGGCTCCTCTGTGAGAGGGGCATTGAAGGCAGGGATGCAACATGGCAGAGAAGAGGAGGAGGGACTTAGATATATATGTACAAATTTCCCGCCTCGGGCAAACAAGGCGACCGTCTCGGGCCTGGTGCTGTGGAGGCCTCGCGCCAGGAGAGGGGAAAGAAAAAAAAAAAATCAAATTAAATGATAAAATATTCTCCAATAACTTATCGCTTTTTTTTTTTTAATTTCTTTTCGCCTATAAGCCCCCCTCCAAGAAGAAGAAAAAAAAAACCTCAGCTAATAGCAGTCGATAATTAAGTAATATGAGTTGCAACCTTTGACTCTCTGGCCCACTTTTGCACGTTTGAGATGTTACGTTTGAGAAGTTTCTTGAGAGTGAATCTGAGAAGCTGAGCAAAAATGACCAGAGAACGAGACAGAGGGAGAAAGTTTGCATCGGGGAATGAGAAGAGCAAAACAAAGAGGGAAGAAGCTTTCAGGGCCTCCATGAAAAGTTCCTTTGTCAAGTATTTAAAACGTGATGAGAAATCGAGTGATGCTGCGGAGACTACGGTTAGCGATGAAGGTAGCACTAGCACTAGCCAAGGTGGAGGAGCTAACGTCGTCGTTGCTAGCAGCAGCACGTGCATGTCTGTCGTTGTGGACTCGGAGGAGCACATCGATGCGGAGGGAAAGGACGAGGAGGAGGATGATTTTAGCTCGGAGGGGGCGACGTGGACGATGAGGGTACCACTGACACTAACGTTTCCAGCAGCAGCACCGTTACCGGTGGTAACGTTACCCCACTGCCCCCGCCCCCACCACCACAGCAGGTGATGATGGCCAGCAGCAGCAGCAGCAAGGATGCACTAACCACAACAGGAGACGAGGACACACCAGGTGATGAAGCTAACGTTAGGAAGGCAGGCTTCACAATGATGATGTTTGATGATCCTGGAAATTGGCATAACAGGATGGACTCGAAAATGATAGATGTTATTATTAAAAGAGGTCCTCAAAGGGTAAAAACAGGATTCACTTATCCAAGAGATCATGAAAACAGGCACTTCAATGAAGCATTGTTGATAAGGAAACTACCAAATGGTGAAAAGATGGAGAGAAAGTGGCTTGTTTAGTGGTTTTGTTTCTGTTGTAAACTGTTTCCTGTTAATACGCAGGCACAGCTTGCTGACAAAGGTAGCAAGAACTGGCACAATTTAAGTGAAAGGTTGAAATCACACGAGACATCCATGGATCATCTTGCCAATTCTTGGAAATGGAAAGAGGCAGCCAGAAGACTTGACCTGACCATGCAAGAGCATCTTAGAAGAATCAAAAATAAAGAAACCCATCAACATTATCTGGGGTCTGACATTCAGAATGAAATCATCAATATTTTGGCTACAAATGTGTAAAATTCCATCATCAATGACACTAAAGCTGCAAAATATTTTTTTCTCTTATTCTTGACTGGACTCCTGACATGAGCCATCTAGAGCAGATGTCTCTGGTACTTCGTTTTGTGAACATGGCCTCCCTAGAGGTGAGCCTGGAGGAACATTTGGTTGATTTCATTGTGACAAGTGAGCAAACAGGAGAAGGTCTGACAGAGGCCGTCCTGGCGGAACTGGAGCAACTTGGTCTTGAAATAAGCAACCGCAGAAGACAAGGCTACGATAACGGTGCAAATATGAAAGGGCAGCAACAAGGCGTTCAGGCTCGTATTCTCCGTCTCTCTGGAAATTGTATGTTGAAGTTAAAAGGACTTCCTGTTTTATGGCAAAGCATCTAAATGGACAGCACCACCACGGCCACCTGGTATGACATCGGCGAAAGTTTTTGACAACTTTTCACCTTCGCACTGTTAATGCTCGGAGTTAAAATGAACTGTTCGGCTCAGTTCTCACCTAAAACACACATTATGCTCAGATATTCTTGTAATATTAGAAAAAGTTTCCGATCGAGGCACCGCATTGGTCTGTTTTGTAACCCCACGGCCCACGGCCCACGAATGGCATTCGTCCAGTCAGCCAGCAAGTATTTGATTGGTTGTTGGAGATGTAGCCTGTTTTAGTCACGTGTCAAATGCTGAGAAGTATCACGGGGCCTCACATTCAAGAAAGCCCCTGTGGACACGTACCATTACTGAAGTCCTGAAGGCTCATTGAAAGGCAGAGCAGCATCTGTACACTAGCTGGACATCAGTCTGCTCCATGAACACAGAGGGAGCCGGCTGTTCAATTCTGTTCCCTCCATCAGGAGACATTATTATTCCTCGGTGTCTTCCTGAGTATCTTCAGGCTCTCAGCGATTAAGGAGAGAACAAGGACTGATGGAGCAGTGATGTTAAGAACTTCTTTGGTTTTAGCTCTGATTTATGTTCATAAATAGCATATTGTACTTTTTTGGTCTCTCAGCTGCTGAGAGTGTAATTGCAAAGTCAACATCTTCACCTTTAATACCCTTTTGTATGGGACTGGTATTATTATCTATTATGATTATCATTCATCATCACTGCACAGATCACCTGCGTTGTTAATCACATTCAACGTAGCCAAATCCAAAATCTATAAACTCCAGACGTATTACAATGGATTATTCTCATATTCTGTTGAAAGAGAAGATGAATATTGGCTGAGTTGTATGATATTTGTTTTTAGTTTTAAAATTGAATATACATTGCAAATACAAATTCCAGAATCACCTACAGTACATTTGAAAAATTACTAAGAAGCCACAACTCATCTGAAGAGAATGAACTGTGTCTCACTCCCCATGAAGCACACATGAATTCATTAATAAAGCACATGGCACAGGTCATTCCTGTACCACACAGATTTAAAAATACCGTACTGCTAAAAATTTTAATCAGTAACATTTTTTGCGAAAAGACAAAAACATTTCTCTGGTGCTCACGATGGCTTCTGACCCAATTACAAAACATAACAGATGAGTCCATTTATTCAGTTTACTAATTATTCCCCTCTGTGTCTGTCCGGCTGTTTAAGGGCCATGTGGATCAACTACACCCAGCGGAGGCCTCTTAATGAACCAGAGGAAATCACTTTTCACTTTCAGGCAGTTTACTCTGACGGATCATTTCGGCTTTGACTCAGAAAAATGCAAGGGTATTCATAGTCCACTCAAACTAAACTAGTAAAATGTTTAAGTCAAAGGTTCTGTTAACATTCACTGTCTCTAGTTTAAAGGGAAGCAGCATCAGCACACACGCTGCTCACCAGCCTGTCAATCAGTGCAGTGCTGATCAAATATGGATCAAGTCCACGTTCCTGTATGAGTGATGAGTGTTACAGAACCTCTTGCATGTCATTACAACACTCATGTAAAGAGATGAGAGCAGCCACACAGCCTGCGTCAGCAGCGTGGCTCGTGCCATCCACACACTTCTTCTCAGCAAAACTTTTAGGATGAATTATAGGCAAACGTTTATTCAGCCATCTACAGACAAAGACTTGACAACACCAAGACACAAGCCCCTTTTAGATAGAAAAGGTGGCATATTTGCAGCAAGGTAAAGGCTGCAATATTCCACCTTTTCAAAAAGCCTCCACTTTTCCTCCTCTGGTAGGCGTCAACATGTGACGTGACGTGAAGCAGGAAGTTGGGCGTGAAGAGAAGCAGGTCGAATTTGTCTTCAAAATAAGAGCTTTACATTGCACCCCATCAGAGTTTAGAACTGGGTTCTTAGCGGGGGGCTTTTAATTTGAAAGTAGCGACCGCTATTAGCTCGCCGCTACAACAACAAGCGGACAACCAAGACAGCTACAGAGAGCGAGGAGACGCTAGCATCTCCCGGATCTCAGCGGCTTTCCAGCTGCTCATCTTCGTGGATGAAGTGACGAACTGACTGCTGTGATCAGCTGTTTCCTGGTTTTAAAACTCCCGGCTGTGGGTGCGCAGCAGTGCACGTCATCCACACCTCCGCCCATCTCAGCATCTGCCACCACATTGCCGCCTCGGATTTACAGCAATGGAGGCGCAAATAAGTGAACGTTACCCTCCGAGGGGCAAAACTGGTGGAACAAAACAGACCACCAATTTGCCGCCTTCTGTCTAAATCCGCGGAGCGAGCCACCAAAAGGACGGCAGATTGGTGGCTTACTGCCCAGAATAAACACGGCTACAGACTAAACTATGACGTTGAAGCACTAAAAGAACAAAGAGGTTTTGGGGCTGTGACCAGGTAGATACTGTATAAATGGAGCTGTGTTCAGCAACAAATGAGAACTTTGAATGGAGGAACCTTAAAACAGGCTGTAGACTCTGCTGCCATGGTTCAGTGTCTTCTTGTTCTTGTGTTTTCAGTTTTATTTGGATATTATGCCTTCTTTTGTCACTTCTTGCTTTTCAGTTCCTCCCGTGTGTTTTCCCTCTCAGTGTTTTTCCGTTCATTACCCCACCTGTCCTTTCCCCTCCTCTCTCCACCTGTTCCTCATCCCCTCGTTAGTGTGCCTGTGTATATAGTCTGAAGTCCTTGTCAGTTCGTTCTGTCAGCCTCCGTCTTCCTCTGTTACTCAGTCTGTGGTCCCTGTTGTTCTGTCTTCCCCGTGTTCCTGCCTGAGTCCCTGCCTATGTTCCCAGTGCTTCTTTGCTTTGTACTTGATTTAGTTTGTTACTTTTTTCTACTTCTTTATTTTTTTTTTGTATTTTGCTCCTGCCTGATCCTCGTTTGGTCATTGATTAGTACTTGTTGTTTCGTTGCTACTTTGTTTTTTGTCCTTGTGACTTGCTTTTGGTTTATCTGGCTTCCTTGGTTTTTGTATATTCCACTTTGTTTAATTAAAGCTGGCCTTTTCTTTCCCCTATCCTGCCTCCCGTGTGTGTCTGCATTTGGGTCCTTACCTCATTTCCCCTTAAACCGTGACATAGTGTAACATCTACATTATCTTCAGAGGAGGTTCGCCAATTCTCCGCCTTTGTTTGTTCACACAGAACCAAGCAGCTCCGACGTAAAGGTGCACCAGTGTGTCAATTCACACAGAAAGCTGGCACTGCGGATACAAAAGAGGCATGGCGGTACACGTCATGATGATGTCTGTGTGATTTCTTTTCAACGTGCTTCCCCAGGTGTCCTCCTGTTAGTTTAAACATGTACCCGCTGACTGTTTTAATCATGTGGATGCTGTTATAATGTGTTGAGATTGAGATCCTGACCCACCAAACATCGCTACCTCTGTCGCTACCTCTGACTCTACCTCTGTCACTACCTCTGACTCTACCTCTGACACTACCTCTGACGCTACCTCTGACGCTACCTCTGACTCTACCTCTGACTCTACCTCTGACTCTACCTCTGACACTACCTCTGACTCTACCTCTGACGCTACCTCTGACTCTACCTCTGACTCTACCTCTGACGCTACCTCTGACTCTACCTCTGACTCTACCTCTGACTCTACCTCTGACGCTACCTCTGACGCTACCTCTGACTCTACCTCTGACTCTACCTCTGACGCTACCTCTGACTCTACCTCTGACTCTACCTCTGACACTACCTCTGACTCTACCTCTGACTCTACCTCTGACTCTACCTCTGTCGCTACCTCTGACTCTACCTCTGACGCTACCTCTGACGCTACCTCTGACTCTACCTCTGTCACTACCACTGACACTACCTCTGACTCTACCTCTGACTCTACCTCTGACGCTACCTCTGACGCTACCTCTGACTCTACCTCTGACTCTACCTCTGACTCTACCTCTGACACTACCTCTGACTCTACCTCTGACTCTACCTCTGACTCTACCTCTGTCACTACCTCTGACTCTACCTCTGACTCTACCTCTGACTCTACCTCTGTCACTACCTCTGACTCTACCTCTGACGCTACCTCTGACGCTACCTCTGACTCTACCTCTGACGCTACCTCTGTCGCTACCTCTGACTCTACCTCTGACGCTACCTCTGACGCTACCTCTGACGCTACCTCTGACTCTACCTCTGACTCTACCTCTGACGCTACCTCTGACGCTACCTCTGACTCTACCTCTGTCGCTACCTCTGTCGCTACCTCTGACTCTACCTCTGTCGCTACCTCTGTCGCTACCTCTGACGCTACCTCTGACGCTACCTCTGACTCTACCTCTGACTCTACCTCTGACACTACCTCTGACTCTACCTCTGACACTACCTCTGTCACTACCTCTGACTCTACCTCTGACTCTACCTCTGACTCTACCTCTGTCGCTACCTCTGACTCTACCTCTGACGCTACCTCTGACGCTACCTCTGACTCTACCTCTGTCACTACCTCTGACACTACCTCTGACTCTACCTCTGACTCTACCTCTGACGCTACCTCTGACGCTACCTCTGACACTACCTCTGACTCTACCTCTGACTCTACCTCTGACTCTACCTCTGACACTACCTCTGACTCTACCTCTGACTCTACCTCTGACTCTACCTCTGTCGCTACCTCTGACTCTACCTCTGACGCTACCTCTGACGCTACCTCTGACTCTACCTCTGTCACTACCTCTGACACTACCTCTGACTCTACCTCTGACTCTACCTCTGACTCTACCTCTGACTCTACCTCTGACACTACCTCTGACTCTACCTCTGACTCTACCTCTGACTCTACCTCTGACTCTACCTCTGTCACTACCTCTGACTCTACCTCTGACTCTACCTCTGACACTACCTCTGACTCTACCTCTGACGCTACCTCTGACGCTACCTCTGACGCTACCTCTGACTCTACCTCTGACTCTACCTCTGACGCTACCTCTGACTCTACCTCTGACGCTACCTCTGACGCTACCTCTGACGCTACCTCTGACTCTACCTCTGACTCTACCTCTGACGCTACCTCTGATGCTACCTCTGACTCTACCTCTGACTCTACCTCTGACTCTACCTCTGACACTACCTCTGACTCTACCTCTGACGCTACCTCTGACTCTACCTCTGACTCTACCTCTGACACTACCTCTGACTCTACCTCTGACTCTACCTCTGACTCTACCTCTGACACTACCTCTGACTCTACCTCTGACGCTACCTCTGACGCTACCTCTGACTCTACCTCTGACTCTACCTCTGACGCTACCTCTGACTCTACCTCTGACGCTACCTCTGACTCTACCTCTGACGCTACCTCTGACTCTACCTCTGACTCTACCTCTGACGCTACCTCTGACGCTACCTCTGACTCTACCTCTGACTCTACCTCTGACGCTACCTCTGACTCTACCTCTGACGCTACCTCTGACGCTACCTCTGACGCTACCTCTGACTCTACCTCTGACGCTACCTCTGACGCTACCTCTGACTCTACCTCTGACTCTACCTCTGACGCTACCTCTGACGCTACCTCTGACGCTACCTCTGACTCTACCTCTGACACTACCTCTGTCACTACCTCTGTCACTACCTCTGTCACTACCTCTGTCACTACCTCTGACACTACCTCTGACTCTACCTCTGACGCTACCTCTGACTCTACCTCTGACGCTACCTCTGTCACTACCTCTGTCACTACCTCTGTCACTACCTCTGACTCTACCTCTGACACTACCTCTGACTCTACCTCTGACTCTACCTCTGTCGCTACCTCTGACTCTACCTCTGACGCTACCTCTGACGCTACCTCTGACTCTACCTCTGACACTACCTCTGACTCTACCTCTGACTCTACCTCTGACTCTACCTCTGACACTACCTCTGACTCTACCTCTGTCACTACCTCTGACTCTACCTCTGACTCTACCTCTGACTCTACCTCTGACTCTACCTCTGACGCTACCTCTGACGCTACCTCTGACTCTACCTCTGTCTCTACCTCTGTCACTACCTCTGACTCTACCTCTGTCACTACCTCTGTCACTACCTCTGACTCTACCTCTGACTCTACCTCTGTCACTACCGCTGACACTACCGCTGACACTACCTCTGACGGCGCATCAGAGCCGCAGCAAAATTTCACCCCTCACAGCATCTGAGACTTTCACACAGAGGAGGATGTGGAGAACTGGCGCAGGATCCCCGCATTCAAAGGGCAGTGAGGATGGGGCTGTTGTCTTCTGATTAGTTGAGGATCATGCTCCAAAAACATGAAAGGTCTCAATAGGGAAGTCGAGCAAACATCACTTTAGAGATTCCTCATCATCAGCAGAAGAGCTCCCATCAATTTAACCTCTGCCTAAAAGGAGGTTGCGTTTCTTACCTGAATCTAACCAATCTAAGCTCATCCTCCGGATGGGAACCGGCCTGTAAATCAGTGCCGGAACCCATCCAGGAGTTGATCAGACGGGACTTCCAGAGCCTGGAGAGAATTGGGGCAGGGTGAAGGACAACGACAAAATGTCGGGTCCACAGAGAAGAGCACTGAACAAGTTAAACCAGGACATAACGCCAGCTGACAAGGGATGAAAAATTGTGATTTTAGATAAAACTCAATATCTGCTTGAGGCACATAGACAACTTACCAATTCCAAGCATTATGAACCTCTCTCTCAAACAAGGATTCCACTGGATGCATGTCCGCTGCATTCTGGCTCTGGTACGGTTTTGCTCTGTCATCTGTAGTCCGGCAACCCCCACCAGCTGTGTTTTGAGTCTGGCACATCGCTGCACTGCCGGACAGCTGGAGATCACGCCCGTTCGCAGTTACAGGTGTGTGTTTTAAACGCAACATCACAAAGTGTTCACGACCGAAGGATTAGTAGAAGAGCTTGTATTTGTCTGTTATGTTGTTGTTTCGGTGCGTGACTTCCTGTCTACTCTGTGCTGAATTCGTCTGAATTGCTGCTTTGTGCTCCGGCATCCACCAAAATAGAAGTCCTGACTATATGCTCTGGAGGACTCCGGTCTACAGTGAAACTCTGCTGCCGTGGCGGAACCATGACAGAGCGGAGCCGGACCGGACACATATCTGGTGGAATCTAACCCTGAAGCAGTCCCACTTCACTTGTTGAAAAGCCTGTGTCATTGTGAAGGCGTTTGTCAAATTCTTCTCCACCTTCAGCCTTTCAAAGTGACCAGGGCTCAAATTTCATGTCTAAAATATTTGCCCAGGTCATCTTGGATAAATTCAGCTCCAGAGGAAACATTCTGGACTACATAAGTTTGTTTCAAGAGTGACTGCACTGCCCTGTGCCTTGCTCTCAGCCGCCCAAAACAAAATTCAAATAAAAATGTAAAACCTAATTACACATGATAATTTGTTAATAAAGTTTTTGGACATGATTACTTAAAAAAGCAATTGGAATATGAATGTTTTTTTTTTTTTTAAAAAGGTTTTTAAGCATCATGCTTATACATCATACATTCATACAACACCACACCACAATACACCAGCCTTACTGCACACACCTACACCCAATCAGCCTGCATACCAACCTGGACGATACACACCTCCACCAACATGCAGCCCAGAGAATGAAACCACCTTTTCATTCAGAAGAGCACTGCTGCAAAACGATGTGGATTGACTGTACTATGCTAAACTTTGGTGCCCTGTTGCACTTTATGGACATTATTGTCACAGTTCATCTCTGCCTCAACACTCTGCACCAGCCTGCTTCAATCTGCCAATCACACACCCCCTCATCAAGCCAACTGCACTCACCTGTGCTCTCTGCTCTGCTCTGGCTGTATTTAAGCTTCTGCTCCTCACTCACTCATTGCCAGATTGTTCTTGATGCTTGCACCAGACGCTCCAGCGTTTCTCTGCCTGATCTCCCATCTCCTCTGCAGCTCCCTGCAGTTTTGTGACTTTGATCCGAGACTGAGCTTAAAGGATATTACTCTCCCGTGTCCTGATTTGGTTCGGCTGAACCTAAATCTATCCCCACCAGAGACGTTTAAAGGCCAGCGGCAGGAAGATAGACTGTTTTTCCCACTGCCATTGTTTCCAGGGTTTGTGCTAATAAAGTTTGTTGCAAACGATATCCACCTGTCTGTGTGCTGCTATTGGGTCCAAACCTCACCAATTACAATTATGGTGTCTTTGTATTTAGTTTGTGTGTGTGTGTGTCTCCTGACAGGACAGCTATTTGTAACATTTGCAACCCTTTGGATCCTGGACGAGCCCCCCCACCAGGCCCACACCCTTAGGTTTTGAATTTGCTGCCCGCTGCTGCTCACGTTTCCACGCCTCGCAGTCGGCAATCAGGTGGTCAGCTTGACGACAGAAAAAACACTGTTTACCTGTTTTGGGACTAGAGGGAGATGTACGAGGACGTACGGGGAGAATCATCACTAATAAAGGCGCTTTTGTGGGCAAGAGCAAACTCGTCTGCCAGAATAGCAGCTTGCTGCAGAGTAGCGACTTTCTGCTCATTCAAATACACCACAGTCCGCTCAGGCACACAGTTTTTAAATTCCTCCAACAACATCAACTCACGTATTGAAGCAAAGTCATCTGCCTTACAAGCTGAACACCACCGGTCAAACAGCGTCCCCTTCTCCCTGGCAAAGTCAGCGTACGTCTGGCCTGCTGTTTTGCTCAGGCCGCGGAAGCGCTGTCTATAGGCCTCAGGCACCAGCTCATACACCCGCAGTACCGCGCTCTTTACTTTCTCATAGGAGAGGCTATCCTCCCCAGAAAGAGAAGTGCAAGCTTCCTGAGCCTTACCCGTTAGCTTGCATTGTACCAGGACTGCCCACACATCCTTCGGCCAGTGCAGAGCAGCAGCAATGCGCTCAAATGCACCAAAGTAGCACTCAACCTCAGACTCTCGAAAAACGGGGACCAGAGAAATGTTTTTATTCACGTCGAATGTAGCTGACTCAGACGGCCGCGCACCGGATGAACCTGGCCTAGACCGTAGTTCCAGCTCACGCATTCTGACCGCGGTTTCTGCCTCCAACTCCATTTGCTTCAACCGGAGCTGAAACTCACGCTCCCGTTCCCGTTCCTCCTTCTCCAGCTGGAGACTAGCTAAACGCAGCTTTAGCCGTGCGTCTGTTCTGGAGCCAGGGGTTGTTTCAACGGACAACGGTTCAAAACGCGGCAACGCAAACTGCTTATTGTCCCTATCATGCTTTATACCGGGGGTCAGGTTAAAGATGTCTCGCCGTGGCTCAGTCGCTTCAGCGCCCTGAGACTCGGAGCGGACCTCCTCTGCCGACTCAGCCACGGTCATGGCTACAGTTGCCGGTAAACTACACACACCCCCTTTCACTAGCCTGTCAACCACGGCGGCTTTCAGCTCCTTCATAAGGAAAGCGGATGATGGTATACCATAGTGGTCGGCAATTGCAAATAAGTCAACCTTTCTATAGTTGTCCAGCTGACTCAGCAACGGTGCTGCTACAAATTCCCCCACACTAAACGCTCCCCCACTAGCCATCACGCCGGCAATAGCTCTTAGCTGCTAGGCTAGGCTACAAACAAATTGGCGTGTAACCCACTCACTCCGTGGCAAACTGTGAACTATCAACGCCGGATGCTACACACAATCAAACCCAGACTTACAATAACCAAACATCCCCCAGATCCTACCTAACCAAAACTAACCTGACTGTCTTCTGGAGCTTGCCGGGCTCGAGGCAACTTGAAAGGCTTAACTTCAGTGGCCAGAGCCCCGAAACGCCTACCTCCGTCGGGGAAGTTAATCCCCGCCCAGGATTCACTCCGAAAATAAAAAAGGCAAAACAAAAAAATAAGTGTCCAAAGGAAGGGCCGTCGTGCAACCCAGCTGGACACTCCTGTCTAACTGAGGGAGTTTTTAATACGTTTTTTAGACAGCACACCGACGTCAATACTCACCGCCAACCACCGGAAGTAAATTCACGTTTTCAAAATAAATAGTCAACACAGCTACAAGTATCTTCACTGGTTTCCTTAAATCAAAGTAATCCCGGACGAGCCCCCAATTGTTACGTCCCCACTTTTGGTGTCCAGGGGAAAGGGGGGAGCAACAATAAATAATAAACCGGGCGTTGGTAAAAAGGAAAGGAAACAGAAAGATTGCTGTAACTTAAACCATTTATTAAAACGTAAATGATTAACAATGCTAACACAAAACATCTTCCTTTAAAAGAAAGGAAGCGACAACCTCGGTAACCTGAATGAATAACTGGTCCAACCAACCACTCTCAAACACACTAGCCCTCCACTGAGAGAGTAACGATTACACCACACGGCACAGCACAGCACACAGCTCCGATCCACGGCCTCCAGCACTACACTCTCTGACGGCTTGGCACACACTGCCCCGTCTGCTCTCCTCCCTGCAGCTTTGTAGCAATCCACCTGATTGCTGAGAGGCAGCAGGTGGGTCTGACCAGTCAGGTGAGGAGGGCGGTACCTGGAATAGGACACAGGAGAGCAGAGGCAGACAGATGCACACGTAACACCGTCTTTTGCCCTCATGACTGTTTGTCCTTCGATGTATGGACAGAGTTCTTCGCTCAGGGCAATGTGAGATACTCTGGACATGTATAAGTTCTCCCTCCATTCATTGTCCACAACACCATTGACGAAGTTGTCCCACCAACTGCTGGTTCAACCTGGTCTAACCCAAAATCTTCTCCTGGTAGCCGTTCGTAGTGGAACTAAAATGATGTGGTTGATGCAGTTGTCCATAATCCTTTTTTGCTCAGTGTAGTGGCAGAGGAGCAGAATATTTTGCCCTAGTAACCCTGATAGGCTCAATATCTTATGCAGCACGAACACAAGCATGTAGTCCGCCATTGTTGTTGTTGTAATGAGACGTCGCGGGGTTAAGAGGTCGTAGGCCAGAGGCTGATTGGTGGGCCTATGGCGTCATTGATATGCATGTATGCAGATTCGCTGTCAAAACACATTTTTTCACCCTGAGACCAGGTTTCAAAAAAGTGCGTTTACAGGATCCATTTGGACGATCGGCCAAAACGATGCAAAAAGTGTGTTTACACAAAAAAGCATTTCCATGTGGATGGCCCCTAATTCCCTTGTCTTTATTGGCCAAAGCAAAAATCTCCAGCGCCATTCTGCTCTGCTTCCTGCTTGCCTGCACTCCTGAGTTCCTCCATGCCAGCTCCAGTCGACCCTGCCTTGCCTGCAAACCTGGTCCTCTTGTCCACGTTACCCTCGGGAGAGCACTAGTTTGTACTAATAAATCCTTACTTCACTACTTTCCTGTCTCTGTTCTCTGCATTTGGGTCCTAACAGAAACCCCCACCGTAACAGATATTTACCCTTTACCTTTGTTAGATCACATTTATTGATTAAAGTGCTATTCGTTTTTTGTTTTTGTTTTTTTATAAAATGTATTAGGAAAAAAAATCAAGAAATGAGTTGATAAAATTCAAATTAACAAATGAAACAAGGTTTTTCATAACTTTTGATTTTTATTTATTTGAACTTCAATAGAAATTGAACCCATTCAGGTCAGTTTACACAACATAAGCTGAACACATACAGTAACCATGTCAGTCTAGACAACACATCAGCCCCATTGAACACATTGCCTTTTCATACCAGCCTATACAACACACAGGGGCAGCGTTACTGTGTGTGTGTTGCATATGTACTTGTTGCACTAGATGCATGTATATTGGGTTTTTCTGTCCATCTTGGGTCCACACACTTCACAGCGCTTCTTTTTGTTGCAGTTGGCTGCAACCTCGAATAATGAAAGGGTCAGGGATTTTACACCTCTCTCTCTTGCAAGGCATGAGTGTCAGACATACTGCAACAGCATCACACACTTACTGCAGGCTCTACAGATGGAGGTTCTGTAGGTTGGATAGATGGGGCACCAGCATTCTGCAAAATCCTCCTCATGGTGGCTGCAGAGGCTGGGGTTCTTGTAACATGTTGTCTTCTCTGGATTTGAGTCTCACCAGTGCCTTTCCCAGTTCCGCAAGAAACAGGTTCAGTGTTGTACACTGAGATGTCCAATACGTCAAAGAATATCTCCAGTGGCCAGTGTAGGGTCCTCCATTCACAGCTGTAGGCAGTCACCAGCCTACACCCCTCCTTTTGTGGCATTATAATCTATGATGATCTCTGGTTTTTGATGCTCCTGGCCACATATTCTCCCATCCCTGTGTAGTGTACTCATGAGTACCACATTCTTGCCTCTCTTTAGCACATAGGATACCAGGGATGTGTCAGGCATGTACACAATCTTGGAAGACTTGACAGGCCTGTTCTTTGTAGTCAGCAGTTGGCTGGTCCTGGAGCTGGCTGCTGATGGGCTGGTCCTCTAGCTCGTCTTCGTTTTGGAACTAGCTGATACTCAATCTCATCCTCTTCTTCAAAGTCACTGTCAGACTCTGAATGTTCAGAAATGTCTTCCTCACATTCTGATTTTAGACATGAAATTTGAGCCATGGTCACTTTGGATACGCTTCGGAAGGCCGAATGTGGAGAAGAATTTGACGAGCGCCTTCACTATGACATGGGCTTTCAACAAGCGAAGTGGGACAGCTTCATGGCTATATTCCACCAGATAAAGGTCCAGTCCAGTTACACTTAACACTTAACGGTCTAGGAATGGCTGCCTGGTCCATTCCTAGAAAAGCAATCCTTCCCATTGTCTTCCTGAAAAGGTGAAAATGTGCATGCTATATTCAAACATAGGCTACATCTGTCTGCTTTGCTATGGAACTGCAGTCTCTTTGTCTCATATAAAGGGCTAATTGTCTTTGGAATGTGCTACATTTAAATTTCTATGTCAGTGGATCTTATACTTTGCCCCACTGAAAAGGCACAGCACCACAGTCAGACATGAAATACTGACACAGGTTATCTCTTGTCTGTTTGGCTCTTGTAGCCACATTGGTGGCCCGTGGCAGGGAGGCTTGCTGTAGTGCAGGGTCTTCTCGCCATCTTCCAGGTAAAATGGCATTATCTGGTCCTTCCCGGTCCACAATGTCTGCCATATAAGCCTTGCAGCTTTCAGTCAGCACAGCAAGCCCAAACAATGTTCTCCACTTTGGCAGTGTCCTGAATGTTGATGGTGGTTAGTGAGACTCTGAAGCGGCTGGCCAGGATGCCGAAGGCATTTTTCGACTACCCTCCAAGCTCTTGAAAGCCTGTAGTTGAAGACACGTTGTGCTTGAGAGAGCCCGCAGTGTGGATAAGGTTTCATGAGGTACTCCTTCAAAAGAAATGCCTCATTAGCCACAATGCAATATGGCGAGAGCTGGTCAGAACCAGGAAGTGGGGCAGGTATGTTGGTGGTTCGGTTCTCCAGGGAATCTGCTAAGGTGCACCCAGCAAACACCCCACTATCGGATATCCTTCCTTGGCACCCAACATCTACATACAGGAACCTGTAGCAGCTGTCCACCATTGCCATCAAAACCATGGAAAAGTGGTGCTTGTAGTTGTGACAGGTAGATCCAGATGTGGCTACCTGCTGCCACTCGAGTGCTGTGTCTGGGCACCGAAAAACAAAGAAAACAAAAGTGAATTCATAAGGCCAATTTAATTATGCCACTTAAGGCCACTACCAGCCATAAACAGCAACATGGGTGCTTGTAATTACTAAAATACAGTCCTCTGTTAACACATCACGTAAACGTCAATAAACAAAGCTTATATACATACCTTTACATATTTGTCTTTCAATACCCGGTAGATAGCTTCACATGTTTCAGGAACAAATTTACGAATTGTTGATACGCCCATTCTGAACTGGTAAAAAAGCTCTGGAAGCTTTCACCTGTAAAAGCCTGCACCTCCCCCTAAACTACCTAAAGGAAAACTAAACCTAAAACCAACGAGACGAATAACTGAACTACCGGTGGCCTCCAGCCCAAAAAGGAATACAACAAGACAACTAAGACAACAAAAGCCGCAGCACCTAAAGTGCATGGAGGTTTTCCAAACTAATAGTTTTTTTATTCTATTTGTATTCAAAATGTTATTTTATTCTTTCCATTTTATCTTTATCATTAATAAACCATTTTTTTAAATCACTTTTGCAGGCTGGAGTAATCATTCCTTGTGATGACTCTCCTGTATGGACCCCCATTTTTCTGGTAAAGAGAATTTGCGATGCCTGACAGCCAACTGAATGGCAATTTGTTCAAGATTTGCAGGCAGTATATGCCTCAGTTCATCCACGTGCACCCCAAGTTTCAAACCCACATACAATTTCGTCACTGATTCCACCTGAAGCCACACATTTATCCGTCATTGATTTGGTGAACGCGTTCTTCTCTGTACCAGTACACAAAGACGGCTAGTACTGGTTCAAGGTTCAATATAACAGAAAAGGATATAACTGGACTCGCTGCCCACAAAGATATTTTCAATCTCCACAGCGTGTTGCAAGACAATTTGCAAAATGCATGACGATACACAGTACGTTTAATGTTGGATAGTCTACTATGAGGATTTTATAGAAAATAATGTTCATATTCAGACTCATTTTATTGTCATTTCTTTGCCAAGGAACATGGAAAAAAAAAAACGAAACACAGTGCTCAGGTCCCGGTGCCAAGTTAAAATATATAAATAAATATATTACTAAAAAAACCAAAGTCCAAACAAAGCTGTGAGGGTGGAGGGGGGTCTGGCGAATGCTGTGGATGTCTGGGGGCCTGCGGCGGAGGTGAAGGCTGTGGGCGTCTAGGGGCCTGTGCTGGAGGTGCAGGCAAGGGCTGTGGGCGCCTGGATGCCAGCAGCGAAGGTGCAGGCAAGGGCTGTGGGCGTCTGGAGGCCTGCGGCGGAGGTGCAGGCGAAGGCTGTGGGCGTCTGGAGGCCTGAGCAGCTGAGCAGCTCCGGCGGCTCCGGCTCGGGGGCGCTGAACAGCTCCGGCAGCGTGGGCTGTGGCAGCATGGGCTGAGGCACAGTGTCGCCAAACTCTCCTGCGATGGCGGCTGGCCCTGTGGTTCCCTCCCCCAAACAGAGCGTCTCGCTCTTCCTCCCCCACGAAATCGTCAGCATAAAGTGACCACAGAAAGTCGAGGGGTAAGTCATCCTCCGAGTCGTCGGAGGGGTAAAAAAGGTCGTAATGCCGAGGCTGGGGGTCCGCCCGTGCTGGGTCCTGTTGTGGTCGGATTATTCTGTTTATTCTTGTTTAAAAACGTCTGATGTCATCAGAGGAGACACTCCTCACCTGTGTCCCTCTCAGCTGTCAAACTTTGATTTGACTTAAATCTTATGAACTCATTTTAAAAGTAGTCTGTTAGGAGGTTGAAGTCTTCAGATTCTAAAATGTGGCACTCAGCTTTGAAATAATACCAAATATCACATGGATGTATAACAAAATGCATGATAAACATTATTAATTCAGGTTGGAAGTGTTATGAGTGTCAAGCATTATACACATCTGTGTTTTGATACATTAACATCTTTGACGGGCAGCACCCTGGAGTCCAATGTCCTGTGGACCTGAGAGAGCAGTTCACACTTGTTTGTGAACTCTGGGCCACGGCTAGTGACAGTCAATCAGATAAAACCATTATCTTAAAAAAAAACGTCCTGTCATTTGGTCTTTGAGTTCTTTGATGTCCTCAAGACAATGTCCTGGTAAGTTTAGAGTCATTGTAGGGTCGTCCTGAAGCTATATATATATATATATATATATATATATATATATATATATATATATATATATATATATATATATATATATATATACAATCTGTATCTGGGCTGAGACTTGTAAGCAAGTGATTACAGATTCCTGAATGTATCCTGTTTTTCCACACCTGACATTAGCTTTGAGATATAACTTCAATATCAACCTTTATGACAACGTTCTTTTTGCTAGGCTATAATCAAACAGAATACTTATTGTAAGCACCCAGCTGCTCTGCAGTGTGATGAAGTGCAGTTTGTTGATCTTGTCACAGGCCTAAAAATGTATTCATAAAGATGTGGCTGTTCCTACAATGAATGGATAAGTTGATCCTGTATTTCCCCTGTCAAAAACTCGACCAGCCTACCACTGCATCGGTTTTATCTCGTCACAAATGTTTGGTCTGAACTCACCTTAAGTAGTTCATAATAGACAGCGTATTAAATCAGCCAGTGGACTGAATGTTTGCCAGGGGATGACATTAACATAGTCTACTGGACGAGCTCAACGTCAACCAATGGCTTCACTTTTATTGTTTTGCAGAATACACTTCCAAGCCATGGACATGTGAAGAAAAACTGGATGCCTTTTGGGATGCATTTCAAAGAAAGCTGCTCAGCATATGCTGTCCGCTGTACTTTTTAGCCAACAGAAATAGTTTTACTTTTGGTTTAAGCTGCTGATTGATACAGTTTTATATACTGAGGTGTATGTGGGATTGGCTCAAGCTACAATAAATCAGACCAAACAAAATTGGAGCGGTGTTGAATCGATATGGTGTGCTCTCCTACCATGAGACCCAGTTGGAACCAGATCTAATCAGGTTTTAATCCCACACATTGACAGACGGTTCTACACACTTTCATGTCTGTGTCTTTGATCGTGTGTCAGGATTAAAGTGTTGACAGCAGATGTACAAAACATGCTGGTTCAACTCTCACTCTCCTTTAGACTCCTACCGACTCCTCATCAGTGAACATTTGAGGATTGTTTTTTAAATGTTCTAGCATGTTAGATTTCTTTTAATTATAATTATTACACTTGAGGCTAAGTGGGTATAATTGGTGTAATTAGGTCCACTTAACCCTCTGAGGTCCAGGGTATAATGGTCTTTTTTGACTACTTTTGATTTTACCATTATATTTCACCTTAAAAACTGTTTACCTTGCCTTGTTTGGTGTCATCTTTTTCAGCACATCCTCACATGTGACTGTACAGTTATTTTTTTAATTTTGACATACTGTATTACTAGTCCACTGTAGTAATACAGTCACACAAAAATCATAAATTAGATTTTTTACTGTGAAAACCACAAATATGTTTAACGGACCATTTTTATTACTTATAATGCAAATAGAAATTGTTTTCTAAATTTGTACAGAAGTTTTTGAAATTTACAATGCAGGCAATGCCTCAGGCTCAGGCCTCCCTCAGGTCCTCACAGCTCAATGAGGAGCTGCACTGCCTGCTCCTCGTTCAACAGTCTCCTCATTGTTTTGACACACAAAACACAAAGACTACACTACACACTAAACACCACACTAACTATACACTCCCAACACGCTAACTGTCAGAAATCTCTCAACTCTCAAAACTCGCTGTCACTAACGCTGTCTCTATCGCTGTCCCCCTTTTTTGCTGCCGTCCCTCCCACAACTTCCTCCTGTTCCCCAGCAACCAAATCACGTGATTTGCCATATAATTATGTGATTGGTTGATGTGGTGGCTTTTTCCACCAATAGGAAAGCGGGTGTCACGTGTGGTTTTTTTGCTTGCAAGCACTTCCTGTTTGCGGACATGTTACTGAGAAAAGCCTGTTTTTACCGTTTCTTCCTGCACCAAACACGCACTAAACGTGACGGCGATATTCGCAAAAAGGCGCTGCATACATTATTGATCACAAGTCCAGTTTTACTCCTATCAACACAATTTAAAAACTGGTATATAGTTTGAAGGCCGCACTTTCACACGAGTTGAAATGGAGACTCACTGAGGCTGCGTCTTGCTGTTACGTCATCTTACGTCAGTCACATGATTTGGACGTGTGTCTGTCGACCCCAGAGGGTTAATGAAAGTTCATCTAGTCTGCTATACAAGAGTCAAAGTGTTTCTGTTGAAATGCACGTCAGATTATACACTCAACATTTCTGCAAGAGCTCTTGCCAAATACACCAGTACCCCCCAACTTAAAAGGTCCACACAATCCATTTTATCAATCAATAATGTCCAGGGTTGCTCCATCTGTTGTTAATGACAATGACAGGCCCCGAGCTGCTGAGTAAGCAGCCAGGCAGCACGACTATTGCTGAGCACATTAGCCTCATCCTCTGCACTCTGTCCAGTGGTTTTTGAGGTGGAGGGTTTGTCAGAGTCGGTTGCTGCATAAGTTACAAGATGATCCACTGTGGCTTCCATGAACGTCCATACACTTGGGATAATAATGCAGATAACTGCCCAATACTCTCCAATAGCATGTAGTTAGCTGACTAGACTGCTGTTGCGTATAGGTGTTGCACAGTGATTCAGCATCATGTAACTAGGTTAACTTTCTTTCATGATTACAGGATTAATCATGAGTAGCCTATCACAAATGTTGATGTAATATAATATGTAATATTTTCAAATGTATCATTGTTAACAATATGTTGGATTCATGTTAATGTATATTTTCAGACACATTTACATTTTTGTAAAAATAAAAACTTTCAAAATGTGATCAGACAACACTTTGCCCCAGACCCAGGATCTTGAGAATTTCTAGTTGTGGGATTTTCTATAGCAGTTCTAAAGATTTAATTAGAAATGCTTAATAAAGTTTGTTTAGGAATCTCTGTTACTGTCCTTGACCTTGTGTTTGTTTAACAGACTGCTGAAGAAGGAAGAAGAAAGAATGACCGAAACAGCAGTGGCAGCAGCAGCTAGACAGCATTTTGTTATGATTAATATGCAACTGACTTTATTACGTTATGTGATCATCTTATACAAAGATGCATTAAAGAGCAGCTGGAGATTTAATTAAGATTCAGCTCTCACCTTTTCCTGAGGTACCTTTGTTACCTGATTTTAATTAGACCATAGACCTGGCTTAGTGTTGGATTCACAGTGCTACACTTTGCTGATATCCTTGCTTCACCCTACACACAACAACACTCCAGGAACTGCAATATTGCAAAGAACATGTGGGACATGAACACATTTTCAAATGTGGTCTCTGGGCACATTTCATTGTGTCATCAATATGACGATACACTGCCAGAAGTGATTACACCGAACACATAATACATCATATTTTTACATGCAGTATGTATACTGAAGGCTGTGTGTGGTAGTCTATAGACTATGTAAGCTGTCAGCTGTTTACAGTAATGATGAACGTAGTAAACATTATACCTGCTTAACAGCATCAGGCTATCACTGCCATGCTGGCATGCTGACGTTAGCATTAAGCTAACCGATATTCTTTGAGCTGAAAAACAGCCACAGAACACAAACATTTTCCTCTGTGTTGTGGCCTCTTATTTCTATGCAAACAGTTTTTTAGGTCATTAAAGGGATAGTTCAGGTTTTTTGAAGCGGGCTCATATAAAGTACGTAGCTATAGTCGGTCTGTTCCCTACCGTAGTTGCCGATCAGCGCAGCCTCAGTTTGGAGAAGCAGAGAGCCGCTCCAGCCCAGACGCTCAGCTTTGTACTGCAGTGAACGGAGACCAGAGGATCAGTTCATGTGTACGTTCTATAGAGTCACACCGCTTTACATCGCCGTCCGTCCGACCGCCCCTTCTTTTGGCACTACATTTTCTCAACCGTAGAACCTCCGTATCCCTACGCATTAGCACAACCGGGCCTCACACTGTATTTCGCCGCTGGCAGATCACCTGTTTGGGTCTCTTTGTATTTGTTTTTTAACAACACCAGGGTTTCAAAGACAACACAGGGTTTGAGTTATTTTATGTTCCATTCATAGAAAAAAACAGGAGAAAAGATGAAAAAGTATTAAAAATGAGCTGCCATCTTCATAGGAACTTAGCATTAACCAAAAACCCGTTCAAAAAACGTATTGGATTTGAGACAAGGGAACTAGAGGTGCAAAAATGCTATGTAGAACTTTACTGATGTAGAGCAAAGTTTAAAAATATTTGACAGCTGGTTATACTAACTGGTTAACTAACCAATGGTTAACTAACCAATCCCCCTACCTTAAGGTCAATGCTCTATTTACAAAAAGGGCAGAACGTGAGATATACACTGCTCAAAACAAATTAAGGGAGCACTTAATGGTAAGAGTAAAACACCAAGTCAGTTCAAATTCAGGGATATAATCTGTCCATTTAGGAAGCTCAGGTGACTGTAATCAGTTTCAGTGCACACAGGGGCAATAACACACTCCTGAGTCACATTATCAGTTGATCAGCCTGGGATTTCAGTTCTTTACTTTGATTTCCAGTGTGATTTTGAATCCAGCCCTCAGTGGGTTGATGATTTTGGTTTCCATTGACCGTTGTTACGTCATTTTGTTCTCAACAAATAATACAACGTACATGAATTTAAACTTGAATAATTTGTTAAAGATCTGCTGTGATTTAAGTGTTCCCTTAATTTTTTTTGAGCAGTGTATTCACTTGCAAAAGTCCCATGGGAAATATTTGAGATTCAAGTGTGTCTTTACCCAGACAGGCCTGTCAGACAAGGAACATGAGGTGATACATGATGGGTGAGATGGAGGTGATTAACAGGCTCACTCTCTCTGCATGCAGTACTCACTGCTGCCATCCTGAACACTGGATTTTGTTTCCAAAGTTAGTTCATGTGTGGAGAAGCTTTCCCAACACTGACTGACACCAGGGTTTATTCCTTCTGTTGAAGCTCCACTCTGTGATTTAGGTTGGCAAGACAGCTTTATAAAAACATTCCTGCATTACTCCATCCACAGCTCAGACGTTTCAAAGCATTTGAACACGTTCTCTGTTTGGCTGCATTTACAGATACATATCCTCTGATCAGAGAACAGGTCGACACAGGCCAGCTGTTCTGTGGTACCAGACTTAAAATAATGTGGTCTTGTGTGAGACAGTAAAGTGGAAAACATGATTGACATGTCATTATACATCACATGCAGGATGCTGACTTAAGCTGTATTTGAGGATGAAGCCTAACATCCTGACTCAACTCTTCCTATCTCTGCCTACAGTCGGCTCATCAGGGCTGCGACAGGTCCGTCTCTGCTGCTGCTGCTGCTGCTGCTGCTGGCCTGAGGTTGCATTATGATTCCACCGGCTGGGTTTGACAGCCAGCGAGACCATCGCTCCTGTGGTCCAACGCACAGCCTCGCTTCCTCAAGCCTCTTGTGCTGGAAAGCAAATTAATAATTTTGCCTAATTAATAATTCAGAGAATGGAAAAAAAAGTAGCACAGTGGCCTCAATGGCTTTCACAAAAGCCTCAACTAAATGTTAATTGCTTCATGATCTTAGAAAAAGAGCTTCTGGGGGAGCAGCGGAGAGAAAGAAGCTTGTCTTCCATTCTCATTTAATCATGTGGCCACAGATCACCTTAGACTCTATTGTGGAATCTACTGCCAGTTTAAACTCGGCTTCACTCTGAAAGCATTTCTGATTACACACAGCTATTACTGTTAGCAAAATGTTTAAACTGATGGGTCAAACATTCATAAAGACTGAACAGTTTTATCATATTTACCATTATGATATGAGTTATTCATAATTTAAAGGCCCATGTAGATTACATTTCCACCTGGTATTACCTTGTGATCTGTATCTGGATTCAGGGGGACAGCTATGATGCAGGAGTAGGATGGGTGCCACTAAAGCCATCTGTAAGAGGCTGGACACACTGGATGTGTGAGAGAAGACGGGAGGCAGGCGGGGTGATGACACGCAGCAGAGTCCAGCAGCCCTGGGCCTCTGCAGGCCGTCCGTCTATGTGTCGCTCTACCGACTGAGCTGCTGGGTGTGTCAGAGAGAGACACTTTAATCAGGACAGAAAGACCTTCAGTGACTGATTTCATGTGCTTAGACACACTAAATAAACACACAGTCTTCATTTTCATGACTGAATAGACAAACGGTCCATTTCAGAATAATATACGTATCGTATATTCTCCAATTCTAACTATTGATGCATTAATGTGTTCATCCTTTACCTGCTGCAGCCCTGCAGCAGGTAAAGGATGAACTCATGTTAATAACTGTATATACTGCTGGGTGGCTTAACCTATAATAATATAACCTAGCTACAACTTTAGATTATTGATATAACATATAAATAAAGTAAGTAAAGCTTTAAAATAAATGTAGTGGGATACCAGTGTAATATTTGCTACTGGGATGGACTGGGGTAGGAGAATATGGTTTAGGTTTAAACGGTATCTATGCTGTATATGGTTTTTGATGCATGGTGACACCCTGCAACTGAATGCATGGGCGTGTCTACAGTGGAATCTAGATGGACCCCCAGGAGGAGGTGGACTCCCAGTGGCTGGGAACCGACTAGGAGACGGATGGCAGTTGGCTGGCAGTCGGTTTGGAGGGGAAACTCAGGGCGGCTGTAACTGTAGCTTCTCTAAGATTCATCCAAACATCACAGTGCTGTGTTGGCAGCATACTGCATCAGTTGTACATGATGCATGACTAATGCCTTTTTTGGTGTCAAATGGCGATTGCTGGAACTACTTCTTGTCCAACAACAGTGTATCCATCAGCCCAGAATTTCTGCGCAGTGTCTCTGGCTATAGAGTGCGTTGTCAGATACAACCTGCGAGAACAAGTCTTTGTTCCTGTACATGCACAATAGCACCAAATCTGACAACCTCACTGACAGCAAGGGTCCAGGCCTGAAACCACAAACTTGGGTTTCTATATGGACCAATGAAATTGACCAGCATGCCCAATAATGTTCCTTTCCTTTCATTCAAGAATGACTTGAACAAGTATTTTGAATTGTAAAATGTGTCTCTTTGAGGTGCAGCCAAACCTGCAAATTATAACTGGGACATTTTGGATTTGTGTTCTGTGTTTTCATTATGAATGAGAAACACAGAAGATTTTTTTCAGAACAGGCCTAACAATGTCTAAGTTATTTTAAAGTCCAAAGAGTGAGATGCAGCACATGAGACTTATTTTTTAATAAGACAGTTCTTATTAAAAAATTCATCAGCTGTGACTGGAAATGTGTGAACCCATTTTTGGGGTTGACAGATGCCCTTTGGTTAAGTGACTCTCCCTGCTGAGCTAGCCCCTTGTAACATCTATCAGGCAGCCTTGAGAAAGTCAATAAAGTGAGAGCCGCCTACAAATGAACACATTTACCACTTCACTTGTCTGCCTCACCTATGCAGGGCAGTGCTCCAGGGAACAGGAGAGGGACAGTCTTTGATGGCTGGCCTGATTGAAATAATGGAAAACTTTGGACCTGAAGGAGGAGGTGGAGGAGTGATCGCTCTCCTATCTGCCCCATGTGGCGCACAATGCTTCAAAGCCTGTGATCAATGGTGCTCCTATGAGCAACTCAGCATGAGGTGACCAACAGGCTTTCATTACATAGGCTTCTCATGCTTTCACTTGTGAAGAGAGGAAACATTTGAAATTTAAAATGAATTATTCCTGTCCAGTATGGACCTCCTGGGAAGGGGTAACCGACATGGTGCCTGCGAGCACCTGGTAGCCCACAGGACACCTTACACCTTGATCGTCTCCCAATACATGTAGCCTATTAAATGTATAGTTTTTCCAGTGTTTCTCACACATATACTTTGATTGGGCGATCTGTCCAGGTATATTTATGGCAGCCGCAGTATATTTTGCTCCCCAATTTAACATTTTGTGCTTTAATTTTTGTCATCCTTCTGAGTATGACCACATTTAATGAACTCTGACTTGAGAAGAAAGACTGCAATGATTCCTAAAGCCCCAAACAAAGCCTGCCATTTTCCTTAGGATTAGTCTTTTTAATTTTGTAACCTTCCTTTTTTTATGTAGTTACATTTTTGACTTTAAGACTTTTTGGCTCCATGCATCCCAACTCTGCAGCCTTCACTGAACACAGCAAGACCGGGGAGCACATGCTGTATATCACCTCTGTGTTGGAGCCGGGATTCATCATCCTGAAGAAGTGAGAGTCGCTGCTTCACTGAACGTACTGTACAGCTTTCATCATCTGGCTGTCATCCTGACACATTCATTCTTTATTTAATTCATCCTGTGGGCAGTAACTACATGTACCATTCATTCATGAAGGATGTGGACACAGCTGATCATTGTCCTTCATCACAAGTACATATATTGACCAATTTGACGTGTTTGACACTCATGCTTGTAAAATGTGCATTATCTATACTGGATATGTGTTTCAGCCGAGTACTTGGTTCATACTGCCTTAAGCCTTACTGCAACAACACTTACAGCCATACCTTTGTCACTGTTGAGTTCAAGCTCTTCTGTCTCTGACCTGTCTTTTGTTTTGAGCAGATCTTTTCTGATCGATATTGATCTAATTTACCTCCTTTCACCGCATCTGCAAGCATACCTTCCTCTTTCGCACCACAATCTTTGTCAGACAATTGATTTCACTGTGAAGTTGCCACTGAATCTTCATAATACCACATGCTGTTGACAAACTTGAGGCATAATTGCAGAGCCTCTATACAGAGCAAGCTGCAGAAACATGATGCATGTTGTCCAAGGTGTGGAGACCTCTGGCTAATTTGCAGAAAGGAATCTCAGAAGTCCAGTCTAACCTTGAGAGCCCAGCACTCCTCCACCAGTGTCATGTTCATTTATTATGTCTGCACTTACCGGAGAGGTCACAGTCACTGACCTGCCACTGCTGCCGTGTCTAGACAAGGTGGATGTCCAAGCAACTTCTCAATTTCTGCCGTGACCCCTCAAGCCCTACAGGTGTGTATTTCAGGTCATCCTGCCAATTAGGAAGCTCAGCGGCATGCAAAGGCAGCAGTTGCTCATTAAAACAACTTGACTTAATTCTACAAGCTGGCCAAGCAGGATTTCCCCCCAAAAAAGAGAAATTAATTTGGTTGCTATATTGCAACATGTCCTAATTTTGCACTTTGTAATTGATTTGAAGTTTGCCACATCAGAGCATGTTGTCAGATTCAGTTTGGTTTATGACACATATTTAATCTGGAGTCTGTTCATTCATTAGTTTGCTGGCATGTGTTTACATACAGTACTATACTTTACATAAGTGCCCACATTTAATTTAGGGTTTAAATACAGCTACTGGGTCCAAACACTGACTCCAATTCTAAAGAGGGGCTTGTAATTCGAGGTTAGGTATTCATTTCTGACCTTTGGATCACACATCTGTTATCAAATATTCTATACTCAAGGCAAATACTAGGTTTGTGAAGCATTTGTCCATATCCATATCACAGCTTTCTTCAGAAAGAAAGAAACAGCAAGGACCCTGGACAAGAGACTGAATGAAGACCAGAGACACATGTTCTGACTCACCCTTATACTAGTGTGTAACACTGCACTTGACAACTCCAGTTATCTCTTTGTTTGACCTCCATGAAAACCAGAGAGAGTGTCCCGATAGGCTGCCAGTCATTTTGTGACACGAGTGAAAACACCAGCTATTAGACCAATTATAATCTCTGTCCTTTCCTTCCTCTGCTGCCTAGCTGCTTCCACAGTGACAGAGGGTTCTCCTCTCCCCATTTCTGCTTTAACAGCATCTTCCCTCTGTGGAACCATCAGACAGGTCCAAAGAGATGGTGTTCTGGCAATTGGCAATCCCCTGCATGGACTCAACTCAAACGTCACCCTTCTCAACGCCCAGCTAAGCTAACTCTCCTGTCAAGTGATTCTACCTAATGCAGTTTCTCTTCTGTAAGTAATAATCCAGTGATCTCTTCTGCTAAAGGACTCCAAGTAACCACTCCTGTCCAACCTGAATTCAAGTCAAGCCTGCTGGTCCCTATTCCTCGGCCACTTCAACTTCACTCACTCCTACTGTCCTGGCTCCCGCAACATCAAACCTGACGCCCTCTCCCCCCTCTACTCCCCTGACTCCACGCCCACCGATCCCTAAGCCATTCTGCCCCCTCCCTGTATAGTCGGCGCAGCCTTGTGGGAAATTGATTTGATCGTCAGAGAGGTTCAGCACTTTCAACTGGATCCAGGAACTGGTCCTGTTAACCGCCTGTTTGTCCTGGACTCAGTCAGACCTCTGTCTTCTCTTCACTGGCTGCCAGATTGTCCTCCACTCCACCTTGTGGTATTGATGGCTTCGCTGATAGCTTTACTTGTACTGACTTCTCTTGTGAATTTAACTTTGACCCTTCTGACACTGTTTGCCTCTCTTCACCAGTCATATAGCCTGCACAGCTCTGAGCTCCAGCTGCTCTGCCACCTTGCCGCCCAGCCTCTTGCAACTTAGCCACCAGCCAGACTTCCTCGTGGAAACGCCATCCTGCACCAGGAACCCAAACTAAGTCTTCAGCCAAGCCCAACACCAACCTCCACCACTCCAGTAACCTGAGCAACCTAAATGAAATCCTTATAACCTTCCCCTAGCTTTGGTGTCCGCCTTTGGTTCCATCAAGAAAACCTCACAAATTGTACCAAGTCATTATATGTTTCAGCCACAGAGGGTCTTCAGGTAAAAGTGAAGTCATGAAGTCAGATGAGTCAGCTGATATGAGACCTTTTCAAAAATATAACAGACTGAAGTGGCCACATCTCTAATCTAATTGTCTTCATGTGATTGGACAGACCAGATGTGTGGGATGGGGTACAACCTGATCTGTGGTCGTCTGAGATTGGAACTGGGACTTGGGACATCTATACTGGATTTATCAAAGTTGAAGGACGCTGTAACATGTTAACACTCTTCATATTTACCTTTTGACATAACAGACATGTCCTATTATGCGCATCATTACATAGGACGAAAAAAAGCAAACAATATCATTTTAACTTAATAGAGTTAAATAATAATGTAATATTTTGTTCACACTTGAGAGATACAAACTGGGAATATTGTCCTGGTGTATTTGTGGTATTTGATCTAATCGGACATGATCATTTGTAATTTCATCACAAATAAATGCAGAAATCTGTTCACCTCTTTACCTTTACCCGTAGAACAATCAGATCAGTCAGATCCACATCAAATAAAAGACCGTAATGTGCTTGGAGTTTTTTATTTTTCATTTATGAGGTTACTCATGACTGAAGTAATTTTTTTAAGTACGTTTGTACTCAATTATAAATAGTTATTTTGATCACAATCTTTACTTCTACTCTGCTACTCAGCCCACCTCTTCCTCCACTGTCTCTGCATGTTAAGCTGGCAGCTCTCATTAAAGACAGCTGACTGTGCAGGAGACACTAAATGAAGAATAGAGATGTAACTCTGGACCTCAGTAATTCCTAAACCCTGGCTACGGCCCGGCATACAGAACATACTACAGCTTAACAGTGGAACAGTTGTTTCAGGTGGACACAGGTGCAATTTACTTTGTCTGGGAAAAAGTAGGTAAATGTAGATTTCAGTCCTGTTCAGATGAATCACTCCTGCATTCAGACTAACTGAGTGTGGCTTATTGCACTGATCTTGTGTGAGGTCTAGAACTTAAAGCTGCAATCACATGATAAGCATCAACGGGTCATTAAGTACTGACTCAGTAAAGATTCTGCACCTGAGGCAAGAAACTGCTCAACAAACACTCATTTCTGTGACAGTTGAACCTGCTCAAACTTTGCCTGGAACCCTTTCATGCATGGTTTCCACTATAGACTGATATTTGGAAGACATTTTAACCATTTAAGTTGGAGTAGCATGTCCCAATCACCAAGTGGCTGACCCTCAAACCCTATCCACTATTCCATCTGATTATTACCTCGTATCATTTTGAGATATGGCATCATACATTCAAAATAACAGAGGGAAGATGAAACGTATCCCAGGAATAATTGTTCAATCCCCTGATTCTCAGAAAACCAGACACGTGAAAACATATAATATGAATTACATGAGCTGTTGTTTTTAATCAACTTTTCATCTTTTTTTTCTGTAACTGAAAATACATCTATCCAATCCATTGGACATAATGCACCAAAGGGCATTTGCCAATCTAGATTTTAGAGCCATTTTGTATTTTTAATTACAATTAAGACACAATTTACGCTTGAAGAGTTTGATGAAATAGCAATACTCACATAGAGTCTTCACATTTTGTTTAAATGTACACTCATTTTATCATAATGCTGATCCAATAAGATAAAAAAATACAGTTGTCAAACTCTGCTAGATTATTTTGAACATCTTAATGTGTTGAAAACTGCTGTGGACATCAGTGAAACTCCTTCAGTGTAGCATGTACTGTGAAAAAGGTTATGGGTACTTGTCACTATTAAACAAAGGGGACTTAACCACAAGACACTCACAAGACAAGAACGAAACAAAAAGTGAGCTTTAATAACAAAAAGCTGACTACTCCAAATCCAAAACTAAAAGAAACAAGTCACCTTGGAAAAAAGCAAAAGCAAAAGTACAAACAAAAGGCAAACCAGGAATAACGTGAAGAATCAGGAACCAAAAAAAGCCAGAACCACAGAACAGAAGAAGTGAAAGGGAGACACAAGGGCAAAACACAACAGCAGACTCAGGGAAACTGAACAAACTGAACAAGGTTCAGGTACAAGGAGAGGGTGAGACAAGGACTTAAACACACAAGGGGTCATTAACTGAAAGAGCACAGGTGGGGAGCAAAAAGGACAAAGTAGAAAGTAAGACATGACACTGGAGGATATAACTTCAAAATACAACAGGAAATAACAGAACCACAGCTCACACCTTGATACAACTGTCATGTGTAAGCTGCTTTTCAGGTCTGTGTGTTTCAGTAGACAAGTGATAAGTGTTGTTGGATTAAGTCTTAATAGCTGTTCCACTGGCAGAACTGTAGGGTAGAGCCAACACCTGCTGCATCCCACTGCCTTTAAGAGCCTCGTTCAAGACTTCTATGTGTTGTGTGTGTCTTTGTGTTGGCGCTGACATATTTAGAGAGTACCAGTATCATACATGTTTCACAGAGGAATAAACTCACTGATCATCTTTGGTGTTGCTGGAACAGAGCAGAGAGACAAAATTTATTTCTGCACATGTGCACTTTCTCACAGGCTCATGAGGTCAGAGTACATTCAACAGCATCCTGGTGTAAAGTTAACACTCTGTAATGTTGGTGCAATGGATGGAAAACTGTGGATAAAGGCACACACTATCAGACGGTCTACCAGCAGTGTTGTAGTTGTTCACTCACAAAAAGACAAAGTAGTTGTGTTAAGAATGAGTGTGAGGTTCAGATCCACCCACTTGTCACACTCCTGCACATCTGGCCAATCACAGCGTAAAGTAGCTTGATTTCTGGAAAGATTTTCAGGCTCAGCGCTCATAGATTGTGCCATCATACGATGTGGAGGGAGGGAGTTAGTCATGATAGAGTCATCAGATGTTCAGTAAAGGTCTACGCTCACTGTTTGAGTAATCTAATCATTCAGCTCTGAGACCACTGATAAAACTATCTTATCCTGTTCAGACCCAGACCCAGCTTTACTGGTAAGAACCCAAACCTCCTGTTTTACATGAGCCTGATATCATAAATCTGCATGCTGTGGGTTAAACAGCTGATATGACTATCTGTCATGTGAAACAAGATCAATACAAATGTGTGCCTTGCTGTAGATAGCCTCATCATTAGTTACTGCTCTGTGCTTTTACAAGGATCCCTGTCTTTACAGATGGCTACTTTAACAAGGCGAAAACAAATATGGGAGACAAGAGCAGCATTAGATGGGACATGGGTAGTGAAACCTGCTCAGCCATGATGCTATCTGCTTCTGAGCGTCAGGCCTTTTCACGCTCAGTTTGAGGAAATACAAGTCGCTTGTGTGCTTTTCATCTGGCTTGCTTCGGTTTTCCTGTCCATGACATGCCATGATTAGGGAGCAGTGAGTGTCATGCATGCCTTTAACTACATAACAGCATCACCTCAAGCCCTGAACAGTGGAATCAGGATGTGACAGTATTTATGAAAATATGCTGTATGTTTCAGAGAGAAAGATGAAACCTACATGATCTTAAACACTCTGCTAAACAAGAAAATAAAGAGGATTATTATTCATTGACTTTCTAAATGACTCACTTCTGCTCATATCTGGACAACATATCAACCAAGTGTTCCACCTAATGAACAAAAAGGGATGTTTATCAGAACTGCCCATATGACCTTTACAAAAGTATTTAATGAAGTCTTCTATATTTAAAACTGCGTGTTTAAGGTTTGAGAATAATCATGGTCATGGTTATAAGAACCAACACTGACTTAGCAGGAGCTGGGATGTGATCCTTGGATTACAGTGTCAAGGTCCGACCATTTTGGGACTCAAGCTGGCCAATCAACATGAAATCAGAGACTGTTGTTCTCACATCTTTACAGAGACCTGTGTCCACCACAGCTTCCCAGATCGAGCTCTCACCAGAGACAGAGCGCAGGGATTTCACAAATTAAAGGTGTTTATAAGAATTATACTTCACAACAAGCGCAAGTACAGACGGCACTGCTGGTTTGATGTTTATGATAATGTGGAATCAAACATGAGATGTGTCGTTATACGTAGAATGATGCTTCTCACATTTCATTTCCACACGCTGGCTACAATTCACCACCTCATGTTTTGCCTCCAAACAGTTTGCACACTGGTCAAAGTTCAGTTGCACACATTCTCCTGTTGAGTTTGTTTTTGTAGGTCAACTTCTGCATGCTAAGTGCTGTACGCCTCTCTCAGGCCACACTCTGTGCACATACAATGTTCATAAATGAGACCCCTCATGTTGAGGACAGACTCCTGAGTGCTGACAATGATTGTGTTGACGACATTAACACATAGTATGGAATGAATATTATATACAGTAAATTCACATGTGTTTGTATGAATAAGGTCTAGTTTGTTCTCATCAGCACATCCATCCAACCACCAGTCTCTACAAGGTCAGAGTGGTAGCTGTGAATACCTCACAGCTCTAATGGTGATACGACTGCATCCAGAAGCAGGATGGAGTCTCTTGGACCGCTCAGCTGTCTCCTAACTGCATCAGGGGTGAAAATGACATTACTCTTTTTCTTTTTTTTAAAGAGATATAATTAAAATGACATTGTTGTCAAGAAGTCCAAAGGACAAACTAAGGCAAGGTAATTAAATCAATGGATGTAAAACAGTACTTTAAATGAGATATGACATGCATAAGTGAGTCATAATGCAGAGGCTGCAGTGATGGCTGGCAGTAATGTATGCTTTTATAACAATCTCATTACTTAAGCAGGGCTGGAGTGAGCCTTCTTTTGTGACACTGATCTCAATCGACATGAATAAGATTTAAATGCCATCCAAATAACCAGAGCCCCTCATGGCACTCATCGGTATTCAACAGAAATAGTCCAGCTGCCTCGGCATGTCAATGTGCGGCCCCTTACCAAGGCCCATTTAGAAACAGACCGTTCACATGAAGCAGGAAGGAGAAGGGTAGGGTAAAGACAGCCGGAGCAGACTCTGTAAACAGGGTTCGAGTCATGATTCTGTGACTATGAGATGGAATTCTGACCAGTTGGTCGCCGGTCAGTTTGCCATTGGCCACGAGATACTACAGTAGTGTCTGTGAATGACCTGCACTGCACCTGTTATTCAAGGTCATTATACAATACAGGGCTGCATCACAAAAATGAAAGTGTGTAAGTGTGACTTTATCCACAGTGCTCTGACCTTCTGAGGTTCATCCCATCTCCTGCTGGGTCAGTGTTGTTTCTGTTCCTATTTGTCCATTTCATTTTCCTGCAGACACACATTAGTCAGGAGCAGAATTAAAGGTCATATTTATAACCGTTCACATGTCCATGTGCTGAGATATTTGGAACTGAAACTGCTGTGAAATGGCTCCAACTGACTTCCCTGACTTGTTCACATCAATAATGAGCTCTTTGAGATCAATGCTGAGCTCCTTAGACTTTCCCATTGTAGTGTTTGTGTCTGAGTCTGATGGCTGTATCAGACAATGATCAGCTGTGATCAGTCAGAACCACTCAGAAGAAGTTAAGATGCCACAAAGAACATTTGATTCACAACTTTCTATAATCACCTCAATTCATCCTTCAGTACTGTATGTATATTTATGACCCATCAGATTTGGAACTGCAGCACTGATCTAAGTTCACAGCAGTTTAACAGCTTCTCAAAGCTGAGGGGCTGTCACAAATAATTCATCAAAGTGTGAGAGAGGAAGGTGTGTTTAAGTGTCTGTAGTTCATTTGCACTTGAACCTAAGAAAATACGGTGCTGCTTCACAAGTTGTTCTTCATGTGGTGGGGACAGGAATCCACTTGACTGCAGGTAAATCATGGACATTGGTCCTCTGAGACATCAATAGCCAACCGTACGTATTAGTTTCAGCCAATGGCGGCTTGCTTCTTCTGCTTCTGCCCTCTCAACACCTCAGATATTGTGTAATCAGAGCCAGTACTATCAGCATCATGATAATACAATGATTAAATATGACTGATATCAGATTAATGAAGACAAGTGAGCCAACACTCCGCTGATGGACACTGATATAAATGCTATAAAGACAGGCAGAGAGGTTTCATGCCATCGTCAGAGCTTCAGATGCTTTGTATTCTGTCTGTCAGGTCTGGAGGTGACTGCAGATTGCGCTGTAATGGAATATTCAGTAGAGCTCCCAGTGTTCCACCTGTCTGCCTGCATACTGCGTTGGTTGCATGTTAGACAGGTTGTCTAGGTTATCTAGCAATCAGCGATATTTCATGTAGCAGCATAAGAAATGATTGTATGAGGTAGAGGACTTCTTGCCTCAGGAGTCTCCTGTCAGCCAGGACTGCGGACAGACACACAGACGGGCCTGAGACATGGAGGGACAAAGAGGAGAGGACGGGGGACGTCTCTGAATGGCAGACCGTGTCCCCAATTTTAATATCACAGCTACTAATGAATCTTTTTAAACAAATAGCTCAGTTTTTCACTTTGCAAAGTGGAAAAAGGCAAAAAAAGGCAAAGACACAATTTACAGTTTTAAGTTGATTCACAACTAAATCTAGAGGAAATATAACAGAAGCTTTGTCCACATGAAGATGAATCATCAGGAAGTCAGCAGGTGCAACATGGCTAAATGTAGTTTACTTCATAAAGTATGTATTTTATTAACTCTATTTACATTTAATTTTCCACTTGTGCGAGGTCAGGTCAGGTCAAGGGGTTTAAAAGGGCAGTTTTCAAGTTAAACTTCATATGTGAAGGATGTTAGTTCTGTATATTTCTCCTGTGACTCCACAGGCTTAGAAAATCTGTATTTTCTTTATATGCATTAAATGCAATCATTCTGTGCAGTAACCTCTCCTTTAACAGTGGCGTTAGACGTTCAGACAGCCTCTCAGAGAAAGATGCTTGCGTGCTGATGGTGTCAGAATGTGGCAGTCACCTCGGCTCAGTGAACACTTTGTGCTCAGTGTGCAGTCTGCTTGACTTGGATGGCCTCCAGATGTAATTGCTTCTCGTTGCAGGGATATATTGTGCTTGCACACCTTTACTCATTATGTTGTTTCATCAAAGCATAAGCAATGTGTAATCCAATTTATCACAGCACAGATGCCATCATTTACCTTCGAGAGGACGCTGCTCATAAAAGCGCTGCTGCCCAGAGGTTATACAGAGCCACACGCCTGTCCGTTCACACAGAGCTGCAGTTCACTGTCAGGCCGGAACCTTTACAGGAGCTACACATGCTGACAGAGAAGAGCTGAAGAGCCCTTTCACCAGCACTGCTGCTGATGTTCTGTCACTGGTGAATATCGCTTCAATCCATTTCAATGAATAAATACATAATAATAATAATAATAATAATAATAATAATAATAATAATAATAATAATAATAATAATAATAATCAAGCTGACCTTACAAACAGTCTCGAGTTAGTTGCAGTCTGAAGCTTCAACGTTAACAGATTTCATGGTAATCTGCCCTTTATTGTTGAGATATTTAAATGAAAAACTAAACTGTCGACTTCATGGTGCTTGAGGGAAAATCAGGGGATCACCAGGTCATTGGCTCAAATCCTCTGCAGACCTAAAACGACCATACGGCCGACTTTGAAATCCCCACAACCGAGCTGCTAACAGTACTTCACAGTCCGACTATAACAGTTGGCATCGCATGACCTGCACTTCTCTTTGAGGTCAGCACCTCAGACTTGTGTCTGCAGGCTCTTTGTTTTTATGGAGCCACAACAGTAACTGTAACTGTGCCATCAAAAATAAATGTGTCATTGAAAATGCTCTCTGTGCCGTCCCCAAAATATAGTCATGAGTGTCATCCCTGTTGCCTGTAAATATATTTCCCACAACCTGTTTAGCAGGCCATTAAAGCCCTGCCGTCGCTGGCTCAGTGTTTGCATTGGCAGCAGCTGATGAAGCAGGACGAGTGGCACAATGATAAAAGCCTGAGGATGTGCCAAAAGGCCCCCTGGTTGATCCTAGCCTTTAATCCTGCACTTCGGGGTAGACAAACAGCAATCACTGTTAAAGCCCAACAATTCCTAACACACAGAGAGACCATCTGGATTCTGCAGAGCTGGGATAGCTTTTTAATGCACATGTTTTTTGAAGCGGTGAGAAGTTTCCTGGTTCACTGGACGACAAACATTGAGAGAGAGAAACTGGACTGATGATGGGATGCATCAGAATTTCCAGCCTGGTTAGGCCCGTGGTGTTCTGATTACACCGTCAGTGTCATATAATCCAGCTTACTGCTGAGTTATATAGACTGCAGTTGCCATATGAGATATTATAACCACATAACTCATTCATTTCACAGGTGTCGGCTATTCAGGTACAATGTTGTCCACCATGGTAAATACAATAACACTGCTCCATGTGGCTGTCCCTGCTGCGTTAATGAAACATTTAATAAGACCTGAACACGGCACAAATGTGAGCCTTTAAATGAACATGATTAGATTATATAATTCAGCATGAATGGCACAAAAACAAATCACTATCTCTGTAGAGCTCGTTTGGATCTTGTTCCATGAGAATTGAGGAACTCAGACACGGTGCGTTGTCCTGTGCTTGTGGATCTAACATTTCTTTTTTTCTGAATGGGAATAATAATCAAGAAATTAATTTCACAAAACATTCCTTGTCTATTAACTGTTACGTTTGCCTGTATGCAAAGCATGCTGACGGTGTTGGACGTGGGTTTTCAATCTATAGATTGTTGCGAGCCGTAAGGCTGAGAGAGCACAGGGCGATGACGGCAGTCAAGTGGGCGAAAACATGCAGACAGCAACCTTCAGGTTTTTTGTACATGCTGGTCTCTTTGTTTCTTCAAAGCTCCGGTGAACTCGTCTTATCAGTCAGCTGTCTCCGGCACTGCGCCGGGTTATTCTGAGACAATAACCACGCAGCTCTTCCTCAAACATCACAAGCGTGACACTCGTAGCGACTGGAATACAGAGAGAAGCTTCGATTAGAAGACGGGAACTAAACCCCGAAACAACAACAGAGATGGTGACACAGAAGACAGTGAAGACAGTGAAGCCAGTGCACATATAGCTTTATGTCAAAGCACATTAATATTCATAGCACTAACGTTGAGACGCTTTTGTTCTACAAATTAACTTTTGTTTTGGCTCTTGCACGTTATTATCAGAAGTGGCACAGGCCCTGACAATTTGTAATTTATTTGGAGTGTCTGAGTGTACTTGCCAACAGAGAGCAGAGACAAAGAGGGAGAGCTAATGAAGAGACAGGTGCAGTGCTTTGATTGGGCGAGCAGAGAAGCCAGGTTCTGGCGGCACGGGTGCCAACTGCTGTATCCCCATCCTGAGAAACCCTTCCAGGTAATCATCTGCTCATGTCGGTAATCCTCTGTTGCACCGGAGGACAGCGGAGCAGGTAGCTCGTTTCTACTCGGAGATTCTACTCACCAACAAAAACATGGAGACTGATGAGATTTTCAGACCAAGTGAAAAAGTTTTGTAAATTACAGATTAGGAGTGAAGTGGGCAGAAGTCCACGAGCGGAGCAGCAGGAGAAGCTGGAGGAAAGACAACAAGGCAGAGCAGTTCCTCCATCTGTCCACTCCCTCCTCCTGCTCAGAGCTCCTGCTTAATGATGATAAATCCTGGAAAGCTTTGGTGAAAGACGAGCGTCTCTGTCTCTCTGTAGATCTCACTAGACTGAATGACGGGTGTCTATACAGGCCTGGTTAAGAGTATTCTTCATGGTTCCATCAACACATCTCTGTTCCATTGAGCCTGTTGTTTGAATTTAGACAAACTAAAAGAAAAAACTCCTTTTTTTAAATTGTCATTTTCTGAAATATGAATACTGGTATGATTAGGCAACAGTTGCTGTAATGCTAATGGTAATATTTATAAATCTGCAGTAGCTCACTTTTTTGTTCTGATCGTCACTTTGTCTATATCTTTACCTTTTCAGTTGATGTGGTGAACAGCAGCTCAGGGTGGGGCGGGTGTTCTCTAGCACGGTCGTAGTTCTGGTTTTGGTCTCAGCTCCTGAAGGAAGCTGTCTGTGGTGGTGGGAGACGGTTTGATAGAGCTTTTCTTTTTTTCTCTGGAAACAGCCGCCTGCTGCTAACAAAAGAGGATATTATGATCCTGAACCAAAGCACGAAACCAGAGAGCCAAACAGTGAGCTCAGTTCAGCTGAGGGGTGACTGATATTTCTTATCATAATCTTAATCATAATTAAATGAGTTACCTGACTGTTGGACAACACTGTGCAACTTTTACAAGCAAACATTCCTAGTAATGTGGAAGCCACAGAATCTAAGCTCAGGACCTTAGATTCCTTTTAAAACATTATATATGTATATATATATATATATATATATATATATATATATATATATATATATATATATATATATATATATATATATAATTACTTTTGTTTGAAATGTAAAATCATTTACAATGTCACACTTGTCTCCCATCAGTGTCATCAGCACTGTCCTGTCCCCAGTGTCTCTCCACCTGCTCCTCCTCCCATCATCTAGCTATTCAAGCCTGTGTTGTTCCTTCACTCTTTGTGTTCCGTTCTTGTCCTCACTTCACTCCTGTTGTCTTCAGCCTGCGTCCCTGTGTATTGTTCCCCTTGGAATTATGGTTTGTTCTCCGTGTTGTTTTACTGTTTGGCTGCCTGGATTCTCTTCATTGTCAGTGTGTTGTTACCTTCATTTCTGTTGCATTTGAGTCCTCTTTTTGTATACCTGAGACACACACACACACACACACACACACACACACACACACACACACACACACACACACACACACACACACACACACACACACTCTGTTCTCTTTTCTCCTCCCTCCCCTTTTTAAGTTCACCTCACTTTTGATTTTGTGACCCGTCTGGTTGAACTGTGTTTGTTCAGATCTGTAACACTGTGCATGTCACACGCTGCTTCCTGCTGCAACAAGACTAATTCTTGACGGACAGATTTTATTTTAACAATGAATAAACTGACCGGGTCACTGTCAAGAATCATCAGCTCTGAGCGGTTCTGTATTTACTCATGTCAGTGATGATGGATGATGATTTGCCGCTCAGGAGATGCCCCGTGTCGAAACCATAGAAACAAACCACTATTTAGTTTAATTTAATTTTGTAGACAGATGTATCAGGATGATGTGATAGATTCATGTTTTAACGCCTTTCTTCTTCATCTGTGAAATTTCTAGGGCCGGTGCTGCATACTAACCCCAAACTAATCCCATTTAACCACCATCCAGTGTTATCAGTTGGATTTTGTGTGTGTGTATATATGTATGTATCTATATCTCTCTCACACACACACACACACACATGCACACACACACCTCCCCCTCCAGCGACATCCATCCTGTACATGTGATGTAAAGGCCCCCCTTGGCTGCACACATCAATTTGCCAGACAGCCGATTCTTCTCGCCTTTCATATTGAAAATCACAATGTGCTTTTTCATTAAAGCTCATGACAGAACCAAATATGGTACCTTGGGCAAACCATCAGCACCGTGTCACTCAGCCCCATCACAAAATGAAGTGGCACTTGAGACGTACACTGTGCTGCGTGTAAATATCAGCATCAGCACGTTCTCTCGACTTCAATTACGACAAAATGTACAATATTCAGCAGGCTTTGGGCTACGACATGAACCACTGCTCTTGGCAAGGACTGACGCCTTTTCATTCTAATAGAGACTAATGATGAAAGTTATTTTATTATTTATGGTTAGAGTCAGTCAATAATTTAGCATTTTACACATCCAGGTTTTAAATCCTGCCTTAAAGAAGACCAACATTTAGTTAAATACTTTATGTCTCATGCTGTTGCACTTGCTTGATGTTTGTCTGTGTTAGCAAAGCTGTCGACGCTCGAGTTTTTGATCAAAAGGCAAGTCGGCCCATTGCGACAGAGGTTTAGCTGGTAGCATGTAGCAGCCAGGTGTTACTGTCAGGGTCGAGGTTACGTTAGCTTGGAGTGCTGTCACTATTCTGAGACACAGAAATGTGCCTGGTTGTGGGACAAACAAAGGAATTCTGATTCTGATGGCAAAAATGCCTCAGCATGCACATTGACTTCAAGCCCTCAGCTTTCAAGTCATAATACTGATATGTTTTCATGTTCACCCATGACTGTCTGCGTCCCCACACAACTAACAGATCACGAGTCGTGGGACTAACACTGATGAGTCAGCATACAGGGACGAGACGTCGAGCCTGACAGCCTCTTGTTCTCCTCAGTAACAAGACTAAAGAAAATATGGTGGAGTTTAGGAAGACAAGGAGAACAGATCTTGGTCCGGTGTTTATAGACGGCGAGGCTGTGGAGAGAGTCTCCAGTATTAAAGCACACCAACCTGTAAATCCTAAAAAAAGGCTGAGAGGAGCGGGACTGCACCAGAGCCTGCTGGTGGACTCTCACTGGTTACAGTGGAGAGCATCCTGACGTACTGCATCACAGTGCTGACTCCTCCAGGGAGGAGCCAATGGCTCTGCACAGGGTCATGAAGAAGGCACGATGCATCATGTGGTGTCGGCTGGCGGCTGCTGAGGACACTGCCGGGCCCGATGTCAGGGCAGGGCGTCCACATTCATCTTTGACCCAACCAATCCTGCCCACCATCTCTTCATCGTCCTCCCTCCAGCAGGCGAGACAGGACTATACATGAGCGCAGCACAGGACTGACAGCTGTCGTTCAAACTGTTGGACAGAGCCTGAATCTTGACTCTTGGATGGACAGAGTTAACAAGGAACGTTACATTACATCTGATGAATAGTTGTGGGAGGCACATGATCGTACAAAATATGAATTTCTATATAATTTAGCTTTAATGTCATAATAACATCAACACTTGGGCTGAAAGTTTTCCTACAATAGGTGCAAATACAAAAAACAATAATATATTAAACAGACACTGACATTCTTAAAGAGATTTAAATGATTTATTATTGCAGATAGCAACTTGTGCTGTTCTGAGAATCCTGCGACAGTTTATTAATGTATTTATTAACATTGTATTAGTAGTAACAGCAAAATTGACGATGCTTTTGAAAGTAAACACATGACCTTTAAGTCAAGTCAGCTGATGTATTTACTTCCACATCCTATTGGAGTACTTTGCAGAGAAATTTTAAATTAGATTTTAATTAAAAAAAAAAAAAACTTACTCAACTAAGAATCTTCAAATCAAGCCCCATTATAAATTCATACAGAACGTTCTCTGTAGAAAGCGGTCCCCAGTTCACTTTCAGTGTCCAACACAGAGATCTGCAACATATTTAGCCTAGCTTAGCACAAACACTGGAGGCTGAGGGAAACTAACATCCTAGCCAGGATATCTCGTCCAGTGACTTTACTGTGACACACTTTGTAACATTAACTCAGCATTTTCTTTTGTCAGCCACATTATTAACGTAACAGGTAGCGCGTCCTCATAGCACCTCTCCATTTCCTTCCAAAATCAGCAGCGACTGAGGCGCATGTTCCTGATGAAGTTATGGACAGATGGTGAGCATCATTTGCTGTGTTTGCTTTACGCCACCAAATGGGCTGGCTACATCTGGCCTGGCACTGAGGGCCGAGCAGCAGCAGATGTGCCGCCGTGAATACCTGTCAGTCAGCAGCCGTGCAGCAACGTAAGAGCATCATTTAGCCTCACATGTCTTTTTAAACCCCACTGGTGGATAGAGACATAAACCTGGCTGACAGTGGGAGGTCAGAACAGGGCTGGCTGGGTTATTGGCAGTTGAAGGTGTTTTATGTTGTTGTTTTATTACATCTGCCAAGGAGGTAATGTTTTGTTGGTTTGTCAGCAGGATCGCACGATCCATGTACTGTTTTCATGAGAAACTAATGGAAAGGTCAAACAAACACAAAAACACATTACAATGTTCTGAAGCCACTGCCAAAAGTTAAAGGGGTTCTATTCCGGGCTGACACATCTCTCATACAAATTTCATGGAAATCCGTTTAATTCTCTTGACAAATCAACAAATGGACATTATTTATTTATTTAGAGGCTTAGGTTCTGGCATTAAAGACAAAATGAAGCAAGTAGAATGGCAGAAAGTGACAGAAGCGGTGAACGCTGTGAGGACGGAGCCACAGACTTTTGAGGAGTTAAAGAACGTGGTCTGAGAACTCGTTCTAGCCTAAACTGTTCATTGTCCTCTAGAAACTTCAAAGTGGTGCACAGCCATAACACATGCCTACAGCCCTTCTATAGTGCCGGTCACACCTGAAGGTATTCTTCCTCCTCAGTTACACAGGAAAGTAATCTTTATTTAGATAAAGATGTATTCACTTGTTTTTTTCACATAAGGATCATTATAATTGTCATAATGCACACTGACAAGCATCGTTACAGAAGACAGTAAAAACAGAGTTAACACCTCTCAGATCACTGTGTGATCATAGTGAAGGAACTATACAATTCATATAACCTACCACATTTTAGTTTAAAGAAACAGCTCTAAATAAAATGTCACCCCGACTCATAATGTTCTTCTCCTCTTCTGCCAGCTCACAGCACCACACTGACTGAGTGTAAAGACTGTGTGCTGTACACATGGTGTTTAAGATGTGGACCAGCACACACACGTTCTCACCCTCTGTGGAAAGTCTGTCGGGTTACTGATGACTCTTTTGACAGATTTCCTTTTCCTGTGATGACTTGACTGTAATGTATAATGTACAGGGTTTAATTGATGGTGCCGGCTGTAGCAAACAGTATGCCAAATAATTGATGGAACGTCCTTGTCACTTGTCACTTTGATGAAGACATGCTTAATTGCATACCTTCCCTGATGAGCATATGGCACAGAAGAGCCACAACAATGCTTCTCCTCAGCAGAGTGGCACAGCTGATGATGGAGGAAACATCCAGTCTATCCATTAGTTTAAGAAAAGCTATGAATGACCGTCAACGGCTCTTTAACTTTAGATGGTAAACTGAACTCACTCTTTCCCTTTTCATGCAAAAAGAAACATTGATTGATCACAAACCAAATTAAACATGTTCAACATTTTCTGTACATTCAAATGAAAACTATAACAAGTTTATGGACTCACTGATTAGTTTTGTTTCTGAAAGTGGTGTCTCAGACTAAACCCTGTCGGGTCAATTTCTTCTTCTTCTTCAGTCAATTTAAATAGTCACTTTTTTACTGAACACCACAGTGTGGGCCGTTCTCACTCCTGTCTAACTGTGTGCTGTACTGTCCAGTAACAAAGCTATAGCAGCCTGTCCTCATCAGGAAGAAGACCATGAAGGTCGACTTTGAAAGCAGTTAATCGTGACCCACATTTCCGGTTGTTGTTATGCAGCGACCTCTAGTGGAGGCATTTATTCTTATTATGGCAGCAAAGGAGGAAGTCAGGCAAAGTAGAATAAAGAATGAAATACTTGGTATAAAAAATAGACTTCAGTTGGTTGGATTCTTATGTCCATTCAGTACACTTTGCAAACCTTACCTGTCCAGTAACACATGGCTCTATAGTGTTCAGACTTCAGCACTGGGAGAGGAGAGTGAGAAGATTCACCTCTCACAAATTGATTTGCCATTTACAGGTGACATTTTAAACTTCTCAACAACAGCTTTTGTCATCCTATCTTTATCCTGTGTGTACAATGTGTGTGTGTGTGTGTGTGGTGTGTGTGTGTGTGTGTGTGTGTTCATGGCGGGTCGGACAGTAACAACAGTAAGAGAATTATCCTCACCTTTAAATGAAAAAGGTTTGAAGAAGGAATCTTTCCTTCACAGAACATGTTCATGAATCCATTTGGAGACCATTTAAAATGGACCCAGTATAACTTCACTTCCTGCTTTGTCACATTCATCTTCTTCAGTATCAAAGTAGCACAGTGAAATGTTAAAGGTAGCTGCTAGTAGATAACAATTTTTTTTATGGTACAAATTAATCAAAATGTAAATAACTTTAAGCCAAAAAAAAGGATAGCAACACCCACAGCAAGATGGGAATTGCAGTCCCAAAATATAAACCGGACCATCTTGTGATGGGATCACAACAGACCATCAACATGTTGACATTCCAACCCACGAGTCATCCGTGGTCATTACTACAATATATGAGTCCTCAGTATTCACCCATCATTTTGGTCTGAACTACACTGCTGTAAAGCTTCCCTCTGAATTCTGACTGGCCACCACAAGTGTCAACTCGTTTTCATAAGTGTGATTGGCTATCTGCCCAGTGAGAGGCGGGGCCTTAGTTCCAACCAACTGTGTAGATACTGTTGTATCTTTGTTTTCTGAGGAACAGCAGCTGTCGATTTTCCACCAGCTTTGTTTCACAACAGTGTTGGTAGGAGTTGGTAGAAAGATGCAAATGAAAAATGTTAAACTTGTCTTAATTTAATCTGCACCCAGCGCCCACTACCCTTCTCCCAGCAAAGATCCACCTAATGACTTCAAAGATGATCTGGTCTTAAAAGAACAGATAATGTACCTGCAGTCACCTGCACCTGGCCACATAAAGTAGCAACGAGACACATTCATCAGCTTGGCTAGTTAGCATTGGTAACAAGCTAGCTAAGCAGCTTGACTAATGTTTTCAATAACCAAACACTGACTTCAGCTGACAGATAACCGGAATGTGGAAAAGTTAAGCACATAAACATACAACATGAAGTAAGTCATCCAGCTGACGTCAGCCACCCAGGTGAAGGTGTCGTACGTTCTACCAGCTTTAAAAAGTTAAACATCCAGAAAATGACTTTAGTTAATATTACTAATTACTTTACAAAACAAAATGACAATTCAAATAAACATACAGACAAAAAGTAACACATTCAATAAAAGGTGATGTTTTAGGTAAAAGCATCAGAATTGTAATTCTTGTAGAATTTAAACATAAAACCAGGAAAATATTCATGAGGCCATGAGGTTGTAATTAATTATTCTGCAATGTAAACAGTTCTCTTTCTCTTCTGATAAAATATATTGTCCTGAAGCTCAATTCTGATTCTTCTGATCAACCCATATAACGTTATCATGAATTAATTACATTTAAAGTTTAAGCATCATCTATTTCATCAATCCATTTCTGTTGAAAAAATACAGAAAATGGTGCTCTAGCTCATCCCTGGGATAATAATGCATATTTAATCACACAATAACAAAGCTATTGGTTACAATGAAGAAACTTTTCATAAAGAGGGATTTATGAGAAAGTGATACCAAACTAACTTTTAAAAGTGTTGACTGAAGTAAAGGAAACTGCAATCTCAGCTACATTTAGACAGCAAAGCAGTTAAAGCTCCCGTTGGAAAGAATGAGAATTTTTGAGTGTCATTCCCAACTTGTCAAACACTGACACCATCAGGCGCCAACCGTCAGTATCTGATGAGTTGGGAATGAGTTTTAAAAAATCAGCTGTCTGACTAACAGGAGCTTTAAGTCAATACAAGTGAAGCCACACATGAAGTCAGGAAAATAAAAACCTTCTTGACTATTTTACCAAACTAAGACATTCAAATCGAGGCCTGTCCATGTGTGCGTGATTTTCTTAGGATGAACTTTGAACCCTCTGGAGCTTGAATTATAGTCTTACAAGTAGTAACAATCTGATTCTTCCTGTGCACTTTAGAGGACTTCAAATACTCTATCTACACTCTTACAAACTGAAAAGAACCATACAGGCACTTTTCACAGCGAACTGACTCAATCAGTGCTGGTAATTAGCTCATGCAAAAGTACCACATTCTCAAGTTTCCTTCCTACATCTGGTTTACAGTATGTTGCTAATCTATGCATCTTCAGTGTTGATGGATAAGGAAAGGCTCAGGGAGTACAGAGATTGCTCACACAGTGTGCTACCCTAAAAATAATCCAAGACAACAGGAGGTAGAAAGAGGAGAAGGGAAACCATTTTGAAGATCAACACAATTAATATGAACATAAATAAACGGTTAGATACCTGCTGGGCAGTAAGGCAGCAGCATGGAGCTGGGATAATATTTGCCAAATGTCCAGTCTGGTCTCCTGGCCAGTGTTATTGCTTTGCCTCACAGCAGGGGATGTGAACGTTGTGTGATTAGGTACACAGAAATGGAGACTGCACTGTAGCAAAGGAATGTGGCACATTCAAACAGCCGTGTTGAGAGACATCTGGGCAAAATGAGCCAGCTGCAAGGATGCTCTTACATGTCCTGTTTCACCTGTCCATTATGGACCATTCACACTGCAGGTAACACAATCCTCTGGCAGTGAGTGGACCAACCACTGTAAGCTTCCTGCAGTCATTGGTCAGCAACAGAAAGGAACAATATACACTCCTCTGATTCTGAACAAACAAGTCTTTGGGAAACATGGAAGTGAGTAAAACATTTCACAGCAGTCCATCTGCAATTTGTAGATTTCTTAAGCAACAATACCAACCTGCTGGTGGTGCTATATCAAATGTCAGGTGTCACCAAAAGCCATTAACATACATCATCTAGGAACCAAAGTCCGTAGGATGACCTTGAATATGTGTACTATACTTCCTGGCATAGTGGTCAAGATACTGAACTCAAAACTGTAAAATGTCAACCTCTTCATGGTGCAGGAGAAAAGGTAGGGAAGCACCAAAGTCATGAGGATGTATCCTCTGGAAACCATGTCTGTACAGTATTTTGTGTTAATCCATTAAGGATCTGTTGAAGTGAAAGCTCTGCCTGCAGGTAGATACTCATCGTCACCAGAGGACGAAGATCAATGACTCTGGAGGTCCCTTGAGTCTGTTTACTGCCATCAGCACATCAAAATGTTATTTTGTCAAAAATGAAAAACATGGTAGCATGCATGTGTCAAACTACATCATCTTCTGGGGACCCTGAGTTTCTGTACCAGATGTCATGGCAGTCCGTCCAGTCACTGGCGGTACATTTTGTGCAAAACGAAAATAAGTCAACCTCATTCTGGCACTACAGGAACTGTGTGAACCACTATAAACACTCTATGAAATATAATGGAGATCCATCAAATATTTGTAGAGATATTTTAATCTGGACCAACTGACCAGCTCACATTTCCACCCTGAGAGCCTTGCTTCTAGCAGGACTGAAAACATGACATCTCCTCAGGAACAGCTCGTCCTGGTGGACCTCGCTTACAGACTGCCGATACTTTCCGTTTCTTCACAGCTCTAATTATTTTGATTGACACACTTGTAATTGGTGTACCATTACACATGTGTTGGGAATGTCCTGAGATGGCAGATTTGTGTGTTGAAATTTTTGGCGAACACATCTTATACTGCCTGAGGCCGTATTACTTTACTTAATGATAGGTCCAATCTGGATCTGTCATTACAACATGAGAGGATATGATTTTGTGGTGTCACAGTCTTTGCCAGAAAGGAATCATTTCATGATAAAAACTACTGCATGCATAACACGTGCAGTCTAATTTTCTGGGAACAGTTTCTGTAGACCAAGCGACTGCTGGGTGCCAGATTTAAAACATTTATCTGTCAAAAGATAATAGTAATGTGGTATTGTAACCAAACTTTCCTGTCTGTCTCTACTTTTAAATATGAAAACACCTTCCAAGATGGATCCCAAAGAAGTAGACATGAGACAAAATGGCTGTAATTCTGACAGTACTGTATTTGTGACCGCAGCATTCAGCATGTTACTCTCTGATTCAATCACATAGCGTTCACTATACAGACATTGATCAAGCAAGGGCTAGTGCAAGGAACTTCTAACTAGTATTAAACAGTCTCAGTTAAGTACAGATGCCCACACATGACATAAAACGAGACCATCAGCGAGATGATGACAAAAGCTATTTCTATATGAATATTATACCTATAATTAATGCCTGTCACCAGGTCACATTCCACTGATTAATTCATCAGTTGGTCAGTTAACTAGGAGGGAAATTAAACACATCAAATGAATCATTCTTATATCTGAAAGTTGTCAATTGTGATCACGTTGATCTCCATCTATGTCATAAAGGAAAACACAAACACAATGACTTAATTCAAAGTATTGATTGAACTACTAAAGGACATGGATGATGAATAAGGACCATTAAACACAAATGTACAGTAGATATATACAACTAGAGTGGATGAATGATAAGGCATTAATCATTGAAGAATCAGCTGTGTATCAGCTCTCAGACTGAACGCATGCAGATGGTATCTCCTACTTTTCTGCGGTGACGTTTTGGCTTTGCTTGCGGCTTTTAGGAAACTTTGCAGTCTTCCTTCTCAGTTCAGAATTAATTCTGGAGCTTTGCTTTGCACTCAGTAAAGAGTGAAAAACAGAAGCTCGCACCTGTAAATGCTCATCGACCACATAGAAAAGCAGGGAGGCAAGGAGAGCCCAAAATGGGTGAAGAGCAAATGTCAAGCATCAGGACGAGAGGATGAGTCGAAAGAAGCCCACCAGTTGTGGTGTCTTCGGTTCGCTCGTGGCTAACATGTGGCCATGGGGTGGCCTACTTATGGTTCAGAACCAGCAAACAGGACTGAACCGTCCATTTGCCAGCTTTCAACGTGGCGTGTTAGCCGGATGAGGGTGTTTGGTACAATTTTGTCCTTTTGGTAGCGTCATATATAACGCTATCAAAAGAACAAAAGAACAGTTATATATAACGCTACCCATGTCCGCGAGATAAATGTCAGCTGTGATAATAGCAGGACTGTCACAGTGACTGTAGAAAGTGTCTTGAAAGGCTGTTCTGTCTCAAACCACTGCACCTTGTAACTCTGTTCTGAGCGGCAGGGGTAAAACTTGGAAATTGGATGTAGCTTTAGTTGTATCAACATTTTCTGTTCTTAGATGTCACCAATCACTTTGGTGAGAGCGACTTTAAAACCCAACTGGCATTGCTAACATTGAAACTTCATGGTATGAAAATCAATACAAAAGAGGTAAAAACCTGACAAGATCCTCAGATCCTCGATCGCTACAGATACAATCAGACAGAAAAAAGGTTGCAGTGTGAACATATTTCTTTTTTTTTTTGATTTCCCTTGACATTCCTTTGTGTCTGCCTCCCTGTTCCCCTCCTTTCTCCACGCCTCTCCCTAATCATCAGCAGCCTCCCATCTCCCCATGCCGTCTGTTTTGATCCTGATATGCATTAGGCGATTTAGAGATTATTTCATGCCTAATGTGGCCTTTTATCAGACATCCTCCACAGGCTGCTGTCAGCACAAGCAGCCATAGATCCTTGGCTGCGGTTCAGTCGCAGACACAAACATCTCATCTCCCTTTGCAACAGCACAAGCTTTCCATTAACATTAATCAAATTCCAAATATGAAACAGATTAGTAAGCTTCAACCTGTCATGTTTTGGTTCGTTCAGGAAAATGATTTCTGTGGAATCCCAATCAGATTGGTGGCTGGGGCGAATACCTGATTATACAGGAGGTGTTAATCTGCTGATAAATGATGCAAACCTGAACAGATGCCAAACATATATTTGCATTAATGCAGCAGAGAGGAAAATGTTCTGAATGGATGGACTTATGGTTTCAGCTATAGTCAGAGATCAGAACAGTATACTGGAAGTCATGGTGTAGAAAATCATGCGATACTGCAGGAAGTTGTGATTGTAATTAGTGACTGCTTCTGCTGCTGCATCTTGTGTACCAGCAGAGTTTTACAGAAATGTCTCTGCAACATTGGAGTGAGATCTTAAAATGCCTTCAGCAGAATCAGCATCTGCTTTTTCCCTTAAGGTCAGCCAGGCTTTAAAAATGAAGCCAAATCTGTAAGACGCACTAGTTAACCACACTGTGATCGTCTCAAGCTCCAGAACTTTCCATCAGAGCAGCATGCATCGCTTCCCCTCGCCCCCTTGTCTCTCTTTTGGAACTTTCTTTCATATCCACTGATGCTGGGACTGCAGAGAGTATAACAAACATCCCAACAGGAGAGCAGCGAGAATCATCCGTGTGCCTAATACTTTAAACACAGCCGTGGACGTCTGGGTTAAACATTGGCCAAGGAACCTTGTCATCTTCAGTTGAGCAGGGATGTGAACATGATCCTGGTGCCAAACCAAATAACCAGAGCACATGGCCTGTTCAGAAAGACAGAGCACAGAGGGAACTGAAAAAGACAGCTGTTGGTTTATCTAGAGCAGCTTTTGCTTCAGTGGCACTTTCTGTTTAATCCAAGAATGGGGGGTGGAGGTATGTTATAAATGGCGTGTTGTGCTTGAAGCCAGGGCCAAGAACTGGGCTCCGGACCAGTTTAAATACAGATGTTGGCCCCACATTCAGCTGCAGACAGCGGCGGTAGGTGGTGAGTCTTTCCCAGGGCTAACAAGGACAATCATGGCCAAGGAAGGTGCCAAAAACAGTGCCTTTATTCCAGCAGAAAAATATATAGTAACAGTCGTGACGTCTTCAGAAACTTTTATAATTGCAGTGCAGCCTGATTTATCACGACTGATTGAATACATGAATAGGGACATGCTAAATATTTAAAAAGTGTTCCATAACACTTCATGTCATCCCTACAGCTTCTCCACAGTCAGGCACAGATAATGGCACAAGTAGTGATTTATGATGCTTAAGAGCGCCTGATCAAGATTTATAAGTCAAGTGTGCATAAATTCTCGGCTATAATCCATCAGGCAGACAAAGGAGAGGGCTGCAATAAAAGCCAAACTTCTTGGAGAGGAAGGAGAGATTTATCTGTTGCTCGAAGGGTTTACTCAAACAAAGACCCGTAATGTTGCAGCTACAGCACACAGACAGCTCAAAGTATTAGGAGACACAGCCAAAAGAAACTCTACGAGCTGCTCTGCTGGCTCAGAGTAAGAGCAGTAAACCTGTGGGGAGAATCAACAGCGTTCAGGGTCATAATGCATTTTGTCCATGTAAATGTCACGAGCGAGAACATTTTAAAGGCTGCGTTCAGAGCGGGCCCATGCCTCTGTTCTGCACCAGCACGCACCACACTGAGATCACAGCCTTGATCCAAACACAGCGGAGGCAAACTCAAGTTTTTCACTTTTTTGTGTTCTTCTCATTTGTTTCCTCTCAAATGGCCTCTGAGCACATAAACTGAGACTTCCTGTTCTGCAGTTCAGCCCAGTCACTTTATTCTGGTCACAGTTGTGTGTATGCACGTGCAAAAATAACAACAGCTAGCTCAACATACTGACCGACAAGCTGCAGACTGAAGCTTTAGCGTATGTTAGCTGCCCTTTTACAAATCATATCAACAGCTCATATTCAGGAAGTCTATGAACAAAAGAGAACAGAACCAACACTTTGTATTGGCTCACTAATTTAAAAAAACAAACAAAAAAAACATTTGTTTGAATTTGAAGTGAACTCCACATGTTTAATTCCTTGTCACAACTATTTCACAAGTCCAGCCGGTGTTCAGACAGATGTACGTCTGTTTTACGTTGGTTGATTTCGACTTTTTTTCAAACAGAGTCTGAATACAGATGAGCAGCACGTTACTGAGCTCTGTAGATGATCTGTGCAGTTGGAATATGGTGATGTCTTTAGTTTTCTGTAATATTGCAGTTGTTTTGGACATTTTTAAGTTTCCAACATAATTTATGAACAATTATCTTTCCAGGAAATGTATTTTCATACACTCTTTTTTTCAACATCATTTATCATAATTCTTACTTGCTCATTGATTTGACCAAATATTTAAAGATGTATTGTACCTGAGTTCAGTGATAACTTGCTGATATCAAACCTTTCCTTTAAGACTCTCAGGTCCCTCTCCGCTGCATTCAGGAGCCATTCCAAACTTTCCCCGGAGCAGTATAATAAGTGTCATCATCAAATAAAACACATTTTAATATTTTAGGCACGACATCATGCTGCCATGATACAGCTGCTATTAAGAGATTTTGTGGGAAGTAAGAACTTTATACATATATATGAATATGATCTAAGTTTAGTGTTGTGGTTGTTCAGAATGGGTACAAACACGTTTTCCTTGAGACACAGTTGGACATGTCATGTAAGTGCACAGGTACACAGGAGGCCGTCCTGAAGGTGAGGCCGTCCTGAAGGTGAGGTCTTATCCAGGGTCTCGACCGATTGAACACATGGCCTCCAAATAAAATATCCTCACCTTCTCTTCAGTTGTTGCTGAGGGCCGTGTGTGGATACGTTTTCTGGGCACGTGAATTAGTCACAAGGAGAATTTTCCATCACAGAGGAAAACATATTGCCAGGTTCAATATGAGCACTTTCACTGTTCTGCTCGAGGGCACTTGGAGAGAATTAGAGACAAACGCTGGCACTGGGAAGCAGAGCTCACATTTCTGCTCTTATGTGCTGAGTTTTCCCCTTTTCTCCCTGAAGGTGTCCTCAGATAGAACATTGCGTCTCTTTCCCTTGTTTCACTAAGATGACCGACAGTGGAAGGTCACACACACACACACACACACACACACACACACACACACACACACACACACACACACACACACACACACACACAGCAGTGACAGCACACACTCTCACTTCAACACTACCACAGTGTGGTGTCCCTCAGACTAACAGGAGTGGTTTGACCTTGCTGTGTTCAGATGTGAGTGTGTGTCACATATGAGACTGCTGACTGATGTGTCTGAATAGATACAACAGAGGGAAGTACACATAAGCTGAGAGCCGGGGTGAAGTGGTGTGTCCTCACCTCAGCGTCTGTCAGAGGCTCCTGGGAGAGGCAGTGTGTGGTGCTCCATCTGATGTCAGCCTGATGGTGTTAATGTTGCTTCAGAGCTGCATTGAAACTGACCAGTCACGTTTCTGCCATGTCACAGCTTAGCGACCTGTCAAACATGTGTCTAACATTGTGAAAGGGTCTGTTTAAACCCAAATCATGTTTTGCTACACCTTACCAAGTACTTTTGAAGCGTAAGTCAAACCGCAAGGAAGTGAAGCGAAAGTGAAACTAATGAGTGAATTAGTGTAAAAACAATATGTGAACATTATGATAATATTTCCAAATGGGATACAAAGCCATGTCTCCTGGCTGAGAGTCCTATCCTCACTCAGCTACAGCAGCTTGCTTTATATGCACACATGTTCACTTTCCTGTAAGTTAGCAGTAAGTTGAACATGAACAAGATAAACAGTATATCACATTTCTGTGTGAAATGGTGTGTTTTAACTCAAGTTGATGAATGAGAATACAGATCAACCATTTTTTAATCTAACCACAAATGAAACTTTGTGAATGTGGTGTTTTCATCCTAAACATGCACGTGTGTCCACAACTTTGACATGCCATATATATATATATATATATATATATATATATATATATATATATACACACACACACACTGTATATATACAGGCTGACTGAACTTGTGCTTGTATTTACATGAAACCATTTACATGTACGTACCCTCCTGTCTTCACAGCTGCTCAGGCAGAAAATCCAACTGAGTTCACAGGAGCTCTGGGTCCACTGCATTATTCACATGGAGCAGATCCTCAGGTTCTTTCACCTCCTCTGTAGGACAGGAGCACACGACAGTGTCTGTTTCACCCTGAGGAGAGGAGACTGAAACCTTGATCTGGAGGCTCGTCACAGTGTTCATGAATTTTGATTTTGATGACTGATATGATTTGAAGTCTGCATGTCTGACTGAAGGAGATGTGGTGGTACTTGTATTGTCAGAATTAGATTGTAGCTACAATATGTGACTTCCATCATATTGAAATACATACAACTGTATGTGTGTTAACAGTATGTATTATAATATCACAGCAATGTAGCTGTTTTACTAAATTAAAACTAAAACTAAATTACTATTAATTTATGTATTATTAATAATGATTATTATAACAAAATAAAACCCAGTTGGAATTAGAATGATACCTTGACACACCACCTGAAGAGTGAAAGCCGTTCAGTGAGCTGCTTTTCACTTGACAAGCTCTCAGCTGAATCATCATAACAAACTTTCCATACTTCCATCAAAGCTGCTGCAGGCCGAATTTCAGCACACCAGCTTTGTTTTCTTCAATATGGTAAAGTGCATGATGAATGAGGCGTAAGGTGAGATGTACAGGGCATCAGACACATTCATAGTGTCTGTTGTAAGGCACAGCCCAGGGTGTCATTGCCTCTGATCCATGTGGGTTCTTTAGATGATGATCCATTAAAGATGAAAGCAACTCTGTGGGGATCTGAATCATTTACAGCGCTGTCCACCGTGAGACTGATGAAGTCCTTTCTGCACCAAACAGTTTTCTTTCTCTGTGCTTCAGTATGTGAAGGGAGTTCTATCAGAGCTGTGTAGAAAGGGGAAATAAATGCAGGTATAAAAAGATAAAACCAGCCAGTGTGAGTGTGAGTGCAGGATCCTGCACAGTGCAGATCAGCGCAGTGTGCTCCGTGGCGATGATTGCAGCACACAACACACACCTGTCACTAGATGGAAGCACATTTTTTACATGGGCGCCTGCGAAGGACGGCCTTTGTGTGTGCAAGAAAAAATATTTATGTGGTTGCCATGGAGACGCTGAAGTTCAGGAACACGAGACGCTGGCGTCAATGACATACACTGACAGTGTGTAGATTACATTGTAGCCACACAGATATGATTTATGGCGGTGCCACAGCAATGCACAAATCATAATAAAGCTCCAAAGAGTGATAACTGCTGTGTTTTATTGTTACAGGCTGGCGTTTAACAGATTCATTGTCACTAAAGGGTTCTGGTACATAAAGACACTGTAAAGCACAGCAGAGCAGATAGATGAGACTATTACCACAACTTTTATTGTCAAGTGGTGAATGAAGGGGGGAGAGTAAATTTAAATTCTGTGGGTAGCATTATTAGCATTGTGCTTGACAACATCACAGCTAACGAACTAACATGACTGTAAGGCAGCCAGAGTTAGAGAAAAAGATGTCATGTGTCAACAGATAAAAGAACAGTAAAGTGTAAAGTAAGCAGGGTGATGCCATAAAAACGGCTCAGTATGTACATCAGTATGTACATGAGTACATACATCAGTATGTACATGAGTACATACATCAGTATGTCACACATGTAGGGAAACATGAGAAAGGGCGTCCATGGAGAAGGACCCAGATGCAGATACAGACGGCAGCGTGGAGGCAGTTCAGTTATTTATTTCAAATCATAATAAAGAAAGAAAAGATTTCGGTGGAGGTGGAGGCACGCAGGGTCAAAACCAAGACAGCAATCCAAAAGACACAAAAATTGTTGCAAGTGATAAAGGAATCATGTTGATGTAATTTGCTGATTATTACAGTCTCCTTTTTCTTTTCTTTTACATTTTTCATGCTGCTGTCTTGGTCATGACTTTGTATTGTCGAAGAGATTCTGAATCTCAGTATGAATATTCCTGGTGAAATAAAGGTTAGAAGAAGAACCTCTCTCATGTCATGTCTTCCATTGCACCATAGACCGGTTTACCGTTGTGTCTGGTGAGATCCAGCTACAAAATGGTCTTAGTTTCTCTTGTCAGTGCTCAGTGTGGAACACTGCACAAACTGCACAAGGAGCCAGAACAACAGAACAACAGATTACAACATACAAATGTATTTACATTTATTTGTCATTTTTACAAAGCTGGGGTTTCAAAAATAAACGAGCTTTGAGCCTCTTTATGCTACATTCACAGAAAAAACGGTCATTGAAAACAGAGTGACTCCATCCATGTGCACTGGTGGAATGAGTGATCATTAGATTGCAGGCACCTGTGACTCATATCAGGCGAGTTACACGCCAGCAGTTTGAAATCTGTTGATTTGTTTCAACTATGAAAAAGGAGCCGATGATATTGTCATGGTCCGTTTGTGTTTCTGTGTGGAATAACTAGGACTTTTTTCAGCTGGTTTTTGTGGATCCTCTGCAAACCAAAGAAAAGGTTAGTGGTTGTAATAGTGTATTTTTATTCAATGTACTTTTTATATGAGATAATTTTACCTCTAACAATAAAACACAGGGACAAAACAATAGTCTGATTTGGTCACAGACAGGGATTTAAGCAACCAGTGACGAGCAGTTGTAAGAGGATGGCCAAATGGACCGGCACACCAAGCCCACCTGTTCCCAGTAGACCCCTCTGTTGTGCCAGAGGATTGTGGGCCCTCTGTCAGGGAGATTGTCTGATGGATGGATGATATAACTGGATACAGGACACATTAGCATTAGCAGTTTTCTAGCTTTGTTCTGTCTTTCCAAAGTCACAGCTGAATATTTAACTGTCTAGATGAGGCAGCAGCTGTAACGAATCATATCTTGTGAGTTTTCAGACCCACACTTACAAAAAGGATCTTATTATTTAACAAAAAGGACTCGTTGTATGAATCGTTTCCATAATGTTGTCAGATCCTGGGACTAACGACCTGAGCCTGTCAGTGGCAGGAACAAGAACGGCTGAACATTTTCGGTACTTATGAATCATTTGCATATAAAAATATGTAAAAATAGGGCCTGAGTTTAAAAATACTGGAATTCCCCTTTAATAGATCCATGGTCTGAGCTTCTGAAGATACAACATATCTATCAATCTATTGTCTTTTACCTACATTTTTTACATTGCTCAATTTTCCATCCCATCCAAGTTTCCTCAGTCCACAGAACATTTCTGCAGCTTCACAGGGAAACACTGTTGCAGCATTCTGCTAAACAACTGAAGTAGCTGCAGACTTGATTTCAAAAGGCATCTCGTCCTCCCCCTCGACCCGACGTCGAGCTCGTGCACCCACTTCAGACAGTGTGTGCACCAACAGATTTCAGCTTAACCCCTTGAGACCAACATTGTGACTGTAATTCACATCCTTTAGGAATGATTTCATAACTTTGTAATCATAAGTCATAGCTCCTTGTTTTTTTCTAGTGAAAGCTGGCAGCTGTGCAGTTCCAACAAAGTCGTCACAGCTTAAACTGCAGCAGGTTAATTTTTCCATTCTGTCCATTTCAACATGACATTTTGACATCTGAGACTTGTGCGTCCCATCTTCTCCATGGGAAGATGTGATTAAGATCAACAGATGAACTGTTGGTATTCTTTCCCAGTGAGCGCTGAACACTGAGCCTAAATCATTGAATGATTGTGCTGAAGATGGGATTGTGTAATACTTGCTGCAGGTTGCTGTCTCGTGTGTTCATGCTTTCTGCCAAAGCTCTAATACAATTGTGTTCTGTTCTAAAAAGCACACATTTTAATATTTCATATTTATTTCATCACCAGTTTCATACAACTGAATTAAATGGATTTTCTTCTCTGAACTGCATGTTTCATCTCCAGTCTCATCTCTGTTGAGCTGACCTCCTCATCTACATTTAAATGTATGATTTAAAGAAGGGACCGTTACCATATATACAGTCATAACTCATAATGAAGAGCATTCATCAAACCTGTGGTGACTCTTTGCTCTCATCTGTGGGAATCCATTCATCATTCTTTATTCATCAGGGGAGGTAATGTCAGGAAGGCCCAATTTGGCTATTGATTTATGTACTGCATGCTTAATGAATGATCTAACCTTGGCAACATATTGAAACGGGCTCAATCAGCTTGCATAGGACAGGGTGAATAATGCATCAACAGCTGATCAAAACAAACTCTGCCAAAAACCCACTGTGAATAAATTACTGAACCACGGTTGCAGAGGCCACGACCTTTATCACATTAATGTGTTTGTAGGTGGCAGATTTTGCTTTAAGGACCAGCTTCACATAGCATTAACAATATCCAGAATACATTCACCGTTAAGTTCAGATTGAGGTTCAAATTTGCTGCACTCCAACAGTTAGAAAAGCCTCATATAAAAACTTGAAAATGAATAAAGACCCTTACATCTTTGTCCTTCAGACATTCAAAATCAGTCCCCATGAAATCCCTGAACTTGGCTAGTTATTAGGTGAAAAGGAACAAGTGAGGCAGCTGTGAGATCGATGGTCGCTCTGCCCTTTATTAAGTATGAAACATTGGGTGTGGACTGTAGGTATACTGTGGGCCTGTCATTGGTCGATTACTCTAGTCATCATTCTCCTCTTCGCTATCTGCCAATTAGCATTTTTAAAATCCCTGTCACTAAGGGAAACATCAACAACCTGGCAACCTACACACACGTACGCTCGAATCTCTTGGGCATCCACACCGCTCGTCCTGACACTGAACGCCTCCCGTGCAGGTTTGTCATTTGCAAAACCAGCTGGATCATGTCAGGAGTGAAGAAAAGGTCAAAAGAAGATGCCACATCCTGGATTCTTGATATGACATATCTCGTGGGTCCTGGCACCATGCCGGTGGGTGCCTGCATGTAGCGCAGTGTCTCCGCATGAGATGGAGACCAGACTTGCCCGTTCTTCGCTGTCCACTCACTGTTAGGACGGGCAGGATCCTCAGTGTCCTCTCTACTTTCAGAGGACAGGTCAGAGGCACTCACAGAAGTGGAGGACTCCCCCTCGAAGCTCGTGTCTTCTTCAGATGAGTCCTGCAGCTCGCTGGCAGGTGAAGGCCTTACAACCTGGAATTAACATGGATTGTTTGAAGATTTGCATCATTTAATTTATAGAACATGCCCACAACTTTGAAGATGTTTTTTTATTATTATTATTATGAAGCAAACAACAAATAGGACAAAATAACAGAAAAAGTCAATGTGCATAACTATTCACCCCCCTAAAGTCAATATTTTGTAGAGCCACCTTTTGCGGCAATCACAGCTCCAAGTCGCTTTGGATAATGTTCTTACCATTTGGTTATGATAGATTTGATGGTGCTCCTGGGGATCATCAAAGATTTGGATATTTTTTATAACCTAACCCTGACTTGTACTTCTCAACAACATCGTCCCTTCCTTGTTTGAAGAGTTCCTTGGTCTTCATGGCAGTGTTTGGTTAGTGGTGCCTCTTGCTTAGGTGTTGCAGCCTCTGGGGCCTTTCAAAAAAGCTGTGTATATGTACTGACAGATCATGTGACACAGATTGCATACAGGTGGACATCATTTCACTAATTATGTGACTTCTGAAGGTAATCGGTTGCACCAGAGCTTTTTATGGGCTTCATAACAAAGGGGGTGAATACATATGCACGTGCCAATTTTCATTTTTTTATTTCTAAAAAATAGTTTTATGTATATATTTTTCTCATTTCACTTCACCAACTTAGACTGTTGTGTTCTGATCCATCACATAAAATTCAGATTAAAAAAAACATTGAACTAAAAGCTGTAATGTAACAAAATAGGTAAAAAGCCAAGGGGGGTGAATACTTTTTATAGGCAGTGTACAAGAAGTCGGATACTGAATGTTTGGGAGATTTGAGCAAGTTTGAAGTTGTTGGAATGATTTATGAAAAAAAAAGCAGAAGAAAATCTTGATGTATGATGATTTAATAGCAGTTTTTTCCCACGAAAGTGTCCAGAGTGTGCAAAATATAAAAGACAAAAATGGTTCAAAAATGTTACTTTAAAGAAAAGTTCTTGCAAAAGTTCATGCCACAAGCTGTAACAGCCAAAATGATCACCAAATAAAAAGGAAAAGTTGAGAAAAATGTGCAAAAATGTCCAAGGGGGGCGTGAGGGTCAAAAGAAAACAAAAACCAGTACTGTGGATCTTTATACTAAAGAACAAGAACAACTGAATATGTGTGGAATATCAGAATATTCAGACATGTCTGTACAAGAATATGTGTATATTTCTCTGGCACTAATTCAATACTTCTAAAGTATGTCCTTTAAATATCAGGAAACAGACTGCGCTTTGACTTTAGACCAGCTTCTTGTTGGTCTTTGGCGTTGTCGCTTTCTGCTGCCTCAAGACAGCAATCTGCCATCAGTGTGTCTGACCTCACCTCAGGTTAACACCAACACACCCAGGAGGGCACAGGTGGACGCAAATAATGTGTGTGTTCATGCTGAACACTTCTCTCATGGAGCGAGACAGCTGTTTTGTTGGCTGAATCAGGATCAGGATCTGGATGAGGCTAATGGAGACAAACTGTGGCCTATCAGTGAAGTAGGAACTGAACCTGGATAGAAGAGTGCCAGTGGAACCAAGTGGTGTACTAACCGCTCCAGCAGACGACTATGACAGACCGTTTCACAAGCCCTAAGGTCAATGAGGACATGTTGAGAAAATCAGAGTCAGCAGCTAAAAGCAGGTCTTTGGTAACCGTGTTGAGGACAGTCTGTCCTTGGCTTTGCCCTGAACACAGACTGAAACACTCCCCATAATTTGTTTTTGGACATATACAGTAAGTCTGGAGCTAAATTCACCCAAGAAGCTTTGCACAAAGTGGGTGATTGGAGATTGGTCACAGGTTGTTATATCTTAAATCATACATGGGCGGTGCTTCAACCAGAAATGGATGTGGCTTATCTGCAGCTTTTAATACAGAAACTAACCAAATAACTTAAGTACTATGAAATATAAAAATCAATGTGATGTTCTGTATTTTCTCTTCTGTGAGTGTAAGAGGTGAGGTGTGTAGAGGGGTAGAGACTCTAATACAGAGATGATGTGCGATCTGATCTCATCACATCAGTGCACTCGTGGCTTTACATGTCAACACCACTGACATCTCTACTGCTTTGTTTTGTTCTTTGCATTTCTTCTCCAGATTTATCAATTAATGTATTAATCAGTGGATCCAACTGCTCACTCCTAAACCTCAAAGAGTATCTTTATTTGCCTTTTATGTTTTTTTATTTTTATTTTTGGAGGTGGCAGACTCACTTATTGATCAGCCATGCTGATTCATCATCAGCAGCAAGAGGGTGCTTAGAACTCACCTCTTCTACCAGTCAGGTTAGTCAATGAGAGCCACAGGAACTATGGTGCAACTGAAGCTCACGCACATCAACAAAGACTTTGACATATTTATGCATTTAATTGAACTTTCAAAACAATCCACATCAACTCTCAAAAATATATACATAGATAGTTATACCGCACTTCAGATTAGTATACTATAAGGGGCAGAAATGAAAGTAATACTTTAAGGACTTCTAAATCAGGTTTATTAAACAAATAAATATGTTATTATAGGATGCAGCTGTGTACGCCACACAAACACCTCTCGATGAAAGAATACTGAGCTCAAAAGGCAGTATAGCTTCCACTTTCACACACAGGGGAAAGGTCAGACCACCTCAGAGTGTTTGTAGCTAGCCCGCCAACCCCTGGCAGCAGATCAAGCTGCCAAAGCCAGACGTTTGTTAGGATGCCCATCCTCAAAGTCCAGACCTTCTCTTCACCATCCAGACCTTTTCTTCACCGTCCATGCCATTTACCCACAAAGAATCTAATCACTGCCCTCCTAATTTATTTTGACAATGACTGATAGGACTAATCAGCTTCCTGGAGGGTGGGATTGATAGGGTACAAATTATATTTTGGAATTTTGTCTGTACAATGGACAGACAGTGGGAAAGTGCTTCTGTCTTCCTAGTGTCTGTACTTGCTTGTGCCGATGAAGAAAGTAGTGGAGGAAATGATGGTATCACTGAACCTCATCTTTGGTTTGGGCATCTCCTAAACAAAGCAAACACAACTATTCAGCCACAGAAAAGGAGTGTTCAGCTGGAGTATCGACCTCAGAAAGATAGAGATATTACTTCAATGGTAGATCTTTTACTTAAGTCACCAAACACTCAGCACAGCTATGGGTCTTTAAAATCCAGAGATCCAGCACGCCTACGCCGCACATGCTGGCCCTCAGGCTACAGGAATTTGCTTCCACTGTGGAATACATGAAAATATAACACTGTTCTAGATGCCTTACAAGGCAGCTACAGAGACTAGCTGGGTCTATCTTAGAAGATGGATCCCACCCACTATTCCAGCCTCTCCCATCAGGCCGCAGGTACAAAATGCCTGTCTGCAAAACAGAGAGATACAGAGGCAGTTCTGTTCCCTCAGCCGTCAAAACGTTAAATAGTGATTAGGCTACACACTAACTTATCAACTTATGGACTGTACAGCCTTCTTAATCTATTCATTTATTTATTCTGACCTAGTTTTTTGTATCTGCCATGATGGCTTGTTTTCTGTATTCATCTTACTTTTTATCCGTGTTTCCATGTCTGCAGCACTGTTGTCACTGTCTCTGTCGACGTCGTAAATGTTGTCTGTGTGTGTAAGCAGCCAATTCTTCTTAACTGCAACCAAATCTACCCCCATGTACAAATAAAGTTACCTTACCTTATCCAGACCCCCACCATCACCACCCACTCATTATCTACCTGCACCACCCTGCTGGCTGTAAAAGGGGCAGAAGGACAGGGTCTGCCCATCTATGGTGTCCAGATACAGAGAGCTCAGCAGCACGGCTGTTATTGCCAGCACTTGTACCGGGCTGTGATGCTTTAGGGAGCTTTAACCTGTACGTACTACACAAGTACAATGCTGTACACAAGTACACCATTTTGGAGTACAAAAGTCTATTGAGTGCTACAATTGCCTCATAAAACCACCTATCAAAGATGATAAATTCTTCCACTTCCTGTGGATAGGAGTCATGATGTTGGTGGGTAGACAGACATGCCATCGAGTGCTCCACACAACAACCACATAGAAGTATACTTCCACACCCACTCAGGCTCCTCCCAAAAGTCAGTGTTAAGCACATTCATGATCACCAGGTCCAAACAGAAACAAAGCAATTCTGGGAATCATCAACCCACAATGGATGTGGAAGATTGTCATGCTATAACTAGAGATGGGCGATATGGACTAAAAAGTTTATCCCGATAATTTCTGGTATTTATCATGGTAACGATAAAAATGACGATAAATAAACACCAATTCAGCCTAATCTTTTGATTATAAATCTATCACCAAAATAATAATAAAGGCTACTAAACTACATCAATTAAGTTCAAGCAGTACACCTGTACTGCAAAAATGTAGCGAGTGACACCAAACAAATCTACTTCTGGAACAAATTGGTGGTGTTACTGTCCTTTGTAGCCACTATTTGTTAGGGCTTTATTCTCAAATTCGTTTGAAAGTGGGGGAAAAGTTTGTATTCGAATGTAATGACCTGTTTGAAATCTAAATGTGCAGTGTATAAGCGGAACAGACCGTTTGAAGTAGTTCGTCTTGTGATCCAGCAGAGGGCGCTCTAAAACTTCACTATCAGCTTCACCTATTGCACGCCCTATTGACCCTTGACCTATCAATTCAGCTAGCGTTAGCTTAAGTTGTTTGCTACGAAAATGGAGGACACTAGCGAACAAAGCCGTCCTGAGCGGCGAACGACAACAAATCTGACCTCACCTGCTAGCTTGCCACCCACGTGAGGCAGCGGAGACTGAGGCAACACAGACGAGCGGAGCTGCCGGAGCAACGTCAAGTGTCGCTGCCCGGCGTATCTGCTCCGCCTTCCGCCATTGTTGTCAATATTCCACACGTGTTGGGCTGCGAGAGTGTCGCGCACTTACATACGGGAATTTATCGTTTTTATCGTGGGATGACATATTCTTACCGTGGGGAGTGTTTTTGACGATATATAGTAAACGATAACATATCGCACATTCCTAGCTATAACCAACCACATGCTAACACAAACCAGCATGCCAAGCATGGAGGAGGAAAGGAAAATACAGGTGAGTGCTCCACCTACATGCTGAGAGATTGGCAAAGTCAAGCAAAAACACAATACCCAACTCTATTCAGAAACAATGGATCAGTAACACCATCACAAACCTGGGTAAAACTATAAAAAGATCATCAGTGTGTAAGACACACTCCACAAGCAGAATGACCACCTACTTTGAAGTTGCTGGGGAACCCTGATTCTGTACAGTAACTGCTGAAACCAAGGCAGGCAGCTGACTTGTGTGGGATTGAACAGGGTGCAAATGACTTTCATGGTAAATTGGATTTTTGCACCATCACTGTCTGTTTAAGTCACAGTGAGTCACAGTTACCTTTGCTGTATTGTGTTTTTTGCTTGCTGATGTATATTGTATGTTTTGGTATTTCAAGTGTACCTGTAGCAGTATCTTTGTAGGGTTTTGCTAGTTGTATATTGTCAAACTGAGACTATGACTGGCACCTTACCTTAACTGAATTTGTGGATGTATATGGCATTGATGCAGATTCGTGACAACTGTTAACAACTTTTCATTAACAAATCAAAACTATATTATTGAGAAATGCTTAGCTCAGCATGATTATATGCTAACAATGCCAGTTTGAACATGCTAACATGTGTTAATTATCACTAAACACGTTTTGGCTCGTGTTGATGACAGACATTCATTCAAAATCAAGAATTCTGCCAAGAAGATCCCACAAAGTCTGTGTTTGTAGCTTTCTGTAGCACAATCTATGCCTTAATATTGCTGACAGTCAATCACACAATAAGATGCTGCATGTCTCTACACACACACACACACACACACACACACACACACACACACACACACAGTGAAGTATTAACAGAAAATCTCTGTAGACTGCATTGTGTTTTTCCTTAATCTTGAAAATGTGTTCTAAATAAGTGAGGACGTTTTGGATTGGCAGGATCGTTTTCTGCTCAGTTAGATTAGAAGCTTCAGTTATGAAACGCTTTTCCAGATAGCAAGGTGTGTGGACTCAGGAAGGGTTGGGGTTATTGAATCAAGGTGTATTTACACAGCTTTGTGTTCAGTTTAGAAAGGATTACATTTCATGCCCCAGCAAATACCTAATGAACAGCAATGAAAAAAAAGTCTGCCTGTGAAAGTTAAATCTGCAGTGGGACTCTGAATCAAACCAATACCCCTGTTCAACACACTGCTCACAAAACTCTGATCAAACTGTAAAATAAGCCAATATGAATCAATATTCTGTTACAGACAATGTCTCAAACTTTGAATCACATTGTCATTGGCAGAGAAAACTTCTCCGCTCCCACTCTGTCTCATCCACAAGCACAGAGTCAGGAGAGTGGAGAGAGGTCAGAGAGGAAAGAGTCTCTGGTGAGTGCAGGATCCACTGGAAGATGACCTGAATTTGAACACACAGACTTGGTGTGAGCTGTTGCTAACATTAACTTACAGCTAATTTACAGTAAATAAATCGCTGTGTCCGGCACAAATACACACAATCCTGTGGTCAAACTGGCTTTGCTGGTGGTGAACACAACAGCTAACAATCACCATTGTGGATAAAAATCTGTCTTATGCAATGCGGTCACAGATATTCACAGACGAGGTCATGTTTCAAAGTTGTTCTCATGTTTAGTCTCATTCACAGACTTCACAGCCGGGAAGTAGCGACAGGCCACCAAATGAAACTCACTGTTACTTTGAGTAAACCTGTGGATTTCTCTGGTTTGAACTTTGTTGGAAACATTTGGGATAATGGAAATACACAACTCAACAAAATATAGAACAGAGGTCTAGTTGTGTTTAGGCATATTATATCTTTGAAACTAAATCAAATATAAGTGAAGGCTTGAATTTGTGAGCTATTTTAAATACTGTGGGAATGAAATAGATTTGGTTTCTGAGGTTGGGGAGTTGTGTCTCAGGTTCAGCTTCTGTCAGCCTGGTCCAGAATTAGCTGTAGGCTTCACAATGTGCATGCATTATATTTTAATCAAATACAATAATGGAATTAGCAATGCTGTTGGTTCAGCGAGGCAATGTTGTGATCGTTTACGTGAGATAAAAATTGTAGCTCAAAATAGTATTAATATGGCGTTAATATCAACCAGAGATATGACCTCATAGTCACTATAATAACACAAGTCTGTGAATATTCTCATTCATCCAGGTCATAGTTATCTCAAGGAAATGCAACGCAACTGGATTTGGTTTTTGTCTTGAAGACGTCTCACCTCTCATCCAAGAGGCTTCATCAGTTCCTGCTCCCTTGACTAAGCTGGGAGTGGAGGTCCAGCTATTTAACCTCTCAGGAGGCAGTCACAAGGCCACTGATGCCTATGGGTCGTATGCTCCATTATTGCCAAACGACAGTCGTTAGTATGATCGTTGGGGATGGTGGAAAGTTGGTTTCGACTTTGTTAGTGCTCTATTGTGTTGTAATGACAGTTGTTGGAGTCACATGAGGCCCTTTGTGCACAGCCGTTGTTCTTAGAGGCTAAGTTGTTGAATCTCCTGGGAAGACATGAAAGGGCAGCATTGTAAATTGGAGATAGGTGGTGTCGCAGACCCCCTCCTCTGTTTAGAGATGGTTTTTCAACTTTTGCATAGATGGCTTCCTTTACTCCTCTTTCAAACCATCTATCCTCTCTGTCCAAGATGTGAACATTATTGTCATCAAAGGAGTGAGCTTTTTCCTTGAGGTGTAAATAGACAGCAGAGTCTAGGCCTGAGGAGTTACCTCTCCTGTGTTGGGCCATGCGTTTGTGTAGCGGTTGTTTTGTTTCAAAGGAATGACAAGGAATGCAAAGATTGGTGTTTCAAAGGAATGACACTCTGAGGTCCTGAGGTCCTGAGGTCCTGGGGCCCTGAGGTCCTGAGACTCTGAGACTCTGAGGTCCTGAGACCCTGGGCCCTGAGGTCCTGAGACCCTGGGGCCCTGAGGTCCTGAGACTCTGAGACTCTGAGGTCCTGAGACCCTGAGGCCCTGAGACCCTGGGGCCCTGAGGTCCTGAGACTCTGAGATTCTGAGGTCCTGAGACCCTGAGACCCTGAGGCCCTGAGGTCCTGAGACCCTGAGACTCTGAGGTCCTGAGACCCTGAGACCCTGAGACCCTGAGGTCCTGAGACTCTGAGACTCTGAGGTCCTGAGGTCCTGAGGTCCTGAGGTCCTGAGGCCCTGAGGTCCTGAGACCCTGAGGCCCTGAGGTCCTGAGGTCCTGAGACCCTGAGACCCTGGGGCCCTGAGGTCCTGAGGCCCTGAGGTCCTGAGACCCTGAGGCCCTGAGGTCCTGAGGTCCTGAGACTCTGAGACTCTGAGGCCCTGAGGTCCTGAGACCCTGAGGCCCTGAGGTCCTGAGGCCCTGAGGTCCTGAGACCCTGAGGCCCTGAGGTCCTGAGGTCCTAAGGTCCCGAGGTCCTGAGGCCCTGAGACCCTGAGGCCCTGAGGTCCTAAGGCCCTGAGACCCGTTCACTTGTTACCCAGTCACCTCTATATGAGGCAGGGTTGATAATCCTACATTTAAGGACACATGAAGAGGAAGACATATCATTTTAGTCTCAGATCAATGAGGGAGCTAAAGGCCCTTGGAGCAGACCTTGGGGTGAATGTACAGTATGTAACTTCAGCAGCTGGGGGGAAATGAGGTTGCAGCTTTCTGGGAAGTTCTTAAGAATGTTGGCTGGATATTGAAAAAGAAAAAAGGCATTAAATGTAGGCTCGATCAGCTAAACTTGATAATGGCAAAGATAAATAAACATAAAACACTGATTAATGAATTTAATTAGTTTTTAACCGTGACTGGAGAAGTGATAGCTAATGTTGAACAGAGAGCTGCAGGACAGGTTTTTGTGGACGAAGGCTAACTATGTAAATCAGTTTCAGAAAGTAGTAAATGAAATGTTTTATCAAAGGGTAATTTTGAACTTTAGAGTGTATTTTAAAAAGAAAAGCATCCTTTGTTGTTTGTGCTGAACAGTAAAAACAATGTTCTGTTCCTCTGTCTGGACGATCCAGAGGCAGAGACGCTCAGCCAAGCATGGAGCTACAAATATGTATTGATCATTTCAGTGGCCTGTAGAATCAAATTGCTCCCAACAGCCTGAGGTATTGAATTAATTAGGGCCGTGCAAGGAGGAAAAGTGCTGCATCAACATAATTATTGAAGAAACAATTATGTTAACAACTCTTTTACTGGGAGCACGCTGACTCTGTATTTCATTTTTACATTTTTGTGCTTTCACAGTAACAAAACATGTATAATGAACAGCTCCAGTATGTTAAAATATGATTCAACTCAACTCAACAAGTTTGATTATGAAAAAATGTGGTTGGTACTGAACTTTGAGGATCCCTCCAAAATGTAGATATGGTTTCAATGATTTAAAGAATACAGGATCTTGGTTTTTGTTTCAAAGCAGCTATGTGAGCGAGGGCTGAACTCACAGTCCATGGAAGTTCCTGCTGATTTTGATCTGTTTCTCAGAACCAGCCAATTCCCTGCCTGATCACATACAAGCCACATTCTGGGAGGTCTGCCAGCATGAAGCGCAAAGCATCAAGTCCTGAGTTGGGGGTCCCAGCAGATGCCTCGTGGAGTTCATCCTCTTATTGACCAGACACAGACCTCATTAACTGAAACACGGAGTCGGACATGGATTTGGTGAATACTGTTGAAAACTCTCACTCATCAGCTCCATTTAATTAAGAAACAAACAAACAAACAAACAAAAAAGATGAATTGCAGGGCCAAGCTTGTAGATCACTCAGGATTAATGTGTATCAATATAAACACCTTAATTACATGTTGATGACTTTGTTTAATTTATTAAGGAAAATTAGAGATTATTAGATATAAACAATGTGACTGCAGATGGTCTAGAATTACCATATTTTCCATAGAGATTCAATTCAATTCAATTCAAAATACTTTATTTGTCCCCGGGAGGCAATTAAAGTCATGTGGAGTAGTTGTACAAAGACAAAAAAAAAAAAAAAACAAGTCAGATTAAAATAGACTAAATAAACTCAAATAAGATATTTACAGTATTTACATGAGGTGCAAAGTAGCATTGAGGCAGGTTGGGTTGTGCATTAAGAGGCAGCAGCAAGTTAATGCAAATGTGAAAAATGCAATAGAGAGGGAGGGTAAGTGGGAAACGTAGTGACCATCAACAGGTTACTTATTGTCTGCTTCGGTACTGTCCAGTGTGTGCAGGGACAGGGGTGGATGGGAGTTCAGGAGCTGAGCAGACTTGGGAACAAAGGCAATGGAGCCTTAGGAGGTGGTAGGGGCTCTGCATCAGTCATGGGGGTGTCTTGGAGGTTCCTCCAGCAGGACATCTTGTCTGATGGTCAGGGTGTTGAGCACACAGCAAGTCATTATGATGTGGCAGACTTTTTCAGTGTTCCCCCAGTGCCAGACAGGCACAGCCATCAACTTTCAGCAGGCCTATTTGTGGAGTGCATGGACCAGGTTATAATTCTCATCCTGTCGGGTCCTGAGGTAGGCTAAATGAGTCATGAGCCATGGTTTCAGTGGACAACCCTGATTAACAACAGATGAAATATGTTTAAATAACTATACTTACCCCAGCATGCACATTTTAAACATGTTGCAACACTCACCAATAAGCCATCCATCTTCAGAAGCTCCTCCTTGGAGATGAACACCCGCAGTGCTGCTGTGCACAACGAAGCAGTCGTACATTCCTCCGGGCCACCAGGCCACAATGTTTGTATTGCAGATTATCTGCACATCGAGGGATTGAAACCCCTTTCTGTTAACATAATTAAAGTCAGTCTGTGATGTTGCTTTTCAGTTTTTATGTGGGTGCAGTTCCTCTTATTGGAAATCCAGCATGAAATGCCTGTTTGATCTTGGCTTGTTGCAGATTTGTGTAAGGAAACTGAATGTTGTTTGGGCCAAGGGAAATAATGGCATCCAACACTGCTGGCATGATCTTACTCACTGAGGGCTGGAATGCCTGATCTATCTCCAACCTTGTGCTGGACTCATGCTCCCAGGGTGGTCAGGACTTGAAAGTGCACATGATTGGCTTTTGAATGCAAAAATATGGAACCCTTGACTTTAACAAGGAATTGATGGCATTTGTCAAAAGAGAGCATTTAGGGGTTATGTTATGAAAATATCTATTTTGGGTCTCTCTTTGAAAATGACATGCCCACAGAGTGTATCTCTGCAACTACAAGGCATCTTTTTAAATAATCAATGTATCATAATCAAGGGGACACTTGAAATATCTGTTAAGATGTGTAAGTATGTATGTCACTGGGTCTGAGTAAATTAAGTTGGCACACAGCATAAATAAAAGATTGATTTTTTTTTGCCTAAATAAAATTACAATTCTAGAATGAATATCCCTGAGGACTGATGCAGTTGCAGCTCAGAATCTCTAGCAAACAATAGCAAAACATCTGAACAATTCCTCGGTCAAAATGTACTGTAATGTAATTCAACCACAGCAAAATTAGAGAGGTTTTAGTACAGAGTACTCAGTACTTTGAAATTTCTCAGGTACCAAACTATATATTTTACTTCTATGTTACAGTAGGTGCTCATTACATCTAAATACAACAGTTTGGGGCTTTTTTCATTAGTCAACAAGATATCTATACATTTACATGTCATAATTGCCCACAATAAAGAGCAGATGTTATGAGTATGTTTTTTACTGAACTGGTGTGATGGACAGCCTGATGCTCTGCCACAGCAGGACTGTCCTCCTGTCCACCTTCCACACCAGCCCTGGAAAAACTGCTCTATCAACACATTAGCACATTAACACATGCTTTTTTTCGCCTCTGATTTCATATCAGACCACTTATTTAAACTTAAGAATGAACATGTATCTTAAATAGTGAAATATCGAAACGTAATAATGACGTATGAAGCTCTCAGCCCTCAACTTACACGTGTTTATTCCTGATCTGGCTTTTACAATAACGTTGACGCACTCTGATCACCTCCAATTAAGAAAGAATATATTTCAAAATGATTTAACTTTTGACAGAGCCCTAATACACAATAATCAGTGATTCTCAACCATACATTCAGACAATTCATCATGTAGATTGTGTCATATGTCATGAATGTATTGTTATCAAAAACATTTTCCATACAGGACATATTGCACACTGATTAATGTGACAGCCAGCAGACTTCATCAGAGATATTTGGAAAAAGGAATTGTAGTATACAATAATATTATGGCAGAATAATAACTAGAAAGGCACTCAGTAGAGAGCATACCTCCACCAAGGCCTGATGGCCCCTTTCTGTACTCACTCACAGATACCAGTAACCTAATACATCTGTTTTTTTTCTTTGAGAACAATGCATTATTCCATTAAAAATGAATGAAAATGTGGAGAAACACCCTATCTCAAAATATAGACTTTAGTGAGAAAAAAAATCCTGGATCTGTCCCTTTATGTGCATCCACACAAACGCTTAATGGGTGCTATTCTGAGCTGAGACCCATACTCCATCCAAGTTTGGTGGAAATCAATTCAATAGTTCTTGTGTAATGCTGCTGACAAACCAACAAACGGACATGGGTGAAACCACAACGTCCTTGGCAAAGGAAATAATAATTGAAATAATTAATAAGTGGCAATAAGGATGAAATAATGAAAAATGTCTGTCTAAAAGGGTATTTAAATTTGACTTGTGATCGTAAAATCAGTTGGCATACTTAAGTAAGATATGGGACAAAAGTAGCATGCTAGGCTCATGACAACAGCAGGAGGAAGCTGGTTCTGGAGGAGATTAAGTGGCAAGAAGAGGCTGCTGGATGTGCAAGAGCAGTCTCTCAGGCAAAAAAGGACCAGTGGAAGAATTGGGAAAGTGTAGAAAAGAGGAAATCTTAGCTGGAGGGAAGGGGCATGAAGGCAGGCAGGATTAGATTCATGAGTAATTTATGCGTGCTTGCATATCCTTGTAAACTCAGTAAATTCATGAGTCAAGGCTCAACATCTTTATTATATATAGGTATAATTTCATTTTGGCACATTCCATTGGGGTGTTAATAACCCTGTCATGAGAGCAACATTTAAAGTGCTCTAGTGTCCCGCAGCAGCAGGTAAACTCAATAGATGCAAAAGGGAAACAAAGACAAGTCATTTGTTTGTTCATGAGGGTCAAATCCGTCAATGACCAGCAGGGGCAGCTAAAGGCAGAGACTGGAGAAAAGAGAAGATTCAGGAAAAAACAACTCATAGTTCCTCAAGAGATAGCTACCACTAATCTAAGCTCAGATATTGTGTTGTGTTTAGAAAGTAGCATGTTGAATTTATTTGGGGGGAGGTGCAGAACCATTGGAGGATGCGACTGAAATGGCCAATAAGAAGGAACAAAGGAAAGAACCTTTCAAGAGTGGCTGCTGTTGCTGCCACCATGGTCCTAGGCTGCAATGACAGGCAGGTCGGTACAACACGCCCAAAAGGCCTCAATGTGATGCTTAATTTCCATGGACATTTAATCACAAGTGGCTACAGCGTTGGAGGCGGAGCCCGTTAATTCCTATGAAAGCTGCTCAGTGGCGCATAAGGCAAAAAACAAAAAAAGTTTTGGTTATACAATGACCACGCTCTTCTGCAAAGCTTCCACATTGTGGGACCCACAGAGTGTACACTTCTATTCTTTCCAAATGTTACTGGATTGAATGGATCAAATTATGATCGTGAAACAAGTCATTCTTCAGGTTAGAGACTGTCAATTTTTTTATGTTATTCATTTTTAATATTAATTTCTTCTTATGGGAGAACAAAATAATCACCTCCAGTCTTCATATGGTACCAATTTACCCTCAAGCACAAGAACCTTAGAGATACTTGTACAACCATTTAATCTAGACTGTTCCTTGAGAAAGCATTTATCAATCAGTTGAGTATTTCCAGTAGCATGGAAATACTTAGAGTGCATCATAGAAGAGAGACAACATGGGTTAAAGTTAGACCCTTGATTTGCATCAGACAAAGACCTTGTGGTTAGGGTTTGTCATTTGTTTTTTGTATATTATCTCAGAGTATTTCTAATGTTTCTTCACTACGTGTATTTGGCTCTAGTGCTTTTCTAAGAATAAACTTTGTCTAATGCTTGATTTTCTGCCTCCAGTCTATGCCATTTAGGTTCAACAAAAACCTCAAATGTAACAGAACAATCTGGTCACATGAACCAGAGACTGAACACCTGCGCCATGCCCTCTCCTCCCAATGAGTCATGGTAGGACAACACAAGCAGACCCTCGGAGCACCTCAGAGGCTGCATGGACCAAGTGGTTACCCAGCTTCCAGCTCACTGGAATCAAACACCTCTTCCTCACCTGCTCCTCCTCTGGCTGCACCAGCAGTAAATCCCACTCCTTCACATGAGCGGAACATTTATTCCAACATTTATCCCCATACCTGCTAGATTTTCTGTTCTTAAGTTTTTCATCAACAACCCAGCACCTATTCTTCTGATAGAGCTCCGATTGTTTTTGTCAAGAGTTTTCTAGTTGATAAGGCTCAGTGGGCAGTTGCTATTTCTAAGTTACATTCCCCAGTTTGCCAGTCATATTCATTATTCTCATATTAACATATTTGATCACCCGGTGAAGGGCAAGGAGCATCTTCTCTCTCCGAGCCAGGTGGCCAACTCCGCTGCTAAGTTAGCCATACATAGTTGTATGGATCCTAGACCCCAGCTGCAGAGAGTGGGTGGGATGAGGCAGCATTACGAGGGGTGTTCCTTTGGGGTTTGGCAATATTCAGGATGCATTGGCTGCTTGTGATGAGACCTCCTCCTTGAGGATCCCATCTCAAAGATTACGGGGAAGACGCAGAGAGAGGTCCAATAGGCTAGTGCCTGCTAACCCTCAGCCCAGTAACCCCATAAATATGCAACCAGCTCGCACTGCAACATGTTCACCTCCACTGCCTACCTGTGAAAAACCCATGCAGCTTGGCTGAATGTGTCTCACCCCAGCTGAACACCGCCAGAGATTCAGAGAACGACTTTGCCTCTACTGTGGACAACCGGGTCGTATCATCTCCCTTTGCCTCCGGCTGCCAAAAGACGCAACAGGGGGACACTGATGAGCCAAACCACCTCAAACTCTACCTCCCATTCTCGCATCCATCTCCAGGGAACCCTCTCATGGCCTCAACAGACACTCCCACTTCAGGTAATAGTGTCAGTAGAGTCAGGAGCTGACAACGATTTCATTGACATCTCCAAGATAACATTCCCACTCAAACTCTTTCCGCTCGGACCGCTCCCAAATACATTTTTGCACTTGATGGCAGACTTCTAACTCAGATAACTCATCCTTCTGTCAGGCAATCACCACGACTTGCTTCTTGGAGCCATCCTACCTATGAGCCATCTCTACAACCTTTCCCGTCCTGAGCGAGATGCCATGGAGTCCTGCATAAATGACTCACTCGCTGCTGGACTAATTTGTGCCTCCTCCTCACCGGTAGGGGCAGGATTCTTTTTCACCCATCCATTGACTATAGAGGTTTGAATTACATAACTGTGAAAAATAAATACCCCCTACCTCTCATCAACTCAGCTTTTGGTTGTCTCCACCAGGCCTCCATCTTCTCCAAGCTCGCCTTTCAGAATGCCATCTCAGAATCATCTGGTGCATATCAAAGAGGGAGATGAGTGGAAAACAGCCTTCAACACTCCTCTCTTGGAGTATTCGGTCACACCATTTGGTCTAACTAATGCCCCTGCAGTCTTCCAGGCCTTCATCAACGATGTACTCTGTGACATGCTGAATCAATTTGAGTTTGTCTATTTGGATGACATTCTCATCTTCTCCTGGAGGCATAAGAAGCACATTCAATATGTTCGATTGGTACTTCAGAGACTTTTGGAGAATAAACTGTATGTAAAGGCAGAGAAGTGTGATTTTCACTAACCATTCATGGATTTCCTGGGTTTCGTCATCAAGCAGGAGAGGACGGACTCAGTGAAATAGCAGGCAGTGACTGACTGGCCAGTTCATGAAACCTGAAAACAACTCCATTGTTCCTTAGTTTTGCCAGCTTCTCCTGATGATTCATCTGTAACTACAGCTGTGTGGCAGCCCCCATTACCCAGTTCACCTCCACCAAACTCCCTTACCACTGGTCTCCTGAAGCTGAAGAGGCATTTGTTAAATAAAAAAAATTGTTCTCCTCTGCTCCGGTCATCTCTCATCCTGACCCCAGTCTGCAGGTCAGGGTGGAGGTTGATGCCTCCGACAGCGGAGTGGGAGCTATGCTCTCTCAGCACTCACCTACGGATCAAAAACTCCGCCCCTGTGCGTTCTTCTCCCGCCGTCTCTCTTCAGCTGAGAGGAATTACGATGTTGGCAATGGTGAGTTGCTGGCCATCGTCCTAGCCCTACAGCAATGTAGGCATCGGTTCGAGGGAGCTTCCCATCTCTTTCTGATCTGGACAGACCACAAAAACATCTCCTATCTGTGTTCTGCCACGCATCTTAACTCTAGTCAAGTTGCTGGGCTCTGTTTTTGGGTTGATTAAACTACACCCTCACCTACCAGCCCGGCTCCAGAAATAACAAGCCCATCATTTCAGTGGTTTTGTTGGTCTTCAGTTTACTCCGACACTAAAGTTTGTGTCAGCATGCTCCATCTGTGCCCGCAGCAAAGCCTTGCAATGTGCCCCCGCCGGATTGCTCCGACCCTTGCCTGTGCCCCACCAGCCTTGGTCTCACATCGCCATGGATTTCGTTACAGGTCTGCCTCCTTTTGTTGTCAGATTCTCTAAGGTTGTACATTTTGTTCCAAAATTTACTTCCGCATCAGAGACTGCCAACTTTCCAGTCCTCCATGTTTTCAAGTTCCACAGGATACCTATGGACATCATTTCAGACAGGGGTCTGCAAAACACCTCCCAAGTGGAAAGTGTTCTGCCGGGCATTGGCTGCACTGGTGAGTCTCTCCTTGGGTTACCATCCACAGACTAACGGGCAGATGGAGTAAGCAAACCAGGACTTGTAGCACTGTGTTACCGACAGACACCCCGCCTTCTGGTCCACTCATCTTCCCTGGATAGAGTATGCTCATATCTCGCTGGTCATCTCTGCCACAGGTATGTTACCTTTCCAGCCACCCTTGTTCCCTGAACAGGACACCAAAGTTGCAGGTTCCATCAGTCCAAGAGCACCTGCGGCAGTTTCACCAGGATTGGCTGGCTGCACATCACACCCTGACTCCTGACTATGAACCAGGACATAAAGTGTGGTTATCCTCTCGTGATCTCCCCTTACAGGCTGACTCCCATAAGTTGGCACCCAGATATATTGGACCTTTTGTTATTGGCAAGATTATTATTAGTGGTCTGGCTTAAGCCTTCCCCTGCCCTCACGGTAAGCCCTGCCTTTCATATTTCACGCCTTTCACTCGGGCCTCCAGCACCAGGTTAAGGAATCTGGGAGTTATCTCTGATGAGCATATGTCCTCTAAAATCCCAAGTCACCTACGAAGCATTGCCCACATCAGGAAAATCCTGTCTCAATAGGATGCAGGAAAATTAGATAAGCTTTTGTTCCTTCCGTGCTGGATTGTTGTAATTCACTATTATCAGGCTGCCCTAATATTTCTCTAAAGACTCTTCAGAATGCTGCTGCGCGTGTATTCTTACGGGATTTGGAAACTCTACCACATATCATCTTTGTCCCTATAATAGGCTTTAAAATAATAGTCAAAGAGAGTAGAGATTATTTAAACAAGGTATTACATTAAATTATTTATTTAGTTATTAGAATGTAGCCCACTGAGATTGCTTGTCTTGGCTTACCCCTACCACTGGCATTTCCTTCTTCACATCCATTCCCCACTGTGCATTTTTCCTCTCTTAAAGCTCTTTTGGGACTGGAGCCAACAGCGTATATTAAAGTGCATCAAATTGCATATTGTACCATGTCAAGGTTAATAGATTTTGCTTAGAATAAGCTTTGAGGGTGGTATGATCTGAGATGTGGCAATCTCTGTTAATCACATCTACTCATGTTGGGTGTAATTGCTGTAAGGTCAAGGATAGGTTGTACTTGGGAAATGCCAGCTAATAATACGGGTGTGTGGAAAAAAGCTGACAGAATGAGATAAAAGATTTGAAAATATCTTGAATAAATTTAGACTGTCCACAAAAACAGCAATCTCCATGTAAATGAATAAACTTATTATAATATGACTGGTGATAATTAACAAAGTCACTTATCAGTAGATAAATGTCACATTTGTTTTGTCAAGTTTCTGTTTCATGTTTAGTTCTAGTCACTTCCTATTTTATTTTGTAGTTCTTGGGTCTCATGTCTCATCTTCCCTGTTCTGTTTTGATTATCTGCACCTGCCCTCTTGTGTCTCACCTGTGTCTTGTTCCCTCATTTGTGTCATGTATTTAAGTCCTGGTTTTTGTTCAGTCTGTGCTGCTTCATTGTTTGTGTTGGTGTTGTAGTCCTTCGTGTTCATGTTGCCTTTTTTCCTTAAAGAGAATAAATACTTTTTGAATCCCTGCAATCTTGATCCGTCTAGTGTCAGTGCATCTGGGTCCTTCACCAGCGTCTACTACCAGCCTCGTGACAATAAACATGTCTTGTTTAGGGGCAAAGCTAAACAAGTGTTTTACAAAGATTATGTCACATAAAGCCAAACCTGGAACAGTTGCTTTGGTAGATGCCTATGACATTTATTATATTATATAATGAGAAACACAGATTTCAGTTTATCTGGCTATGGCTGGCATTTGGTGTCACTCATATTGTTATCTTGCGAGGCAGCTGGATTTGCAAGATCATGTGATCAGTGTTGTGCATGATCGTGAATTCATTAAACATGTGGACAAATATGATCACGATGGAGGCCTCGTTAGCACAACAGTATGGTGAAAAGAGTAAGTCTGTAACATGCTGCTTTCTGGAGATATTTAGTATGTTCTATGACATATATTGATGTGTATATGACATTGACGACAACAAGTTCAGGTTGAAATGTTTTCCATGATGTAGTAAATGGAATCATTTCACATTTATCCTTTTAGTAATAAGCTAATAGTATACATATGATACATGCACGTTTACAACTGTGTGTGACAAACAGTGAGAGAAGCAATTGATGAAAACCACAATGGCGACTCCTAAAAAGGTTAGCGTGGATTCAGCTATTGCATCAGTTATAACATAACTGAAGTGTGCGGTTCAGCGAAAGAACAAGGAACAGAACTGAAGGCTTTCTTGAGCACTCTCCCACTGTTGATCTCGTAGGTTGAGCTAGCCTGTGATAGAGTGTGTGGTACTTCAGGTTACTCATAGTCAGCTATACGGAGCTGTTTGGGGTCATTGTTTTGGCTGGCCAGACCACAGATTCAGCACCCATGGACCTGGTGTCCAGCTGCTGCTGCGCTCAGCTGTTTTCACCAAAAAGGCTCTGGCAAAATAATCATACTATACTATAAAGGCCCCCACACACCGGCTCCGACGTCGGACGTCTGAAGCGTTAGGAGAGAGTCGGACGTGTTCGGGAGCTGCTCTGTTCAGTGTGTTCAGCTGTGTCGGAGCCGCGCGGAAGCACGAGGACGGCGACTGAACATGCAAAGTCGGACGTCTGAGTTAGGACGCCGTCGGATACTCTGATTGGTTGTTAGCTAGCTGTTCAGTGACCATTCTGATTGGCGGTGTGCCAGCGAATCAGCGCGGCGTGTGGGAGGGGCGGCGGAAGTGACGATGGTAAACAAACCACATAAACAGAGACGGCACAGAGTTACAAACAACACTTCACCGTTCGTTATTTTGGGGATAAACCAACGTATGTTTGGAAGCCATGGCTGTGTGGACCGAGGACTTTGAGGAGCAGCTGGCTGCCCTGGTGGAAGAGAGACCACCGTAATACGACATCACGCAAGTAATGCTGAGCTAACACTGTGTGTGCTTTGTTCTGATAAGCTACGGTCCGCACTCCGCTCCGTCATTTCCTGTTTTTATGTTTTGGGTGACTGGCACGAGACTAGCGCCACCCGATGTTTAGGAGACTTATTGCATCTCGCGCAGGCGCAGAACGTATACGCTGCTGTGTAGCCGGGGCGGTGTGTTTCAGTGCAACTTTTCTACCGAACGGATCCGACGGAGTGGTCGGAGAAGGAAGTCGGATAAGGAAGTCGTCGGAGCCGGTGTGTGGGGGCCTTAAAAAACAACTTTATTGTAATTCCATATGTTACCATTTTGAATTGTACACCAATCTTATTTTTGTTTTATCACTCATAATTGTACCTCTGGAGATGCATGTTGAGCCAATGGCTTGGTTCTGGATCTGGCTGCTCTCTCCGTGGACTCAGGGGAGGTGATTAGTATCCAACAAGACCACTGTCCACTTCACACAACACTGCTCCTAGCTCATAACATCACCACACGCACCACACACACACACACACACACACACACACACACAGCTCTGTTATTCTACCTCAGCCATGCCTCCACATGCCTGTGTTCACAGCAGCAGTATGGCTGAAGCTGCAGGAGGAGCATGGCTTCCAAATAGACCTAGCTATTTTCAGACAAACAGCGCACAATGCCGCAAGCTGCTGTTGTAAAATCATACTGTCATAATGTGACTGTTGCTTATACAAAAGTGAATTTTTATGTCATTTGTTTTTATCCTTAGCTTAACACAAACGATGTACTGTAGGTGAATGCATCAGAGGTGCTTTAGAAGCGCGTCTACCGAGTGGCTGCTGTTTGAAGACTTGGACAACATCATTGCCTAGAAAGCTGGATAAAGCAGCACCAACTCTTACCTCCACCCTTACCATTACAATGGACTACATTAACAGTAATTCTCAGTTAAGTTCAGTAAAGTTTCTTCCTTAAAAGTGTCTGATTTGATGACTGCTGGACAAATATCCACTCTGCAGAAAACACTCATATGACTGGAGAAAGAGGACTATTGTTAGAGAACATTAAATAAATGAAAAGCTCCTCTCAGTGGAACCCTACAGCCGGCACTTCACTTACGTTTAATTCTCAGTATCTTTGTTCACAGAAGGCCATTTTGGAAGTAGACTGCGAGTGGATTACATGGTATTGATTTTGGACTGGGCAGATGTGATGTAGTTTCCTCACACACACACACACACACACACAAATGCACAGACACAAATTAAAAAAGCTTTTTCTTCCAGTTAATAGGGCACAGCACAGGGACCAGGACTCTCTGGACTTTCTTTTGGTTCTCATTCAATCTCCCAGAGTGAAAACGAAGAAATCCTCCAGTAAACTTGTGTTTACACATAATTCCTAAACAAGAAATCACATTGGACAGTTTGAGGTCAGCCTACATTAGAGTCTGGAGGAGAGTCACCTGTGAACCCTGAACTTCTTTTAAATTGTCTAAATGTATGCTTATTCTATGTTATATTGTCAAAATTAGACGTTCACTTAAAATATTAAAGCATAAATATTTTATGTATCATATACAAGAAAAACACATCAAACCAAAACTTCTTTCTATCAACAAATTCGGGAAAAAACTTTGTTTCTGAAATTATAACGAGTTCCCTAATTAAGTTCCTCTTTCCCCCATCTCCTGTTGAGTTATGCCTCATGTTCAAAAGATTGCATGCCTCAGTATCAAATAATACACATGAAACATTAGTCAAGTTTTATTCTCTACTACACAAGAAATCTGGTAAAAACTAATCTCCCCAAAATATTCAGAAAAGATCAGAGTCAGAGTTCAGTGTTTCTAAGCGTGTATTGCCTTGGTATTAGCCCTGTGGTGTCAACAGCTGCCTGAATTTCTTTGATACTAAAGACAAAGTCTGATGACCAGCCACAGCCAAATGTCCCTAACGACTCTGAAACTCAGAGCTCACACGTGTAAGGACACTCCCACACAGAGTTTAAAATCCTGCAGCTCCCCTCCAGTTCATTAAAACTGAAGAAGCCTCTTGGACTCGAGGTGAAACATCTTCAATAAACTGAAACAAGTCCAGTTGCCTACGATACAGCACCTAGAAACACTCAGCGATAGGACTGATATCTTAAACACACAGTATGTAATTTCTGCTGCTAGGGGTCTGTCAGTCAAAACAAAGCAGTACACATTTGCCGAGTGTTGTGCAGTTCCGGCTGGGTGGAGCGGGGCAGCGGAGCAGCTGCTGACAGCCAGCTAGCTGTGGAGGAGAGTCGGTGCAGAGCCAGATCTTCTGCAGGAATAAACGACCAGATTCCCATCAGACTCTGCTCTGATCGGGAGCTGTTTACGGACATGAGGAGAACTCAGAGATTACTTTTGAACTTTTGGGATTAAAAAGTGGATTTATCTTTACTCCTGATTATCAACCTGACTGCAGCAGTGATCTGCGGAGGTGACCTCCATTGTCAGGTTCTGTAATGTTGACTGCTGACTGGAGCTGGAGGGGAAATCTATACTTCATGAAAGTAACATTACAGAGAGGAGAGGGGAAAAGAAGAGAACCAGATCCTCCAGTGATAGCTGAGCTCCACCAACCACCATTGCTGCTTCAAAACCATCTGACGTGACTCAGACACAAATGATCCATTAGGATGAAGTCATATTATCAAGTTGTATTCATGTTACATTTAGTCTCGTTTGCTGATTTCCTTGGTCACTCTGACTCTCGGATGTATCAGAGACAGGCGACCAAATGAAATGCACCATTACCTTGAGTAAGGATTTCTCTGGTTTGAACATGTAAGTACACAACTCAACAAAATAAAGAACAAAGGTGCAGTCGCTTGCAGAATTCTTACACATGATATGTTTCAGTGTTGGTGAAGATTTGTGCTATTTCAATTCCATTTTCATTCATGAGCAGTGTTGTCATGTAGAAAGTGAAAAAACACTGTGCTCATATAGGATTTGAATAACGTATAGCATGTTGAGATGTAAAACAAAAACCATCAATTATGTTATGTTACATTTGACAGCTGTTGGCCTGCAGAGTTTCTTATCTTTTGCTCATGTTGTACTGAGAAAAACAGCCGCAGTGTTATCTTATAAAACAAATACCGTGTTCTTAATCCTTGTTTTGTGTTGACCTCTTTTTAAAGTAAGACGTATGTATGACACATTTCTATAGAAGTAGCAGCTTATCTGTGCAGCCTGATGCAGCGTGACCAGGATGCTGTCTTAACGCAGCAATCCAGCAGAGGATGGAGGGATCAGTTTCACACCTCGACTGCAAAAACACAGGCATCGCTGAAAGCAATAAACTGCTGAAATGGTTTTGTGACAGCTGAAAGCATGGTGTTATCCTCCTCGAAATAGATACTGCACAGATAAGACAGTGGGAATATGCTGGAAATGTTAGCATGGAGCAGGATGTCTGAATGAGATTGTTTTCATGTAACGGGATCATTACTTCTCAGTCTTCTATGTTTCACAGTACAACATACATAAAGTTCAAAGTTCTTCAGATGTAAAAATCCTATAATGCCTGGATTATATCCAGTCATCTCCCCCTGCAGTCTGTTAGAGTGGAGCTACCAGAGCTTCAGTTCTCACAAACACATTTAAATATTTTTATCTTTTTCATTCTGTGCCAACTGTGAGTTAACTGTATAAAATACACGCAGAACACAGAAAAATAAAAATGTGTCAAGATATTGACACAATTTTAAACCAGCTGATCCTTCTCTATCTGCAACAGTCTGGGACAAACAACAAATCACTGTTTTAATGCTCAGACTCTACTAACCCCCACTCACTGGTACTAATACATCAATGTCAGGGTCTTACTACGGAAGATGGTGACCACTGTTCTAAGAACTGACCGAGTTCAGAAGCCAAACAAATCAACAGTCTGTCCTGGGGTCCAAATATACTGCTTTAAGATGCCAGATCCATATTCTTTTTACATTTCCTAATCCAATCAGTTTTATATAATGGGGTCGCTGCTCCAACTGTTTCTCAGCAAAGTGGTCCTTGGCCTGAAAAACGTTGATAGACGATTACGCAGATTCAGTTTTAATTTTGCCCCCATTGACTTTGTATGTTGTGACAGTTTCAGTCCATGTTTCTTGGATGATGTAGCTTTGAGAGTGTGGCAGAAGACAGGAAAGTTAGGCCAAGACACAAGCACCATGTGTCTGGGAGTGTTACAATGCTCATCCTTTATCACCAACACAGCAACCTCACAAAGCCTGGTCGTATGGCTACCAGTGATGCCAGGGTCGACCTGTAACCTGTGGGACCTGGGAAAGCATACACAGACTCATTGTCACAAGGCTCACTGTGAGTAAGTGGTATTCATACTTTTATGTACTGTGGACGAGTGCCAGGAGGACATCCTCACCTTTTGGAGGGATCACTGTTGTACATACCTTTTCTCTCCATGCTGGCCCGAGTGCTGCTGTGCATTCCAGCAACAAGCGAATCCAGTGAGCTCGCCTTCAGCTCTGCTGGTCCTGTACTGGAAGTGCATCGAAACAAGTTAAACCCTGGGACTGGGGATTCATTTTTTTGCACAGTTCAGCCAAACACTGGACTAAAACACTGAGTAGTCCAACATGAGGCGACTATTTTGTAACACTTCACCGTCACAATGTGACAAGTGCTCTCATGTGTGACAGAGGGGAACAAAGAGGGGGCAGAGTTTATATTCAAAGTTTAAACCTGTTGACATGTTCAGACCTCCTCTCCTGCTTCATCCAACAATAAATACCACATTTAGACACTCATACCAGACACACATGCCTGGGAGATGATGTGTGACGTTGCTCCCCTCGTAACGACACAACCCAGTATGTCTTAAAGGTACATTTCACAATTTCAGGTGTTACAATCTACATATATAAATACTTAATGGCTGTAGGCCCGCTTGCAAGTTCCTCAGTACAGGCACACCCCAAGGCTGTGTCCTCTCACCCTGGCTATTCTCCCTCTATACAAACCAGCTCACATCCCACCACAGCTCTGTCAACCTGTACAAGTACGCAGACGATTCAACCATCATAGGACTCATCACCAACAACCAAGAAACTGAATACCGTGCACAGATCAACCAAACAGTGACCTGGTGCACAGACCATGATCTCCAACTCGGCTCATCAAAAACAAAAGAACTCATCGTCGACCCAAGACGCAAGCCATCCACCAAAACTCCTGTGCTCATTAAAGGTGAACCCATCTCCATCACTGACACATTCAAACTCCTTGGAACCCACATCAGCAATAACCTCGAATGGAAAATAAACGCAGACCACATCTATAAAAAAGCCCAGCAAAGACTCTTCCATCTCCGACAGCTCAAGAAGTTCAGAGTAAGGTCCCATCTACTGCTCCGCTTCTACACAGCCATCGTTGAAAGCATCCTCACCTCATCCATCACAGTCTGGTTCGGCAGTCTCGACTCACTCTCCCGGAAGAAATTACAGCGCATCATCAACAGAGCATCCGAAATCATTGCCTCACCCCTACCATCCCTTGAATCACTCTACCATAAACGGTCACTACGCAGAGCCCGCAAGATCATCTCTGATCCCACTCACCCCGCACACTATGCCTTCCAACTACTGCCCTCTGGCAGGCGTTACAGGACAACTGCCTCTCACACAGCCCGCTTCAAGAACTGTTTCATTCCCACTGCAATCAATATCCTGAACTCTAATTGCTGAGTATTATGCATGGCCCCTTTAGTATCTGAAATGTCTCTGTCTGTATGTATTTATGTTATATGTTTTATGTTTAAATGTAATGTTGGAACCTGTTGTACTGAGACCAAATTCCACCAGCCTGGCTGTGTGGTCATTAATAAATTATTATTATTATTATTAAATTGGTAAAGTCAACTTTACATATGTACAATAGAGTATAAATTGAGTATTTAAAAGCGATAACCTCCACGTTAAGAAAGCTGCTGAACACTTAGTTTAGATTATCCCTAACCCCCTCTCTCAATCTGCATCGCCCAATCAGCCTCTGTCTCTCTCTCTCTCCCTCTTTGTACGGTAGATTGTAGTGTGGAATTATAGTATACAACTTTATATATGGTTAATACAATTTACGCACTTACTAGGCTGAGTACATCACATGCTTATGATACATTTTCAACCTCGATATTTATTAACGTTAAACTTGACTTATCATCCTCATCATGGAGCTATAGAGGAAAAGCTAGCAGACCACTCTGAGTAAAGTCTTCATTGTCTTCAACGCGTTACAATAGCAAAATGATCAGCATGATATTGATTATGTCCAAAACTGGTATTGTGGAGTGCTACTAATGTTCTCATACTGATTCTGAAAAAAAAAAAAAAAGAAAGAAATTCCTGCAGCTACATCCTCGGGTGTAGCTGCTGTAGTTCAAAGGGAATAGAAGAGACGTATGGATGAGCGTTGCGGGGAGAAGCCACCCACCTCTCCTGTCTTAATTCACATATGTCTTCCTCTGTCTTGCAGATACTTTGTAGCTTGCAGTGTTACATACAGCACATGCATCCAGATATCACGGCTTTTGGCTCCTGCTGTTACTTTTTTGAATATTTATAATCCCTTTGAAGCAAAGCCTATACTCTTATACAGGTTCAAAGACGTGTGACTGTTATACCTCAGAGCTCTACATGTTTGAAAAAGATCACATATCTTTTCTGCTTGAGATACAACCTGCTGTGACAACCTGCTGTGCTGAAGTCCAAGTCATGAAGTCAAAGACTGTTTGTTTATCGTGATGTTCCTGGTCTCAGCCTGTCATGTGACTTGCGTTCACACCTGTGGTGATGCATACAGTCCTGCTCGACTATTAGAGCTTGAAACCTCACTTTAAAGCTTAGATTGATGATGAACTTGCTGTGATGCATCTCTTTTTTAGGATCAGGCACATCGCAGGATGAAAAATAAATGGCCCAGATCATTAACATTATTTATTCCACTCATGTATTTTTGAAGAGCTTGCCTTGTGCTCTCCTCTTTTGCTTTTTCAAGTGCTCTGCTATTATAAGTCTACGCCTGTCTGTGTGTCACTGTAACATTCCTGAGGACAGCTGTCAATGACAGTGGATTCTGAGGTGGAGCTGTCATTATAAGTAATCTCAAAATTGTCCTGCACCTGTCAACCACAGCAGCGGATTCACAACTTTCCCCGGGGGATAATGATAGCCTTGGAAACTGATAAATGTGCAGCGTGTAATCAGGCCTGCCAGCCTGGTCTATTCTGGGAGGTGCAAAGGAGCCTGGGAGGGGGCCTTGACAGAGCTCAGGTGGATATATAAAGAGAGGATCCTCTTCAACTTGTCTCGCCCTCCTACCCAGTCCTCACACAATAAAGACATTCAGGCAGACAGGCCACATTTTTTTAGGGTGAGATACAGTGTGAGTCGGTGGGAAGTCCAGTTTCTGATTGACTCTTTAGAATATTGTTGTTGTCAGGGTGGAAAATCCTCTGAAACAGCATTTAGAGCAGCTCGGGACAGTCCAACTCTGGAGTGAAGCCCATAGTAACGAGATTCTCTCAGGTATCTTCCTGAAGAGAAGTAACTTGATTTGGTCTTTTCAGGTCTTAATTTAACTAAAGCTTGTTGTATGTTACCTTGTTGTATGTATTGCGCTTCATCACAGTCCTAATAGGCCACTGGACACTCCACCTTGACACTCTATTGTTGGTATTCGTGCAGAGCTTCAATTAATGATTATTTTCATTGAGGTTTGACTCATAAAGTAGTAAAAAAAATCGGCCATGACAAGAGTCCAAGGTGATGTTTTTAAATCGCTTCCCTTTTCCAACCAGCATGTATTGTTCTGCAGTGGTAGCTATGGAGGTTGGCATGCTAACTCGCCCCAGGGCTGATCAAAACCTCCTGCGCTCATGGTGTAAACCAAACACTCACAAGTAGTCTGGCTAGCTGCACGGCCCAGATCACACAGAGACTTGTGGAAAAGTCTGTTGTGGACAAAACACCAAGGCGCAAACAATTTTCAACTTCTAAAAACTGCTTAAATGATGTGACGTGCAGCACAAGAGAGAAGTACCCACCATTTGACCGTACCATAGGAAAACAATGTTTTTGCTGGTGACACGTTTCCAGCAATGCGTCTTGGTGTGATCTGCCTCTAGTCTTGCATAGCCAGACGTATCCCCGCAGCACTGTGTCAGCGCTTGAGAAGAGTCTGCACCAATTCTCGTCCTGGTATAGGGCAAGAAAAAGCAGAACTGTGTTTAAACTGATCACAATTGTCTTGGGCAGGGTTTAACCCAGGATGCAACGCAGTGCAGGTGCAAAATAGTGTCAGGGGAAAGTCGGTGCACATGGGGAGGTAAGCCACAGCATTAAGGGGAACAGTAACTTGTCAGTTTCAGCATGTAGGTTGCAAGCTTTGAGGTTGTTGTTTCATGTAGTGATGGTGATTTTTGAAAAGGGGGTTAGCGGAAGGAAAGGGGCAACAGGCGCCCAAAGAAAGGCTTTATACCAACAGTCTACATCATGTAAATCAGACCAGTAGCAACAGTCATGGGTGATTAAAGAGAATACAGTTAGCCACAGTTACTCCGGTGATATGCTGACCCCTCTTTGTTGGGATTGAGGTGTTTTTACAGTGCATGATAGCATCACCTGTTACCTGTGAACCTGATTACCTATGGGAAATTCCAAACAGGTGCTTTTAGAGCATTCCACAACTTTACAACTTGTTTGAAACATGTTGCTGGCATCTTATATTTGATGGAACAAAGAAAAAAGAAAAAAAAATCTCTCCAAATCTATCTATGTCACTTCATGACCTGATTTTACCTTTTAGGTGGTGATTGGCAGACAAAGATCCCTTGTGCCAAACCTGAGGTGATAGGAAACAAAAGGTCTGATTGAAAGAATACTCACACAGACAAAAAGTGAAAAAAACGAAAAAAGATGGAGAAAAAAGAGCATTTTGTTATAAAATGTACAGAGACATAACCAAACTTACCCATTTGGGAATTTTGAGTCAGATGTGACCCTCTCAGGCTCCTGTACTTGCTCAGTGTGGTGTTTAAGCAGCAGAACAGCAGACTGAGTTAACAATAAAGTCAGTTTCCAGCGCATATGAAACACTGAGCTAACTGACTATATACCGAAAATCACATTCAAGAAAGCACAGCCAGAAAATGTTGCCATCGTTGCTGGAAAACTTACTCAAATGAATTTTTGGTGATCCGAGTTCTCATCAGCTGGGACACCCTGGTAGCCTCATGCTGCAGAGTCATCCCTCCCCATCCTGCTGTCTGTCCACTTTAAACAGTCAACTCCATCTTCATCCTCAGCAGACGCAACGTCTCCTGACAAAAAAAAAAAAAAGTTAAATGTGTCAACACGTTTTGTCATTGAGCAACTGATTAATTAACTGACTAAAGGACAAAACACAATTTCAGTACATTCAAACAAATGGAAATGTTTCAGTGTATCTGTAAATCAACAACTCATATTCCAAAGTGAGTTTTTACAAAGAATACCTGTGCTGTCGATGGTTCTATTGTCACTGAGTTGATAGACAACTGTAACTCTAACCCTATAAGGTCAACCTTTAATCCTGATGGTCTTTAAGAGTGGCATCATTGTCAGGACAACTTCAGTGTCATTGAGCCAGCAGAGTTTATTTTGGATCCAGAGAAGAACTGCAGCCTTCAGTGTGTGTTTGTTCTTCAGTACTTACACAACAAGTAATGAAGACATTTTAACAATGTGTTGACTAAACATTCAAACATTTCACAGTTGGCATCTTTCCATGATGTTAAATACCTTAAGCTAGATGGATTTCATTCAGATGCAGAGATCAGTATTACACTTGTACTCACTTGTAAGTGAGTTACAGCAGTGTCCTGGGTATCTGCCAATGTACCATCTGAACTGAGAACACAGCGAGCATTAATTTATTTGGCTCTCCTTTGTAAAGCAAATGATATAAAAACATTTGGCTCAGATAATGTTTTGGAGCTTTTTTTGAAGACCTCACAACATTGGAGTTGTGCAGACAATCTTGGTTCTCATTATTTGACTGGACTTACAGTATAGGGACATTATATCTGTAGGTTTGTTATTGGGGACCATTCTGACTATCACCAAGAAGAAATGTGTTCAGGTGCTCTTCCTCCAAGAACAAAAGAAAACTATGATTCACATGTTCAGTCTGTAAAGGACAATCTTGCTCTGGTACACTGTTGTACTGTGAAGAAGGGTTGTCCACTATCTGGGAAATTAAGTTTTAGGTTTTCCATGTTCTATCAGGGTAACCACCAGATGTTCTACACAAGTCAGTGAGTCAATATCCATACAGATGGTCCAATATAACTGATCAGCCCAACCTATCCTGACAAATGTTGTCTCTCACAAGTAACTTGGGAACACACAAAAGAACTGGCCTTTATGAAGATTATTATCATTCATTATTGGTGCACAGATACCACTGAATGGTCCGGCAAGTTCTCATGAGTTTAAAAGGTAACTGATTCATACTGAACAAGTATTAGCTTCCTCTACACATGTCAAGTTTCTGTTTCATGTTTTGGTTTAGTCACTTCCTGTTTTATGTTGTAGTCCATGTGTTCTTTGTCTTGTCCTCCCTGTCACTGTTCTGTTTGATTAGCTGCACCTGTCCTCTTGTGTCTCACCTGTGTCTTGTTCCCCCATTTGTGTCTTGTTATTTAAGTTCTGGGTTTTTGTTCAGTCTTTGTCGGTTCATTGTTTGTTAGTTGTTTGTGCATGTGTTTGCCTGTGTTTGTTTGTATGCCATGCCACGTCACGCCACGTTCTTGAAACCTTGGTTTTTGATCCTTTGAGATAATTAAATACTTTTTTGAATCCCTGCAACCTTCTGTCTGCTGTCTGTGCATCTGGGTCCTCCTGCCTCGTCTTCCATCGCCTGCTACCATCTGACAGCACACTGATCAGAACATATATTATTCTCACATTAACAACAAACATTTGTGAAAAAAAAGTATATATATTTTTTGTCAGATATTTGCCTTTTTCTGTAAACCACATATACTGAATCCCCCCGTGAATGTCTCACTGCTGTCTCAAATGGACCCATTAAGGCCTATCCATCTTTGGCAGTGATATAATTTGTAGTGAACATCTACATTTGGTTTAAGAGAACTGCACTGTACAGTACAGTACAGTAGGCCTCCTGGTATTATTAACAGAGGTTGCTCAAACACCTTGCCAAGTTTATACGTTTACTTACATTTTGGATTAATAAGGTTTTGACTGGATCAATGCAGAAGTCTAAGATGCAAAAATGGTTACACGTAAATCAGAAATTTGTTTTTTTTTTTAATAAACAATCCTAAAGACGATGGCAATTGCAACGGTCGAAGCAAAACTGAGACTGAACCATGTCAGTCATTATGTTCATGATGATGTTCCCTCTCTGCTTGCCAGTAGACAGAATGTCTCATAAAATCTGCAAAGACTTAAAACTTTAGAGTTTCACTGGAGTCAAACTGTTCAAACTATATCTATTAGGGCTGCACGATACACAAAACATATGATGACTGTATGTTGGGAACACAGAAGTTACCGACAAGTCCACCCAAATAGTTCAAGAGGCTCCTTCGGAAGCCCTGAGAGGCAAGAGAGAAGAAGAGAATCCCTGTGATCTGTTTTCTAACTCTGACCTAAATAGATTTCTCTCCTGTGGATAAGTTTCCTTCATACTTATTTTAAAGAAGAGTTACCAATACATCAGGTTCTTAAAAGTGCTAAAAGCAGTCATGTTTTCTTCCAGGTGAGTTTTCATTTCTCCACGTACTCTGAACACAGGCTTTATGAAACATTACTGTTGTGTCTGTTATTTTGGAGGGGGATGTATTATGATCGTCTGTTAGAGTGGTGGATCATCATTTAAAGAGGTCATATTCTACTTTTTGTTTGTTTTTGCCTTTCATTTATTGTGATATGAAGCATTTTTGTGCATGTAAAAGTCCACGCCACGTCTCCCACAGAAAACACTGCTGCTGCTCTGCTGGAAACGTTTGGTTTGGAGTCCAGCCTTTACTTCTCTTACTTATGTGTGTCGCTATGTAACAGGCTTTATATGAATATATATTTGTATATATTTATGTATATATTATAAAATACATACACTCCAGTCTGTCAGCAGAAGGACAGTTGCCACTGTGATGTAGAGAAATTGTAAGTTGAAACGTTAAATTTGAAATTAAAGATAGTTACTGAATAATAACTCAGCACTCTGAGACGTCCGGCTCCAGTCTTGGTTGAGAACATGGTTCTGTTTGTTCTGCCTGTGTTTCAGTATCAGAATCGGGCTCCAACATGTACGGCTGTATCATAGCCATGGTTACCAGCTGTAGCAGTGTTATTTTGGATCGCACTACCTTGCTCGGCATGACCCGCCCTACTCTGCCTAACAGACTAACTCCTGCCCATTAAGTAATGCGCATGTGCAACACTCACCAAAGACTGAACAGAGGCGAGATGTCTTACTCCGTAGCTAGAAGGGAGTGTTAAAGACACAGTGAAAAGGGATGCTGCAGCAATGCACCATGTGAGAAAAAAAATAATGTGTTTTTTGATTATTACAGTTTTTTTTTATTTTTTAGGGGCACCAAGGCCACATGACAGGGCACAAAGCCATTGAGTAAAATTTGATGGTTTTACCTTTCAGATTGATACCATATCATCCTAATTTATAATAAGACATGGATTATGTATGAAAACAGTTTTAATACCAATATCAAGTTAATGTCACATTAGAAAACAGTTTTTTTTTAAGTAGGGTTAGGGTTAGGTGATTTTGGTGACACTACACTGAATATTAGTGAAGTTATTGAATATTTCTCGTTCTTCGTCTCACAGACGGCTGACCACAGACCAGTGTTATGTGTCCAGCTCGGAGGAGCGCTCGTTTTGATGAAAATATGGTTGTAGCTCGTTGTCTACCTTACTGCTGTAAGAAAGAGTCGTTGTTTGTGTTTTAACAATGTTATGAGTTATTGATGCGGGAAGTTCAAATCTGTGAATATATTTCCAACTTTATCAAACTAAATCCTGTCACATAAGTCACGTATCATATCAAAACCGGCTGAGCTCGCTAGTACACCTGTGCTGTGAGTGTCGTTCTTCCGTTTTGAGAAGCTGCTGCTGTTTGAGAGGCTGTAACGTGAGATCATCGATGTGATGATGAGACTCCACCTGCGTGAACCGCAAACTCACTTAAGTTCTATTCAAGGCAAACCCACTACGCTGCACTGGCGCTTTTTACATGGAACTTGGACAGAGCCAGGGGCACAAAGGCCACTGTGGCCGTACAATGATTTTTTTTTCACCGGGCATCAAGGCCAACGTGGGGCAACAACAGCAGCCATGTATTCTACATACCTATTCTACCAGGACCCCTAAATAAAAGGATGAACCTGGAAATTAGCATAACATGATCTCTGTAATGGGCTCGTGCATTTGATTTTTCACATTCTGATATATTAGCATTTTCATGTTCATAGGTTATAGTTCCAATGAGTACTGTCAGCTGCAGCAGTTACAGCACAGCACTCTTGTTTTATCTGGTGGTTTTTCTATTGTTAACCCCTGCAGGTGGGTCGGGGGAGGGGTGGGGGGTTCGGGTGCACTCAGAGTTCATAAACTTCTCACCCTGTCCACTAGTTGTGTTTGACAGGCTGAGGCTGGCGTGGTGAACAGAGCAGCAGTCAGACCACATCACCACAGGGTGAAACCTCAATCCACAGGAGAGAACGCCTTCACTCTGCCAACACTGCGAGGACGGCACACACTTGACAGCCCCTGGTGCTATATCTCAGCACGGATTGGATGGACTGAAATTTCTTACAGACATTTGTGTTCCCCGGAAGATGAATTCTTCTGACTTTTGTGATCCTCTTACCTTTCTGTACGTAGCATCAAGACGTTTGCAAAATGATGCAACCACTCCAGCTCAGTACAGATGTAAAATCACCACAACATCTTTACTTAGATTTTACTTATTTTTTTCCCCATGACCCTATTAATCATGTAAACTGTCTGCTCAGAACCAAATGAGCAGACAACAAGTTCTATGCAGCTGCACCTGAACCAAGAAATCATTCAGACATTACATTCACCTGTAATAACTAATTAGAATATAAAAAAAATACAATTAAGATTCAATACTTCTGATATAACTGCACTGACTGAAACAAATGTACCTTTGGTCTAGCTGTGAAGTCACACTAATCTTATACATATTACACATGAATATAGTATAGAGAATATAAATAAAATAGTTGAGCTGTGCAATTCAATGTAAGGGTGATTAATGAAAGCACCTCAAGTGTCACTTAGTGTGACGCCACTGACAGCGCTCAGTGTTGGCTGAAGTGTAACATCTGACCTCACCGCACTGCAATTTATGCAAATGCATGCGTGATGAAGGCATCAATATGTAAATGAGTGTATGGCGTCACCTGGTGTCTTTGAGTGACTTTTGGAGCGAGTGCTGTATGTACTTACACTGGAGGACAGTTGGCAACACTGTGCAAGGCTCATTTTATCTCTTTCATAATTAGCAGCATCAACAAACTGACTAGAACAAAAAAACATTATCAGGTAGCTGTAGATATTATATATTTTATTAATTCCTGTAAAAAAATCAACCATTTCTCTCATTCATAGCTGTCATGATAGGTGGAGGAGGAAACATTAAAAAGCTTGTATGCTGCTGTTACAGCTCGACCAACCTGGCTTCTGTATTCTGCTCCATAGGGCACTTTAAGACGCTCTCCTGCTGCTTCCGGCAGGCAAGTGAAAAAAAAGAGGTACCGACTCATTTTTTTGCATCAATTGTACAAGAACCACAGGTCAGAAATGAATCCGATGCTGGTTAGGAACAGTTGATCGCTTCTCCCCCTACTGCACACTGCACTGGAGACAACAGTCGACAGAGCTGTTTGCTCCACTCAGAAATCAGGTCATACAAGTCAGTCCAAGTCAAGTCAGTTTTATTTATTTTTATATTGCCTGAAGTCACAAATCACATTGTCCCAGACAGCTTTCCAGTCTTTAAAGTGAACGACAGCCTATGTCCTCGGACCCTAGGAAACAGGCTCACATGTTAAAGTGTATACCCAGCTGAAAGTCCCACACATTTCTCAAATGATTAGTTGTCTTCCTCCCCTTTTTGAATCTGCATCAAACAGCAAGATGGTGATGATAATTTGGTCGGCATCGTCATTTCAAAAGTTTGACACCTGGGAAACACCGTCCATCAATTTTGACAGTGTGTGAGCACCAAGCATCAATGTTATAAACACAGAGTCCACCTCTCCTGGTCCAGCTGTAGCCCTGCACTCTGCTGGTTCTGGAAGACGTTAGACGGGTTGGAGACAGGTCTCTGTGAGCATAACAGTCTGTTATGTCATGTTGTTTTGCAGCAGAGTCCCATTTTGTCCATTTCCTTTTCCTGTGACCAGACACAACCCAGAAGCAGCCTTCCACTAAGTTGGACTAGCATGGCTCTTATTCTGACTCTCCCTGGGCCGGTCCAGCTGGTCAGTTTGGACGGTCAAAAGATGCCGTGAGCCATGATGGTTTCAAAGTCTGCTGCTCTAATTCCAAGACAACTGCTGTCTTCTCCACTGATGATGACAGTATTTCTGCCACAGGCAGTATGTGTTTCAGCAATAAAGCTGAAAGAATGATGGTTAAAAAAAACTAAAATGTAGCATAAAGAACAAAAAAAGCCAAACAAATGCACCAACCCCCTGAAGGCATTGTTGGTGAATAATTGTGTCACATTAATTAACATATTCAATTATATGTTTTGGGTTTATGTATTGGATTTTATGTTATTTGCTATTTCATATCTCAGCAATTACATTTTTGGCCAAAAAACACCGGGCCTAGTGTTTATCAGGCCTTAATATCTGAGGCCCGTGCCACAAAGCTATTAAATTAGTCATCAAATAAATGTATGTACTTTTAGCTTTTGAATATCTTCAAATATGTGACTAAATCAAAATATACCCATAATTCTTTCATGCTAGTTTATCCAATTAAAAGCATCATTCCACCCGTTAAAAGGAACCAGAAAACAGGAAATGACATTGACTCTGTTAAAACATTTCTTGGGGAGAACCACCAGAATCTCTTTAGATTGTCCCACCCATATTGTAAATGCTTCCTACGCCCATGACTGTGAGGACAGTACGTGAGTGTGCTTTGAACAGTATGAACCTACTGATGGCAGTTCAGATGTCAGCTGAAATGCCTTACTGGTAAAGAACCAAGTAGAGCAGTTCAGGTGTCAGTCTCTATCACAGGTGGGTTGCTATAGAGACAAACACAGTCATGTCGACAGAACATAATTATTGAGCAGTTTCCCTCCGTTCTCCAGGAATGTTTGATAACTTGAAAATGTTTCATTCCGAGTCCCTGTTTTTAAATGTCACTGACATGAATACCATAAAATACATTGACATCAGCTAAATTAAGTGAGATTCATGAATTTGAATAGAAACTGAAATGCCTTTGCCGAGCTGGTCATGGTTGATGCTGTCTGACACACGTCTCCTGTTCCAAAGAAAGTTTGGCCGGTGGATTCTCTGACCCCCACCACCCGCCTCCTGGCTCATCAGCATGCAGCCGTGGTCTGCCTCCTAATGCCTGGATACGCCCTGATTTGGACCCAAGGTTAGCTCTCTGACATTTTGAGCTGATTAAGAATTTGCCTGGGCCGTAACCTTTGCGTGGCGTGAATCTGGCTGTCATTGCATTAGCGCTTCCATTATCATGCAGTCACATCTAATCTCACCTGGAGCTCGGGGCCTTCCACATGGATGGGAAGGCAGTTAAAAGCCTCTTAATGTATGTGGGCATCATTTGAATGGGGCTTAGACTCGCAGATAGTGCTGAGGGCGAGGCGTTTAGCTAAGGCCAGAACAATTCAATGTCATTAGAAATAAGATTCCTAATTTCTGGCTAAATTACACCTCATCTCTTTCTGTTTAATGGGCTAAATGAGACTGTAGGGAAAAAGGTGGCTAGTGTTGATACCGTAAATTCTCTAATCATGGAGGGAGTCTGCATTTACATCCTCTGCAGGGAGAAGCAGGCTTATAGTTCAAACAAGCTCATATTAGCTCATGTAAAGGTGAGCTGAGTCATTCTGGAGAAAGACTGATGATATCTGAATTCAACACCCCACTCCCTCCAGTGCTCCAAAACTCTGTCCCCTAAACTCATGGACGTCCACTTCCAAGGACAATCACCATAACATCTATATAACAGCGATATGACGGTATCTAACACGTCTGATGCTCAAGAGTAAGTTATGGGTAGCCACGATAAGGCAGTGCAATTTTTATTTCTACCACAATATATGGAGCATATGATTTTTGTTTAGTAGTTACTGAAGCAAGTCTGCCAGTGTTCTGCAGGTGTTGAAGCCAAATACTCACAGCAGAGGATTAGCTGAGAGCACCATCTGAAATTGTTTGTGTTGTTCCTTGAACATCATTTTAACGTTGCTATAGGACCATCATGGCACCTCAGGTTTGTGTTTTAATGGTACTAACTGTGAAATTCATGGTAAACTTAGTAAAATGACTGTGATTCAGATCATGGATGGTTATTGCAATTAAATAGATATTGGAATTTTTTGGCAAGATCGTGCTCAAGGGTGCTGCCCTGCGACACAGAGACAGCGTCTTCCTCCAGGACACCTGTGACCCCGCCCTCACCTGCAGCCCTCACCTGCAGCCCTCACCTGCAGCCCTCACCTGCAGCCCTCACCTGCAGCCCTCCCCTGCCTTTGGCTGAGCTCCAACACATCTCCCCCGGTGCCTCTTTGGATCCTCTGAGCTGAAGGCAGGCAAAGCTGCAAGTCTAAAAGTCCTCTGGAGCAAGTCTGCTGGGAACTTTTCTTTTCTTTCTTTCGTTTGTTTGTTCGTTCTTTCTTTCTTTTTGACTTTTTATTTCCTTGCCTTTTCATCCTCATGCCCCAGGGATATGAATAGGAAAAGTCTTAATTGGAAAAAATAAAGACAAATTGTGGCAGGTCCACATTATCAGCTCTGAGGAAGTGGACAGTCAGCTTCTTTCTAAAAAGCACAGTATTTCCACTCACACCAAAACAATCTAGATGAATCGTCTAATTAGCTGTAGAGAGTTCACATGATGGATGGAGGCACAAATAAACATATGAATGAATGGGATGGATTTAGTGTGGGGAAAAGAACCAGCTGAAGTATATTTAATATCAGCTTTTTTTGTGAGTGCTGTTATCCAGCAAATGAAACTGATTAATGTTGAAAGTTCAAAGTTGATGCTGTGCCCCTCAATGATGCCTGTCTTCTTCTCTTTTCTGAAAAATAGGATTTTTTCCTCCATCACATTGAATCCTTACTTCAGTCGGTGAGAAATAAATTGGCCTGCTGCAGTTTTAGGCTTTTGCTAGGAGCTCTTTCATCTTTGTTCCCTGTCTGTAGAAAGTGGGGGCATGTATATTCTAGACGGCAGCAGGAAGAAAGAGTTGCACAAATGTGTATGCATAAAACAAACTGCGTGTTTTGTTGCTGAGAATCTCATCTGTCACTGTGTGTGTGTGTGCTTAATGTTCTGAAACATGAAACTTCTTCATGGTTTCCTTACTTAACCCCAAGAGAGTGGTACTCCCACTCTGCTCACTCTGTGTGTGTGTGTGTGTGTGTGTGTGTGTGTGTGTGTGTGTGTGTGTGTGTGTGTGTGTGTGTGTGTAGGTTGTGGGTCACAGGGCTGTATGGCCGCGGCACAGCCAACTGTTGTTGGCAAAGTGTGTGATGCTCACATTAGAGAAATGAAGCGGCTGCCTGCTGGACGGAGGTGGAGGCAGATGTTGGGAGGCAGAGGGCAGAAAGGATTAGCAGGTCAGGTGCATGCACTCCCTGCTCTCTGCTGCTCCCATCACCTTTACTTTCAGTGGAGTATTATTGCTCCTGACAGAATGTCACTGCCTCAACATGGGTCCCTAAATTGTGTTCCCTATTTGTTTGGGCTGGCTTTACAGTACTGGATACATCAGAACAGTTTATGTGCATTGTATGATGTTCCATTTTTAACTTCTGTGTAGAAAAATGATTGATTTATTTAATGCAGCAGGTTAAAAAAGGAAGTCCTTGCATATTGAGGGGGCTGATATCAAAACATTTTTGAGTGCGTTACTTGGAAGCATCACAAACTGTCTGGTTCATCACGGCCCAGGACAGGACGGCTCTACAGCGGCTGATCCAAACGCCCAGAACATCTCTGGTACCATGTACAGAGCATCAGTGACATCAGTGAAGTGAGATGTCTGCACTGAGCCCAGAGATACTAAAAGACATCACCCACCCAGCCACAGTCTGTTCACCCTGCTGCCATCTGACCACAGATACAGAAGGATCTGCTGCTGCAGCACCAGACTGCACAGCAGCTTCACTCCTCAGACTGAGACTCCTCAACTCATCATCAACCCTACATTTTCCTTGAAAAATACCATGGTTTATTTTTTTGTTATCTTTGAAATGTGTCCACAGAGCCTGTGCAGTGATAGTGGTATTAGTGTAAGCAGAGCACCATCTGTGTCTACACAGGATGTGTTACGGAACACTGTATCACTGTATCACCGTCAGAGCTCCATACACAGTCAATTACTCTTGTAAAAAACAAGAAAATGGACTTTGGGTCACATTTACAAGAGTGTATTTGTTCTGTCGACTCACGTGAGATGGCTGCCTGGAAAACATGGCTTAACCGCCACCTGCATCGACATGCAATTAGCAGAGCAGTAAACGTGAAAAGAAAGTAGCTGTTTTGTGCATGACACCAGCTGACATGCAATTTATCACTGAACACCAAGTAGAGCTAAGGCAGATGCCAACGTCATTAGCCTTTTCAGAGCCAAAGTGAAAAAAGAACATGGGGGGTTTACTGTTCCACAAGCAAGAAAACATTCTACATGCCAGTGTTACACCGTAGACAGGAAGAGACAGAGTGAACACACTTGTCTCATCATGACATGAGACGGTGTTGAAGAAGAAGGACCACATCAGCATGGATCTACGGATGGAGCAGACTAGCGTCGGTGCAGAGGCAACATTTTCACATAAACTAATAAGCAGTCACAACTCAGGTTATCACCGGTACAAGAGACTTTTTACAAGAGCAGGAGACCACTTTATGTAGAGTGTGTATTCATTTACTGCTAATGCAAACCGAACGGTTCCGACTGCTGCAGCTTCACATCAACATTTAACTGAAGAAACACGAGAAGACTTTTGTTTTTGAGTAGGCGAGTCACAGGAAATGCAATGTGTTTGTGAGTTTAGCACTTAGCACACAAAAATGTGTCTACAGAGCAGAACAACAATCATCGTCTGCACTTGTTTGTTAAATCTGAAGTTTGATTCGGTCTGTGGGAGTTCTGAACATGGAGGACCTTTAAGATGAAGCACTGCAGGCGACAGGCAGCACACCTCCAACTTCTAAGTGAGGTAACCAACTTCCTTTCCCTCACTAACAGTGTCGGGTTCTGTATTAGCACCGGGGTTAAATATTGCCAAATAGGCACTTTTGCTTTTCCCTTTGACAACAAATCCTCTGTCATTGTCTGGTTGGTCAACTCTTCTTACTCTTGTCACATGAGCAGTGAAATGTGACTCTTGCTGCTCTGGGCTGTGACGTCTTTTTAAAAGACAAAACGACGGTGAGGGCGTTGAGTAACTACTGTAATGAGTGTACGCCCGAACACTATGTAACACCGGTAACACTCGATTTTAAATTCAGAACGATCCTCAAATTCAAACTGATTATCGCCTCAGTGAATACAAAGGGGGCACTGTTTTCAGAGCTCCAGTTAATTGTGTGCTAAATTAATTATTGGGGTCCTTCTGCTGAACTACAATATAAAACACAACTGGAAATTAAGATAAACAAGCAACCTTTTTATTTTAAAAAGATAACTGCAATAGTAATGAAATAATTGATCTGAACGCCTGCATGTGTGTATGTGGATAACAGAATAAGGAGGTGTGCTCTGCTGTGTTAGTATCGCAGCCTCTCTGCTGCACTGTTAGCTCCAGGGGCTCCATCTTTGTACAAGATGCTGAGCAGACGCAGGATATTTGAGGTAAAACAGAATGAGCAGAGTTATTTTCTTCACCACAGTTTGTTTAGCGTGTTGAATGCTGCGTGTATGTTAGCTCGTTAGCCGTTGTCAGCCGGCCTCTGCTCCGCTCCGTTAAAGTCACGTCATAACATCTCAGACAGCACACAAAGTGTTCACAAACATGTGGACTGCTTAATGTTCGTCCTGCAAAAGTGATTATTCAGTCATTATATTAAAGAAATGCTTGCAACCACTGCCTTCTGTGAAGATGAACTTCCCTTGCAGTTTATTCTGACATCATGCTACTAATTAACATATAGCAAATAGATTTTGACATTTGTGAATAGATTCTGAATCATGGGAGATAAGAATCCTAATTCGTATATGAATTAAAGCGTCCCTAGTTTCCTTTGCTCCCAGAACTCATCCAGGACCATAGGAAATGCTTGCTCCTGCTGTACATGTACAGGCCGAAGACCTAAGCTATCTTAAGTCCATTCAAATACCAAATACTACATCGGCTCCCACCAGTATGAGGATTTAAGTGTCAATCTCACATGAAAACCCCAAAGCAACCATTCGTAGTGTTGAAGTGAATCTATTTGTGAACATTTCCCTGACATACAGAAATCGACTGATTTAATGAGATGCCCTCATTGAAGCAGTTCCAGCCAATCAGAGGACCCTGCAGTGTTAGTCAGCAGGCTGCTGCTCGTCCTCATGTGTCCGGCCTCTGAAAGGACAGAAATGAATAATTCAAGGTCATCACAATCTCATCAGGTCACCAGGTCATTTCCTTTTTCAGTGGCTGGAGGTTTACTGTGTGTGTGGGTGTGTGTGTGTGTGTGTGTGTGTTATTATCAGCTGAGATGAGATTACAGTTTGGTGTGAAAGAGGAGAGAAAGCTTGAACAAAGACAGGCCTCTGCTGTCCCTCTCCACTTACTGGCTGCCCTTGGGATGAAGTCAGTCTGTCTGGCAGACTGAATGTGAGGCTGTCTGCACAACAAAGGTATCAGTTTCTGTCAGAGGTGGCCATCAACATGTCTGCTTAATGAGTTTGACATTGGCATGGACACTGTCAGGAGGAAGTCTGACAGGAAGCGCTCACAGCAGAGCATTTAAGATGACGGGTCTGTCAGTGCTGGCAGTCAAGCAGCCCTGCATTGTTCTGTGCTGCACACTGCAGTGTTCTGTTATCTGTGTGCTCCTCAGGCACAGCTGCCATATCATTTTTCCAGACTAAATGACATGGGTCATTTGTCATTGCTTTTGGGATCAACCAGTGTTGAAAAATAACAGAACATTGTATAATGTGATTAGCTCTGTTCAGAAACGAGTAGTGTATGGGATATAGGGCCGTCTCTTCTGCCCTGTGCAAAGCATGTCACTGCTGGTGTCCAAATAATGCAGTTGTCATTTTCACACCAAGAGCTCACGTTGTCTACTTGCAACCATGTGTGCATTGCTGGCACATTGCTATCTTGAGGGAGCAGAAGACGGCTGCACCATGAACTGTGTGTTGGACCCGTTGATGTGTAGAAGAGCACTGAACATTAATCTTCATTAAATTCCTTTGCAATTATCAATTAATTATTAATCAGAATGATAATTTTCATGACCTGTCCAACCTGATCTGCACATCACTATTACACCCACACAGTGATGCATTCCAGTGTTATCCTGCTCAGAAGCTGTCAAACAGTTGTTGGTGGGACATATGATGACACATGGACTTTAGAACATACATCACATATAATACAAAATACATATAAGATCAGACTTTAAGGTGCTGATGACATACAGAACTGTACACCGTCTTGCACTGTTGTACATGTCAGATCTCATTACACCATATATTCCACCTTGTGCATTACACTCTCAGGATTCAGGGCTCCTGACGGTTCCCAGGGTTAACAAGAAGTCAGCTGGCTGCAGGGCTTTTTCCTATCGTGCCTCTTTCCTCTGGAATAACCTCCCAGCTGACATCAGACAATCTGGCTCTACTGACACCTTTAAATCTAAACTCAAATCTCACTTCTTTGACTTAGCGTTTAATTAGTCCTTGATTTTGATTGCTCACTTCTTCAGTGGATCGGTCTCAGTCTGAATGAGTTACTTATAACATTACAATTTACATTGTCCTGCCGACAAGAAACAATCTGTTTATTCTGATTAACATCACATTTCTATAACCTTCGTTTTTGTTTTCTGTTCCCACAAGCTGCAAGCTGTGTCGCTCTCTCACTCTCTATAGCCTCCTCCTCCTCCTCCCATTTCTCCTCCTCCTCCTCCTCCTCCCATTTCTTCTCCTCCTCCTCCTCCTCCTCCTCCTCCTCCTCCTCCTCCTCCTCCTCCTCCTCCTCCTCCTCCTCTCTTTTCAGGCTCCCTTCTGATAGACCATGGCCCCTGGGACCATCTACCTCTCGCTGGCTCCTGCTGCCTCACATACCGATGCTTGTCGATCGTCACACCCTGGGCTCTGCTGGATCACTGCTCTCCTCTGTTTCACTATCTCCTTATATCTGTAAAATGCAATGCCTCTTAACTCTGATCTCTCTATTACTAATTGTCTGGTGTGTCCTCTTCTGGGTCACCAGGGTGGACAGGAGGTCGTGTGGCTCAGGCACCACTTGGCGATGCCTCGTCCTGCTCAGTCGTCTCTTAGATCCACACTTTACATATATTATAATTTGTATCAGGTATTCTGTCAATGCAACTTGTAAACTGTGATTTTGTTGTTCTGTGGCTCTTCCTGAGGTTTTTTTTTACGCTGTTAAAATGTTTTTTTCCTCAACATGGCAAATTTTTCCTCACTCGAATCGAGGGTGTAAGGACAGAGGATGTGGTTCACTGTACAGATTGTAAAGCCCATTCAGGTGATGTGATTGTAACTTTGGACTTTATAAATAAACTTGATTTGATTTGATTATGTACAGTACGTGTCCACAGAGGTCTCATTTCATACAAGGGCATGCAGCACCTTGCAGCTTTTGCACACCTGAACAAAACAGGCCACGGTCTCAGTCAACCATGCAAACACTCATTGGCTGCTTCTGATAACATTTACATTACATTTAGGGCATTTAGCAGATGCTTTTGTCCAAAGCAACTTACAATAAGTACACAAGAAAGAAACCACAACATATCACCGTCGACAGAGTAAAAAAGACAAAAAAATAGAAACAACTTTCAAGCCCTCATCTGAGGATCGTAGCTGCTATTTATCAGGGATACCTTAAGTGCATAAGTGCTAGGATTTAAGTGCTAAGGATAATAACATACATGCATCTGGATACGCTGCAACGGTTTAGTCGCAGAGACTGGGAGTCCAGCCAAGAGCGAGTTGCAGTAGTCCAGGCGGGAGATGACCATCACTTGGACCAGGAGTTGCATTGCGTCCTTTGTGAGGAAAGACCGGATCCTGTGGATGGCAAATCTGCAGGATCGGGCCACAGCAGTGATGTTGGGGGTGCAGGACATTCCGTTGTCAAGGATTACGCCGAGGATTACGCTGAGGTTCCCCGCAGTCGACGAAGGCGATACCATGAAATCCTCAACAGTGACTGACAGGTCCATGCGAGGGCAGCCTTTCCCTGGGATGAAGAGGAGTTCACTTTTACTAAGGTTGAGTTTGAGGTGGTGCTCAGCTGTCCAAGCGGAGATGTCTGTCAAACAATCCGAGATGGGCGTTGCAACGTGGATATCGGAGGATGGGGGAAAAGAGAGGAACAGTTGGGTGGTAAGAGAATCCATGTGATGAGATTGCAGAGCCTAGTGATCTAGTGTATAGTGAAAACAGAAGCGGTCCTAACACTGAGCCTTGAGGGACACCAGTTTCCAGAAAGCAGGGTTTGGACAAGGAGCCGTTCCGTGTGACCTGAAAGGTGCAGTTTGTCAGGTATGATGTGAACCAGGTTAGAGCAGAGTCAGCAATGCCAAGTTTAGCCAGAGTGGAGAGGAGGATCTGGTGGTTGACTGTGTCAAACGCAGGAGATAAGTCGAGGAGAATGAGGACCGATGAGTGGGACGAGGTTCTGGCGGCACCGAGTGACCCAGTCACCTTGAGGCCGTCTCAGTGGAGTGATCCTGACTGATTTGTGTCAAGGAGGTCGTTTTGGGAAAGATAGGAGGACAGTTGGTTGTAGACTGCGCGTTCCAGGGTTTTAGAGAGGAATGAAAGAAGAGATACAGGTCTGTAGTTTCAGATGTCAGTTGAGTCTAGGGTGGGTTTCTTTAGGAGTGGCTTTACTGTAGCTATTTTGAAAGGAGCTGGAATAAGGCCTGAAGTGAGGGAGGAGTTGATCAGGATGGTGAGGAATGGCGGGATGTCATGTGAGAGGTTTTGGAGAAGGGGGGAGGGAATTGGGTCCAGGGAACAGGAGGTGACACGGTTAGACATCACGAGTGTGAGAACATCTTCAGAGGAGAGAGGGCTGAAGCAGGTAAGGCCTTCGGAGGTGAGGGTCGGGGGAGGTGCTTTCTGGATGGGCATAGGTGATTAAACAAACACTGATCACGGGCCGCTGCTCCAGGATTTCAAACTGGACTAACATGGTGGCTTGTTTGGAAACTTTCTTTTTTATTGCAAAAATAGCTCAGCGAAATGTGTTTCTGAAGACATTTTAGGCAAGAAGTAAGACATGCAGCTGTAGTATCTGTCTACGTTTTAGCTGGACAATGTTGAGTTTTTATAGGTGTTCAGGAGTTCCAGAGGGGTCAGCGTTCAACAGATGCCACTGATTTGCATAAAGAAACCAGACTTCAAATTTATGCAAATGAGGAGCCGGTAACGTTATGCTCTGTCTCTTGAAACACAATGTGCAGCTACCAGAATGCATTGCATGGCTTCAAAGATCAAAAGTCGATATTAGTTCAGTTCATATTTAGTCAACATCTGTCTTTTGGTCTTGGTGAACTCCACAAACATTTAGTCTCATTGCAGTTGACAAAAGCACTTCACATTTCAGACATAACAAAGTGGTATGATAATAAATGTAGCCTTGGTCTCTGGTTTGAGATTGTTAATTTAAGCGATATAACCACACATCAAACATGTTCTGATTCACATACGTATTTTGAACCAACTCAATTCAACAACTTCGGCTCCAGTTGAGTGGAACACACTGAACATTACAAAGGAAACCAGTCGTAGAGACAGTCAACGACAACAGACAGTCAACCGCTCTCTAGAGAAGTGTTCGATCTGATTCAGTAACTAACAGCTGCAAACGAATCGGCTGGTATTCACTTTGGGAGTCTGTGTGTGTGTGTGTGTGTGTGTGTGTGTGTGTGTGTGTGTGTGTGTGTGTGTGTGTTAATGGCCCAATGTGTTCCTGGAGACACCTGCTGTTTCAAATATTTTGCCAGGTGTTTCATGATCTTGTCAGCATTATAGTGTCACAACTGTCACCAAACTTTACAGGGAGTGTAGTTGAGATCAAAACAAAGGATGAGTCTGAAGATGGTGATGTGTCCTGTGTCAATGTAGTAGTGAGTGATGGCTCAGAATGTCGACAGGTGTTTCAAGTTTCAAGTTGGTCTCTTTAGTTTCTTTGTGTTACACCAATAATGCTACGATCACTATATAATAATAATCTGATATTTGTATGTATACATACACTTGATCAATCTTACCATTATTGCTGATTGTTTTCCAGCATGTCTCGTCACACAGTATAATCCTATAAATAATCCTATATTGCCTGGCTACTGCTGAGCTGTAGTGAACTGGTTGTCTGATACTTACAGACAACAAAGTGCAATAAAGTTGCAGACTATCACACCCTGTGCTCATCATCCTAGCAGTAGCTCTCTTTATTGTTCAAAACACAACAAAAGTGATTTCTCAATGGGGGAGACAGTTCTGCTCTTATCACTTAGTTTTAACACTGCATCAGAGACAGAGAACATTTTTCCTCTAAATTGATCATGCTGAGAGCAGAGGGAACATTTCCCTGTCTCCCCTTAGTCAGCACCGCCTTTATGTTTGTGTTTATTGGCTGCATTTAAAGTGAATTCAGCGAAAGCAAAGAAAGTCTATTTTTTCTGTTTTAGGGCCAGATCAGTGCACTGATTTAATGTGAATCCTGAGATTAAAAATAAAATGAACTAATTCTATCAACAGGTTGTGAAGAAGTATCACTGCTGGTGTTATGTCACAGATGTATTGTACTGCAGAGATGTCCACCACGAAGCAGCCAGGACGGGCCGTCCCTTCTTGTGAAACCACGCCTGCCGTGAGAGGCGATACTGAGTCACTGTAGCCTCTAGTCTGCCGCGGGAGAGACAAAGTCATGCTGGCTGGAGGGAATGGCTTCCCCATAGAGGCTAACAGCCTCAGTCAGTTATTCAGTGAACACAAAGCTGCAGACGCTCCAGAAAAAATGACCTTTATCATCGTCTCAAACAACAGCTCCTGAGCAAAGAAGCGACGTAAAGAGAACATGTTGCCAGGGCTTTTGAATGTAAAAAACTGAACTTAACCGGTAAGTAACATGTTGGCTGTTTACAGAAACATATATTTCATGTAAAAAACGTAAGATACTCCATGAACAACAGTGCTTCTCTGCTGGGTGCAGCTGCTACAGGGCAAGCAATGGATGAAAAGAATCAATATTCCAGCACACACCAGGATATGATTCACACCATCTTATTAACAATTACATTCAAGACAACAAGCCTGTATCTTTAGTGTAACTAATGACAACACAAACTGTAAGAGTCCAGCGTGATGTGTTCATGTTACTGTGGCGTTAGCTGAGCTTAGTGAGCTGTCATGTAAACACTTACACAAAGGCAGCATGTGAAGATCATAAGATGGCACCTCATCCTGACCGGCTGTCAAAGGATCAGCAGTTTGGTCCAGTTTTGTGTATTATTCATGTACAGAAAACAATCCAAACACCACAGTGTTCACTCTGTATAATAAACACATGCATAACATGTTTGAATAAAATCAGTGTGTCTGACTTCCCTGCCACCTCTCTGTCTTTAAGGACCAGGATTCACCGACAAGCGACAGAGTAGCTAAGAGTTAGCTGTAAAGGAGAAAAACACACTTATTGTTTCTGCTGCTGAGGGTAATGTAACTGATATCTACCTCATGCATGGACAGTTTCACACAGTCACAGTTGGTGTTACACACTGTGGTCCTACCCTCAGTGCAGGAACAAGTGATGGTGATTCTCCCTGTGACAGGAGACAGAACCATCAAATTGATTTTGAAGCTGTTGCTAAGGAGAAATATTTAAATAATTCTGCTCTAAAGTTGCTCAGTGCCATATTTGTGGTCCCAGAGTTTCGTTTGGTTGATTGTCGTTCCACTTTAAACATCAGACCTATTTAAATGCTGAACAAATAAGAGCTATGGGCCACAATTTAAAAAAGGTCTGCACAGACTGACTCAGTTCACACAATCATTTTTTAAAAGTGACTTATTGCATCGTTTGACCTACTTGTAGTGATGTAGTGATGCACCGGCCATGTCCCAACACCTGAACAGTTACTTTAGCCAGTGCAATGTTACCATGATTAATAGAACAACGGCTGGAGCTTCTAAAATAAAATAGTGGTTGTAATAAACTGTATTTTTCTTTTGAGGTCTGCCAGCTGCCCCCAAGTGACTGATGAACCAGCGTGACCTCTGTGTGTTACTGCGTTCAGTTTGTGTCTTGTGTTTGACACATTCTGCACACACAAAAACAAACACTATGGAATGAATATTGTCATAATGTTATCCAGTTTAATTCCAGCCGCTGGATCCAGAGAGGCAGAGCTTAATGGCTCTGGAGGTTTGTGCAGTTTTGTGTCTGTGTGCTGCTTCTCACAGCAAATAATGTATTTATTAGATTCTAGCTTGTTTCACAAGCAGAGACTTCAGAGAGACACATACTTTGAATGTGTCTTTGAATTCCATCACAGCTTTTACATCTCTGAATCCAGCTCACAACAATGTAAACACTTCGAGTTCTGAGGCGACACAGCAACAGTGGCAACAGTCGGCCACCACGCAGCTACACGTCCTCCAGTCTCCTGGGAGACACTTTTATGGCCTCGGTTTCAAGTTGTTTACTTCCACAGCCAGCAACTGTTCTGCCACTCAGCCTCAGAGAACTACAGCAACACAAACTGAATTATTCATCACAGTAAAAAGTGACAGCATTCATTAAATATCATTTGCACAGGAGAACAATGATATTCAACGGTTTACAAAGACAAAAGCAGGCCACACAGTCCCTCATCCTCTGCTCCATGTGAGAACACTGGGCTTCTACATTTGCACAAACTTAAACTCTGTGTAACTGAACTGATGGGACTCGCCCGACCATCGGGGCTTTGCCTCTCATCTCTGATTGAAAGGATAACAGACTGTACACCTGCCAGCAGAGCGAGAACATCACATGGATACCAGCATCACAACACAGTGTCCAAATGCTAACCCTAATACACTAACAAGCTGAGGAGACTGTGGCTATTTTTTCTCTCATCTTATTTGTGACAAATCTCTTATTATGTCTGGCTTGGTGAAAGGAGAGCAGTCCTGAGGAGAATCTTAAAGTTCAAATAATGTTTGGTGCAATGGGAAACCATCAAAAAAGCACATTTCAATGATTTGGGGGTGGTTACTTTTCACACACTTCCTCGTAATCCTTCCCAGGAGGAAAGTCCTCATCCCCCTATCCAAGAGGGTTTCAACTGCAGACCCTCATGATCACTTTTAATGTGAGATAAAATCCAAAGCACCTGCTGGTTAACTGGAAAAAAACACTCAACAGCACATGTCGGAAGACGTCTGAAAAAGTATCAGCTCAGGTTCCTGCCACCTTTTCATCCTCCACAAATAAAGTGTGGACCTTGATAAGTGATGTTAACACACAATGAGGTGAAAACGTCTGTGTAAAAGACTAACGCTGTCTTCAGCTGTGGTCCTTGTGTCACTGTTGCAATCCTGGTGTTATCACAATGATATTTGTCATTAATCTGATGGAGATAGAAACGCACAGATGCTTGCAATTCATATAAAACTTTCACTCCATCAAATCACCAAATAAAACCGAGCACTGCTTCGTCTTCCTCAGAGAGCTCTAGTTGTCGTAGGGCTGCGTGTCCGACGTGCTCAGACAGAGACCAGCCTGCTGAACGAACACGACTAACATATCCCCTCTCTGCTCGTCCTGTGCAGGAAAGTAAGTAAGGGGTGTTACCTCACCACAAAAAACAAGAGCCTTCCTTGCGTTGTCTTGAAGAGGTTTGGTGCATGAACTAGTCGGTTCAGTCAGGTTAGACACTTACTAGTTTTCTGCCAATTGCAATGGTGTTTTGCTAGCTTCCTTGTAAACAGTGTAACAAGATGGTGGCCTTAATTTCGATTTTGTTCTCATTTGTCATATACTGTAGTTGTTTAGAACAGTTAAATCAGCTAAATGAATGGTGTTAAATGATTTGAATGTTTCTTGCTGCTCACTCAGGTCATGTAATATTAAAGCTGTAAATATGTTGTGATGAGTTTTTGGTATGTAAATTAACGGATGTGTTATATAATTACTGTATTGTTTTTGTAAGAAAAACTGTAAAACTGTTAAGTTGGCTTGTAATTAAACTGGCTTAAGAAGAACTCCATGTTCAGTCTGTTTTGGAAGCTGGTCAGCAGCAGTAAGTGACTTTGAGTCAGAGTGCATATTAAGACTAGTTACTAGTATTTGGTGACTTCAGTATATCTGTGTAAAAGCAGATTTTTACATTCATAAGAAGTTATGTTATCCCCATGGTTTGTGCTTTATGGACCAGTGCTTTTATGTCAATGTGAATTGTGTATTTGGAAGATTATTATGAGCTGAGAGACAAAGTTTGTGAGACAAACGATGACGCTTCATTCATATCTAAGAAGTGACCAGTAGTGGGTGTGGTTTTCACTCTTCCTTTCCAGTGTTTCTCTTTCACACTGATTGTCATGCAACATTAACATGATGATGACTGATGCTTCTCAACAGAATGTTCATCAGCCATGCATTAATATGCTTTGCGTCTGCTAATACCATTTTTCTCATCTGGGCCCCAAATGATCTCGCTCCAGATAAATCACAGGCGGGGTTTTTACGCTGCCGTGTTGTAATTCATATCATTTCGCCATAATCATAACTCATGCTGTCACCATAATTAGTTAACTGTGTTTAATCACACACAAAATTGATCCCTGGATAAGTAATGTTTCCAGAAATCCCTTCCTGACTGTGATTCTGTTGCCCACTCATTTGTAACGGCGTCGTGCTAATGACTCTGCTCATGGTGGTGGTGTGGAAGGCAGCGGGCGGTCTGGGTATGAGCTATGCTCATGTTCTGGCAACACAACAACTCAATACAGGCCCACTCTTTATCAATAATTCCCTTTGCCTTGTGCCATACACCTTTGAGGAAAACAACTGGGGGTTGCTGGTGAGCAACAGAAAGAGGAATGCTTGTAATTATGCAGGCTGGATTCTCGTGAGACAGCCTTCGATTCCTCTGCCTTGCCTCTGTTTTTCTCTCCTTGTCTTCCCCTACATCTTTGTCTCTGTCAGTATCAGAACATGCAGAACTCTAATTAATTAGTCCCATAAGACCTGGACGAGTTTGAGATAACAGACTTCCTCCTCAAGCCCAGAGTGCTGCTTAGCCATGCAGATCTTATGACGCTGCATCCTCCTCAGCTCAGGCTTTCCTCTTTGTCCTCAGTTGGACATGTGGACTTCTGAACCCTCCCAAGGCTGTTGATCTTGTTCTTATTTTACTGCTTTTATGTAGCCTGGTTACTTTACTGATTTAGTCATAGCCTTCTAATTCCATCAGACTAAGGATTTGTCTCTGTACTTGTCGTGTTTGATCTTAGTGCTGCATTTGAGACCAGTGGCCATCGCACCCCATCACAACAACTTTTGGGTAATGTAAGTAAATACACAGTCACAAAGCCTCTAAACTCTCTCAGCATGTATCACAGGTCTTCAGAGGTGATGGCTCCAAGGCCAAGTCGGGCAAGTCAGACGAACAAGAAGTCATCCAGACCAAAGACTAAGACAACCTCTAAGTCTCGAGAGAGTGGTGTTGGAGCTCTCTCTCTCTCTCTAAAGGCAGCACCTATTTCCTTTCTTAAACTTAGCAGCTATGTGGATGATTATTCACCATACACATTATATATAAAGACCACAGTCAGTATGTAGCATAGATATTCTACAGGATAGAACAATTGTCCTGGGGGAAGAATATGTACACCACTGTTGGACATGCTTTTTAAATACTTTTGGCTTCAGTGCATTCTCTGTTGTCAAAACTGCTTTTCTCACAGTTTTTCTTCTTTTTTTTTTGCTTTCTTCCTTTTGTAAGTACACCAGGGAAGACAAAGGAAACTATTTTGTAGAGCTCTACATCATCTTTCCACCCTGAAGCATGTAGTCATTTTCCAGGATTTTGAGCACTTTGAAATAATATGCTGAAGCGTATGAATTTGTTTCTTTTTGAAATGCATCCTTTATACATTGTGTTTGAAAAAGTAGAACTTCTTACTGTAATGAGTGTGAGAGGAGGCTGTCCTGGCTGATACTGTGTATGCCCTAACAGGATGTAGCGTAGGCTTTCTTTGCTTTAAGCAGCTGTCAGTACATGTTCACACCAACAGAACATGAATACATTATCTTATGTGACTACTTTCTTCAGAAAGAAACAGCAGCTCCCGCATTTCACAAATCTATGGGCCCTATTTAAACGATATATGCCGCCTGGTCTAAAGCTCATGGCACAAGTGCACATAGAGTGTATCCAAGTCCAGTTTGATAGTTAAACAAGTTAAACGAGTGCAGATTGAAGTGCACAGTGCCAAGGGGTTGTATTTAGACTCTTCATTAGTTGTGGGTGTGACCCGGAGCACTGCTAGTAAACAGCAGCACTCGTCTTCACTGATGGACAGGGACATGGTCCTCTGCTGCTGGACCCTCTGTCTCTGCCATCAGACAGTCCTCTGTCCCATCAACAACTCTGATGGAGTCTGAGAAGATACGCCTATATTTCACTGAACTTAATATCTGAATAATAGGCCCTGTAAATAGGAGGAAACACACTGCACCTTTGACTTGATCTTATTGTTGGTCCATGGTCCATATTATTGTTGGCCTCAAGATAGCAACTCAACATCAGTCCACACCTCATTTTAAGACCAACACACCCAGGGCACAGGTACATTTACAACTGTATCAGTCAGAAACTAGCAATGACACTGAGACTGTGCGCCAGGTTTACCATTGAGCCCTGGAGGATTTGGATCCAAGAGACAGACAGACTCCACGGCTGATGGGACATCAATATGTTTTATATCAGATTACCAAATGCCACATTGGTCAGACTCAGACCTGGATCTCCATAGATGTCTCTTATAATAAATAATATAATAAAAATATTTTCAATGTAAGTATTAAAAGCTGCTGAACTTACTTAGCTCTTAAAGAATGAATGCAACCTTTACTAAAATCTACTGGAAGAAGGCACACAGCTGTTCTTATGTATTGAGCTGTCAAACAGATTTCTGTGCCCTGTTTAAAGGAACGAGACAACCGCTCCACAATCCACTCAGACTGTTTCCTCAGCAGCGCGGCCAACACAAGACCTCAGGCTCAGAAAGGAGCTGTGGGGCTGATATCAGATCCCCATGTGGGCTAGAATGGATGGGTGTGACCAGCTGGGGACCACAGTTGACACCAACAATAACATCACACACCAGTGTGCTGATGCTGCAGGCCAATGACATCTCTCATGCTCGGTGTACTGATCCGGTGAGGTTACATCATCTGTAACATTATGCGCACCTCTGAGCCAGATCGGTTGTATTGTTGCTGTCTGAGCTACTCCATGACAGAGACTGGGGGATTCCTGAGCTGTCTGAATGAATATCTGAAGTAGCTCACACCCACTTCTGAGAACGTCTCCCTGTATTCTCTGACATCAGATGTGGAGGAGCTTAAATAGATGCTGGGACAGGTTTTGTTCCTGCAGACTCTCGAGAAGTTTCCTGACATTGACAAGGAAATCTATTGATAGTCTAAGTACCTGCTCAAATGAATCTGTTAAACAAAGTCTCAAGGGCAGATGAACGATGTGCCAGAAGTTGTGAGTAAACTAGTATATATACAAGTGTAGCTTTTTCTGACACCCATCTGCACGTCTAGGTAAGAACAAATCCAGTCCAGCAGTTTGTGCACTGGAAGCTGTTTAGTAAAAAGAACACCTGAAGAACAAACTCCTGCACTTTAGCTGGTTAGCTAGTGCCAGCTTACTATGAATAACCTTAAACAAACACACTATTTATGAACTACCATCAAGACATAGGCTTAATTCATCTAGAAGATTCAAAATCATTTTGTTATCATATAACGCCAATGTCCAAAAACTTCATAAACTAATGAATAGTAATCAGCTCACAAAACTAAGTGTTGAGGATGAGTTCAGGACTCTCCCAGCCTGAGGAGAGTAGCCAAAGTCAGATTGGAACCTGACTCAGAATCACTTTTATTACCAAGTAAGCTGAGACATACAAGGAATTTGCTGTGAAAACAACAAACAACACTAAAAATACTTAAAGGACATAATAAAACTATATAAATATAAATGTCTGACCAATTTTAAAGTAGGTGAAGGCTGTCCAGATTTATCCAGTAGTGCAGAAAGTTTGGACTGGATTGTGTGAGGTCACAGTACAGACTGATAGTGCAATGTGCAAATTAAGAACTTACATTAATGTTGCAGATGGAAAGAAATTGTTCTTCTTGTGAGAGGTTTTGGTCCTGATGGACTGCAGCCTTCTGCCAGAGGGGAGAGTCTCAAAACGTTTGTGTCCGGGATGGGAGGGGATCTGTCTTTGTCCCTGACATTGGCAGCAACATACCAGATGGTGATGGAGGAAAGTGAGGATGGACTCGATGGCAGGGTAGAAATGCACCATCATCGTCTTTGGCAGGCTGAATTTCTTCAACTGTCGCAGGAAGTGCATCCTCTGCTGGGCTTTTCTGATGAGAGGGCTGATGTTCAGCCTCCACTTCAGATCCTGGGAAATGACGGCGGCCAGGAAGCAGTAGGACTCCAGTGTGTTGACAGTGGAGTCACCAGGGTGCTGGGGCTGGGTGTGGCTGCGCTCTGTCTGAAGTCCACAGTCATCTCCACTGGTTTTAGAGCGTGGAGCTCCAGGTTGTTCTGGCTGCACCAAGTCCCCAGATGGCTCTGCTCTGTAGTCTGCTGAACCACCAGACTACAGAGCAGAGCCACTCTGCTCAGAATGAAAGTAACTTATGCTAATGCTCTTAACACATTTATCTTTTAATTGATTTTCTAATGTTATGATCTCCAAGTTATGTATATTTTGCCTTGGGGTACTGAACATGGTACTGAATATTTATATTTTTTCAAGGTATTGTTTAGAGGTTTTTGCACACCTTAGGCCTGCCAGGACCGAGGGCCGACAAAATCAGGAAAAAAAACCTCCTGCCCACTGTCCACTTCTGTCACGTTTCTGTTTTGTCAAGTTTCTGTTTCTGTTTCATGGTGTGTTTAGTTTAGGTCACTTCCTGTTTTATTTTGTAGTTGTGTTCCACGTCTTGTCTTCCCTGTCACTGTTCTGTTTGATTATGTGCACCTGTCCTGTTGTGTCTCACCTGTGCCTTGTTCCCTCGTTTGTCTCTGGGTATTTAAGTTCTGGGTTTTTGTTCAGTCTTTGTCGCTTCATTGGTTGATGTTAGTTGTTGTATCATGCCACGCCACGTTCATGTCGCCCTTTTTTTATCTCGGAAGAATTAAAAACCTTTTTTTGAATCCCTGCAGCCTTCTGTCTGCCGTCTGTGCATCTGGCTCCTTCTGCCACGTCTACTACCAACCGCACTGACAACTTCTTGTATTTCCTGACTGTTTTGAAGTCAGAAATTCAAGTATCGAGACAACACTAGCTCGTAGATGGTACCAGTGATGTTCTGCTGGAATTTAATCACCGCTCAGAATACTTTTTATTGCTCCTCTGTTACACCTGTAGAGAACGTAGCACATGAATGTATTTTCTTCTTAAATGAACCACCTACAGAGGCTGCGCTCTCTCTGCAGCGGCCCGATGTTCAAACCCGACCTGTGGCCTCTTGCTGTAAGTCAACTCCCCTCGCTCATCAAGTTTCCTGTCACTCTTCAGCTGTCCTGTCGAATTAAGCCACAAAAAAAGGCTCCCAAAAATATATTTAAAAGACATGAAGCTGTTTCTGAGCTTTCTTTAATCCTTCTTTCTGTGGGCTCTTAATGAACACACTCACATTATTATGTTGCAGGACTATGTTGTTTTAATGAACTTGGAAAATCAACTTTTTCTTATCGTTGTCATTGTTATTGAACAACATGCAGAACAATCTACAGTTGTCCTCATTTCAAGAGAGAAATTTGAATTTTTAATCTAATTTCATTTCACTTCCAGCTGTTTTTGTTTGTTCATGTAGTTTGTCCTCATTTTTGTTTTATTCATGTATTCCTAAGGTTTTATTGTTTCACTAATCTGGCTTTTTATTGTTTTTAATTTTATGGCTGTTTTTTCTGTAAGATTCCTGTCTGTGTTTCTTGCTGCTGTCGTGCTGTTGAGCAGGGACATTTTATATATTTGTTGGCTCTCCTCTTTGTTCTATGTTCCCCTCAGTGAAGTAATGAAGATTGGATTCTACCTGGAGGGCTTTATGATCTCACTGCACTTTAACAATATACAAGTTTGATCGCTATAATTGCTACAATTTTGCACTTGTATTAACGTCCACAGCAGGAGATTTTGATGACGCATGCTGTGACTGTTTTTGTGTTAGTGATGGTTACATCCAGTTCTCTCTACTGATATTCAATATGTTTGACCATCACATCTGCTCCATGTAAAGAAACAAAGATACGTCTCCTCAAGCCACAGGCTGGTGAGGAAAGTGAGCTGGCTGAGAAGAGGATGGAGGACGAGATTAAAGCCATCCACGTAACCCCTCGCTCTCACCGTCTTCACAACCAGCTGCAGCAGACGGCAGGTCACTCACTCACACTTTTCTCTTTAGAAATGGCTGCTCAGAGTCGCTCTCAGTTTCCTAAATCTCTCCTAAGTCAGGACTCCTTGCTACATGTTTTAGTCTGAGTTAGGAGCTCTCTGACAGGATTCTCTGAATGTGTGTGAATATGGCCCCTGGTCAGGAGGAGGTTGTGTTGGGAGTTTTCAGAGGGATTTAAATCAGCTATAGGAAGGAACACCCTCCTTTGTGCTCGTACTGACAACATTCTCTGTGAGCGACACAGAGTCTCAGCTGAGAGTGTGTCTTATATATGAACTGTCACAGGTTGGATCAGTGTCATTACAGCAGTACAAACAGCGTGCTCTGGGTTTTTGCCGCCATGTTTCAGATAATAAAAACACTTGAACATATTTTACATAACATGTGATCTGTACACGGGAAGACTTGCTGCTGAGTCTGTTTTCACTGTTGCTATTCCAGCTAATGACCACTGATTGAAAAGTTGAACGATCTCGTCCTGGCTGTGTGTTACAGCCCTAGTGTTGGGTGTGTTTGTGTTGTGTTTTTTGTGTTTCCACTCAGGTGTCAACCTTGTTCTTCCTCTCCTCCTTGCCAATGTGTGCAGGTCCACACCTGACCCTACCTGCCACTTAGGCTGGGTGATATAAAGTGCTCAAACTTGCTTTCTACTGTACCACTCTTGTCATTGAATCTATTGAGCTCTCAGACATGTGGAGAGATTTGGGAGGAAGGCTGTATTTTTTGGGTCCTTACTCTCCTGTTGAAGAGGAATATGGAGTGAAGGTGAAACCACACACTCATCCTGCTGGCAGCTTCTTTAAACCTGAGCCTGGTGGTTTTATTTACATGCAGTCATTATTGAATCAGAGTATTGGGCTACAAAGGCTTCAGAAGTGGTTTTGGGGCGAGCACTGCATGAGGAGCTGCAGCCAAACTCTTTATTTGAAGCTGAGCTTTATCCAGCTGCAGTGTCTGACAGTGAGTGTGCAGGCAGTCACAACTGACGACAGAGAAGGAAGACTGTCTGTCAGTCCTGGAGTTGATATTTGTGAAGGGAATTCCTTTTGTAAATGACAACAACCACACACCCTGTGAGAGATTTGTATGGTGGCTCTGAGAGCTCAGTGCACTGCAGTTTAATAAAACACATGCAAACAGGCAAAACACAAGCCAGTGAAGAAAACTGCTTCATCAATTTGACAACACATGCACAGCATTTAGGGGAGAAACACAACAACATAAAAACTGCAGCTCATTTTTAATCCCAGTACACTTCTAACTTTGACACTGTAGTTACCTTTCGAGAATTGATTATTGAAGTGCCCCGAAAGAGCAGCAAAGTTAAGGTGGGTCCTTCACAGGCAGACTTCATGTCCTGTTAGTCACCAAGAGTCAAGAGGGATTGGTTTTTAATTTGTGTTACATAAGAAAGCGAATGTTTGAAAATGACGTTGCTCATATCACAGTCGTGACTCCAGTTAAGTATCATGTGAACTAGGTGTCAGCGCGCTTTATTGTGGAAATCTAACCAGATATTGTAAATTACTGATTGTTGCTAAGTTGACTGTTGAGCCCCTTACATGTGAAATTGATGCTGCAGTGTCAGGTAGAGCAGTGTGGTGCTATGCTAAATCGTAGGTAACTGAACTTTTCTCACAGAGTCACTAAAGGTCACGTGTGAGCTCTGAGTTCCAGAGTCATACAGGGCCACGTGTGGATCGTTGACCCAACCGGCCTTCATGTGGGTTGCTAAGGCTAGGTGAGCCCAGGTGTGAATGGTTGTTAAGCTGTGTGGGGAGGGAACTCAGTGCTGCATTGTAGGTGGGTGATCAGTAATGTCTTAGTCCACCTCCTCTGTTCAAAGACGTTGTTCCAGTTTGACACAGATTGATTCCTTTACTCCTCTTTCAAACCATCTGTCTTCTCTGGACAAGATGTTCACATTGTTGTCCTCAAAGGAATGATTTTTCCCCTTCAGATGTAAGTGGACAGCCGAGTCTGGACCTGAGGAGTTGGTCCTCCTGTGTTGGTCCACTCGTTGATGGAGAGGTTGTTTTGTCTTTCCAATGGTCAAATCTGTGCAGTCCTGGTTGAGTCCTGGCTGCATTGAACAGAATAAACGACATTACTCTGTTTATGTCTGGGTGTTTTGTCCTTAGGATGGACAAGTTTCTGCCTCAGCGTGTTGGTAAGTTTAAAGTGACCCAGGATATGATGTGTATTAGAAATGTCAGATGCATCATTGTGTGTAGATGCCTCTCACATTTCGGTTCCACCACCCAGCTTCTATTCAACACCTCACCATTGCCGTTGGCAATCCCCCTTTTCTCCAAAATGTTTTCACGCATGGGTCCAAGTTTATGTGAATTTACACTCATATTTTTGGGTGCATACTCAAGGTTCATACATGAGGTCCTATAGCTCACAATAATCCACATTCATTGTCACAGCAGTAACTTTACTACCTCACAATGCACACTCAGTGAAATAAAGGCAGTAAAACGAGAGCTGAGAACATCCCCAGCCCACACTGACAGGACTGCTGTAGGTTCTTTCCTTGATTTCTACACTGGGATTATAGGGCCACACTGGGTGCTGCTCCAGTCAGGATCCAGAGAGTTGTAGGCAGGAAGGAGGTGATGCTGGCAGCAAAAGGAACAAATCTGAGGCCAGAGATCACACATCTAATTAGCATACTGTACCACTACAGTAACACAACAAGAATGGTTAACTGCATGAAGGGGGCAGGTTTTGTATATGGCGTCAGTTAAATTGGCAGTAGACAACTTTTTTCAGTCATCGTTCTGAAGGAAATACTGACTGCACAGTGTCACGGCTGAAGACAAATGACACCGTCTGTGTAAAGATTGGTTCCATATGAACCTCGAGTTCATATGTGAAAACAGCTCATGTGTGTAAAAGTTGTATGAGGTAAACTGCTGCTGAGCCAACAACAGGGCAGCAGAACAGAGCAGCACACGGGCCCTGGACGTCGGGCCGTGGTATTTTGGGGGCGTTTGTCTCTTTAGATGAGTTTCTTAAATTGCAGTGTGATGAGCTCTGAGGGCCGCTGCAGATGTTTCGTTCCTCATGTCACTCACCTTTCAGACCAGATTTTTTTTTGCAATGCCATGATTCTGTAGGGAAGATTGCATACCAGAGAGCTGACACACACACACACACACACACACACACACACACACACACACTACCTACTCTGATAGTACAGTGACTGGGCACCTAATGAGCACAAGATAAGTATGTGAGCAGATCTGCTCTCGGTTGGCCACTTGTCTTGGCAGGGGAGGCCGTTTAAAGTGGGTTCCAGCCCCAGGGCAGAGCTAAAATATGCAGGAGGAACACAGTGTAGGAAAATGAAGCGTAGAGCAAGATAGTTCCCGGGGTATTCTCTTACATAAATGAGGCAAGACGTATTGGGGCTAAGCCGTAACTTTTCCTTCTGGAAGTTGCAAACTGTGAACAAGGCAGGGCCCAGAAAATCTCTGAATGTCCCCTCCATCTGCTCGATGTCTCACTTTGGCCTCGTCTCCCTGTTTGTGCTTTTCTATGAGTTTGTAACAGGGAGGGAGAACACAGGTTGCAGATGCACATTAGTAAGAATTGATATCAAGTTTTTTTAGATAAGAATTCTGGAAAATACTTTAAAAGGGTCACTTCCTGCATTATTTTAATCTGAACAATTTCATTATTTTCATACCAAGATGTCCCCACATGTCCAGCTGGAGGCTAATTTCACTAGCTAAGGAAGTAGGCATATAAAATAATCAGCCTTGACATTATGACACTGACAGGTGAAGTGATTATTGAAGTGATTATTTCATTGCAATGGCACCTGTCAGTGGGTGGGATATATTACACAGCTTCTAAGTTGATGTGTTGGAAGCAGGAAAGATGTGCTCAGGAACCTGCTGTGTGTTTTCTCTTCATGTCTGTGACGTATTCTACATTAGAGAAATGCTGTATGATGTCGATATGACTGTCTATAGGTCATTTTCAGGTCTATTGCTGACAACCATGCACGTGTCGCTGTAAAAATAGGCGAGACTCTGAATCTTTAGCTAACGCGCGGCTGCAGGCTCGCAGTGTTCCACAGCCAGTGTGTTCGGACCGTCATTGATGTGCATGGAGAGCAAAGGTAGCCCATGTTGTCTTATCCCAGAGAAGAGCTACTGTAGCACAGATTCCTGAAAAAGTCAATGCTGGCTAGAAAGTGTCAGAACACACAGTGCTCCGCAGCTCGCTGCATATTAGGCTGCATGGCAGCAGACTGGTCAGATCGCTGAAAGCAGCTACAATGGACATGTGAGAATCAGAACTGGACTACAGAGCAAAGGAAGGTGGCCTGGTTATGTGGACGGCCAGGTGCCTGTGTGTCACTTACCTGGGGGAGAGATGGATGCACTATGGGAAGACTGCCAGCCGGCGGAGGCAGTGTGATGCTGTGGGTAATGTTCTGCTGGAGAACCTTGGGTCCTGCTATTCATATGGATGCTACCTATACCCAAACATTGTTGCAGACAACATTACTACACCCCACCATGGAAACGGTACTCCCTGATGGCAGTGGGCTGGTTCAGCAGTATAATGCTGCAAAAAAGATTCAGGACGGGTTTAAAGAACACAACAAAAAAACTATGTTACTTCCATAACTTCAGTTACAAACGTACTTGCATTACCTAAGTATCTTATGCAAGCTAAACATACTCACTGTTGACTTCTGGTTTTACACTGGCGGCCTCCTGGCTGAAAGTCCTGTGCTTGTTTGACCTGGCCATCTATCCCCGACCTTCTCCTTGTACAGACTTTTCAGTCTTCATACTACTTCTCCTCACTTCCTCTTTTGCAGCAGTCACACAGCCAGGAGAGGATGACACCCAACAAGAATAAGCACAAGCAGACTTTGGAACTTTATCACAAGTTGAAATGACGATCCTGGAACAACATTATATTATGATGTTCTAGGAACAACACTACCGCAGCGATATCACATGCACCACTCACAGTAAATGATAAGATCGCTCCTTTACTGCTCGCAGCAGCAAAACACACTGAAACACGTCAAAGACGCCTTTTGGATGAGTGACTAAACATTCTCAATAATCTAGTAAGGAAGTCCTGTTTCCTTTGCCTCAGAACATTGAGATGATTCATGCAACAAAGCGTTTCAGAAAGAATAGAACCAGGGATTTGCAGAGAACCTGGCATCCATCTCAACCTGCGGGCAAGCAGGACACTCCATGACAGGTTGAGGCCAGCTAATTTTTATGAAATCAAATTGAAGTTAGAATAAAAAAGAATTCAACAAGTTGGTTGAATGTCTCACTGTGTGGGTGTGAAAAAGAAAGGTCCACCAATTTCATATATTAACTTGTATCCAGCCAATGGGAGACAGAAGTACACATGCCCCATGAGTGGTGTGTGTGTGTGTGTGTGTGTGTGTGTGTGTGTGTAACCCTAACCATGTGTGTCCAATCAGCAGTTTATGGGCTGTTCTTTACAGGAAGTGTTGGGTAATTCATGGCTGCTTTATCACATGACAGGGTAGATTAATTGACATGGTGCTGGGAAGCTGTGGAGCCAGCACCTGTCCTGTCACAGCCATACATCAGCATTAGGACATCAGCCCCTCTGTGATCATTTTTTATCTGCCCCAGCTAAATGCCCCAGTGGACCCCAGATTACAGTTTGCCTCTCAGTAGAGAGGAGAGCATTTAACACGGCCTCGCCCCAAGACTTCCACACCTATTGCTTATTCATTTCGTTGCCAGGAGGGACGTGTAACAATGTGCGAGAGAGTGTTGTGTCTTCATTCAGTTAGAGTGCTGTATTTAAAATGACTGACATATTAAAGAAAAAATATGTTTTCCAAGCTGTTATCCCCTTCTTTCTCTTGGGGGTCTCAAATACATTGCAAAAATTAGTATTTACCCAGATCCCTGTACTCAGCTTTCTGTAAAGTGCTTGATGACTCATCCTGCCCTCGCCTGCGTACAGAAACAGGGCCATGGCACAACGATCTGGGCCATATGGATATACTGTCTCAGTGGGCTGGCTTCCACTTAATACTCCCCTGCTCCAGGTTTATCATGATGAAGTTACTGAATCAAAGAAGAACCAGTAACAAACTGTTAAAACCCCATTTATATGACGTTATTTACATAGCAACCGTTATTATCAGCTGCTTGATAACCTTGTGCTCACTCCTCTCTTTCTACTTTCTTCTGGTAGAAAACAGTGTTCTTGACCAAAAACATAAATAATGGCAACATTTAACTGTTAGGCATAACTAGTTAGCATTCATGAGTATATACAGACTTTAAATAAATGGTTTATAACACACTGGAAAGTTGTTGTAAGCAGATTTGTGTGTAATTAATGTATTTGTCAACTTTAACTCTTTCTGTGAGCGTAAGACAACAAAACAAAATCTGTCCACAGACTTACATAGAGACAAAAAGACAGACAGACAGACAAGAGATAAAACAATACCAGCAGCACTAGAGTGGACAGGAATGTTCAGGTAACAGTCATCTACAACTTCCAACAAATGTGCCGACCCAGGGCCGTAACATGCTCGGCCGGTGGCCCCTTGCCTACTGCCTACCTCCTACTTCCTGCAACGTTGCACATATGACACCCAGCTCTGAACCCAGCCTTCAATTTGATCTCAACTACACACCTCTGACGTTTGGTAACTGCATCCTGCATGGTTGTGATGGTGACAAAAACTGTTTCTGTGGTAGTCCCTGCTAGGTGTCGCCAAGACCACAATTTGCCAGGATAACAAACAGACGGACAGACGGACAGACAGACAGACAGAGACAGACACACACACACACACACACACACAGGAAATGAATGCAAATGTATTCCTTGATTTATACTTTCCAATAGCATCTTGTGTCCCTGCAGGGATTCGAGTAGAATCTGTTTTATTTTGAAATACACTGTTGAGGAGGACAACATGAAAACAATCAATGACACTCAACCTGACAGCAGATCTGCGTTGTCTGTCACTGTGTATTACAGTAAGTGTTCTGCACAGCAGTAATTCACAATAAAGCACCACAGTCGGATGATAGCAGGAGCTCAGCTGATGTTTGTGAGATATGAACCGTCAGTGTTGACATACACAAAAACACACCATCCATCAAGGACAGCAGCCTTCACATCAAATCCAAACCATATATTATGTTACACACAAGTCTAAAATCTGCTGCTGTATCATGTGGTCCCTGCATCCACTGTGGCAGAAATTCAGCGCTACTTTTTTTTCATCCAAGGAGAGCTGATCTAGTTATGGCATATACAGCACATAACATATAAACATGTTTATAACAGCTACAGTATTCTGTCAGCTTCTGGAGGCAGTTGGAGGTTCAGTGACTTCAGCAAACTTCGTAGTTGCTGTATACAGTATATTTATATTTTAAGTCTGTGTGTATATATATATATATATAAATGTGTATGTATGTATGTGTATATATGTATGTATGTATGTGTGTATATATATATATATATATACATATATATGTGTGTGTTTACATAGCACATAACATAAATAAACAAGTGGAATGTTCTACAAAAATATCAATTTGCCAGTGCTTTCCACAAACTGAGAGCAGCACGTTCTCACTCCCAGCACGTCAAAAACCTCAGCCTGGGTTGATGCTGGAGGTTCTCCTCTAGCATCACTTCATGAAGCGTCCCTGCAGTCAGGAGGTGGTCGGGCGGTTAGATGGATCATTCACTGGACTTCACTCTCATGAAGCCACTCACATGCAAAACTAACACTACAAGGGATTGTGGGGCGTAGTTTGAAGCTTAAGGCCAGTGACCAAGCTGCTGTATTTGACAAGATGGGAGGGAGAACGTGTTCATGTAAAAATGTCTTAATTATTTCAAATGTAGGTTGGCAATTCTGTATTAACAAAATAATGGAATGGCACTTGGCTTGATTGCATTCAGGGGCCTAATCCAATATCAAACTGAATGGCACTGTATCATTCTGAATTTAAACCACCCAAACTGCTTAACCATTATTTAAGAGCACCAGATCTGTAACAGCCAACCAGTGAGACAGCTATACAATTTATATCACTATAATCTTCGTTGTGTCTTTTTATCAACATGTTATTCTTTGACAACACAAAGTTACACTACAAAGACTATCTCAGATGCACGTTAGTGGTAGTTGCAGGTTTCTATCCTTATTTGTGACCTTATAGCAGCTGAAAGAAAGACTGACCTCTATAAAAATATATATTTTAAAAAGCTCAGTCTGGTTCGAAGTGCTGTATTGTAGGCACCTGGACTTGTTTCAGTTTCTTGAAGTCGTTTCACCTCTCATCCAAGAGGCTTCTTCAGTTCTAACTAACTGGAGGGGAGCTGCAGGCTTTTAAACTCTGCATGGGGGTGTCCTTACAGAGTCGTTAAGGACATGTGTCTCTTCTCTGTCCATTCTGGATCTTTCAGCAGTTTTGATAAAGGTCCAGTTTGAGTAACTACAGGTTTTATGTGCTCCCCTAATGTGCTTCTGTTCAGTCTGGATTGATGAAAAAAAGCAGGCTTATTAAACTCAAAAGGGAACTATTTGGCCTTGGTGGAGGTATGGCTCGACTGAGTGCCATTCTAGTTTCCCCTGCTTCATCTGTATTTAATATAGCGGGTGGATTGTCAAAATCATTTCAAACATTACAACAGTGTTTCCCACACATTTATTTATTTGTGGCGGTCAACCACAATGTCAACATTTGCCGGCACATATTGATTTTCTATTTTTGGAGCTGAGCGTCCCGTTCTCACTCACTCAAGACAGTGAATAGCATGATGTTATATACTCCGATACAGTGGATGGCAGCCTGGTTTTTAGTCCGCCGGTAAAACCAGAGAAGAAGAGGAGGAGGACTATTTAACGCAGTTGGCTTGACTGTAACTTCCTCTGCAAAGAAGACAGCTGGCCTCATCATCGAGATCAAGCCCCCACAAAGAGCGCCAGGCCTTGAAGCCAGTTTTTGTCATGGCCGAGCCGTGTAATTACATCGTCACGTGATGGACCAGGGACTTTTTCCTAGCTAACATTGTGAAAAAAGCGTCTGTAAAACGGTAATAAAAGCCCCACGACCCCAGTGAAATGACTCATTTTACAGTCAGAATTTGAGCACTTTGGTCCAATACAATTTGGAGAGTCTAGAAGAGCTGCTCAATTACATTTTATCCTCATTCAAGTTAGCTCGGCGCTAAAGCGGATGTTAGCCTACTCGATAGGCGGAAGTCTCAAGTGCGCATGCTCTATGGTACCCCAGCTGGACAGCCACTGCCACAATTAAAGTCTGATTCTGTGGGAAACACTGTACAAGCTGCTGAAACACTGTGTGAGAAGCTGACTCTCTTATGGATCTATAGCTTAAATTGAAAGTAAGCATTTAAATGTCTTTGTAGTCATTGATATTTACTTAACATGTTGAAGTTATTAGCCTTTCCACCCATGCTGCTGGCTATTTCTGCAAGTTTGTCAGCCCACCTCTTTGGTTCGGAGTCAAATTTCTCAACAATTACCGCATGGATTTCCATAAATTTCAATTTCACAGAGATAATTACGTTTCCCCGGATGACGAATCCTACTGACTTTGGTGACTTTGGTGTGTAACATTTCATGTAGTGCCATCTAATGCCAACCATGTACCATGTCGTGTGTCTGCTTGTTTCTCTGATCTTAGTCTTTCACTTATTTAAAAAATCACAAGCAGATCCAAATGCAATGAAGGTAATTGTCATGGAATGCAACATTCGGATGTTCTATAGAATGGAATGTTCAGCAGTGTCGTGGAACAGAATTTTGGAACCTGTCATAGAATGGAGTACCAGAACATGTCAAAATGGAATGGTGAGTAGTGAGTATCATGGAATGTAATCTTGGAACACATCATGGAAGGAAATGTTGGGATGTGTCATAGAAGGGAATGTTCAGAGGACTCATGGAATGGAATTTTGGGAAGTTTGGCAGAGGGGAATACTGGAAGTTGTCATGGAATTCAATGGTGGGAAGTGTCAGAATGGAACGTTGTGACATGTCATGGAATTAAGTATTTGAACGTGTTATAGAATGGAATGTTTGGCAGTCTCATGGAACGCAATGTTTGCATGTGTCACGAAATGGAATATAGAAATGTGTCATAGAATGGAATGTTTGGCAGTGACATGGAATGGAATGGAATTTTGGGACATGTCCTAGAGTAAAATGTTCAGAGGTCTCATGGAATGCAATGTTGGAATGTGTCAGGAATGGAATGTTTGACAGTGTCGTTGAATAGAATTTTGGAACCTGTCATAGCATGGAGAGCTGGGACATGTCATGGAATAGAATGGTTGCATGGGTCATGGAATGGAATGTTGGTAACTGTAATAGAATGGAATGTCGTTAAGTGTCATGGGGTGGAATGTTGGGATGTGTCAAAGAATGGAATTTTCAGAAGAATCATGGAATGGAACGTTGGCAAGTGTTCTACAATGGAATGTTCAAAGGATGAAGTGGAATGGAATGGAATGTTGGGAAGTATCGCAGAATAGAATGTTGAATAATGTCAAGGAATGGAATGTGTTGCAGTGTCATGGAGTGGAATGTTGGGAAGTGTTGTGGAATGTTGGGAGGTGTAATTGAATGGATTACATCTAAGTGTCATGGAATTTATCATTTGAATGTGCCAAAGAATTGAATGTTCCCAGGTGTTGTCGGATAGAATGTTGGAACCTGTCACAGAATGGAGTGCTGAGAGGTGTAAAAGAATAAAACAATGTCGGGAATTGAGGATCACGTCAATGAATGAGATGTTTGGCAGTGTCATGGGATGGAATGTTGGGAGGTGTAAAATAATTATTTTTTTTCAGAGGTGTCATGTGGGAAGGGAATGTTGATAAGTGTTGTGCAATGTAATGTTTAAACATGTTAGGAATGGAGTGTTGGAACATGTCATACAATGAAATGTTGGGTAACTCCCAATACTACCAATTTTACACATTAAAGTGTGTTTACCCACAGTGCAACTTGGCCACCAAGAGGCATCGCTGGGGGCGATTGATCAGATTTAATGCAGCTTCCTCTGGAGCCACAAAAGGGTTTATACAACTTTTGGTAGTTCTCCCCAAGACCTGTAAAACACACAAGACCTATAACAGAACTCCAGTTACTGAGAAGTCACCGGCTACATCCCAATGATATGTCTACTAGTACTAGATGTATGTGCCCCTACCAGCAGCTATGCTGTATGTGTGCATACACATCTGCACACATATTAAACACCTGAATACACTTTACGCTGTTCCACATTCCAGCAGCAGGCAGAACTGCTCTTTGCAGGGTCATGGCCCGGCTCTGGTCCAGTGTCACTGATAGAGCACATAAAAGAAAGACTTGTTTTAATGAATGGTCTCTTTCTTGTGTGTCTGCATGCAGACCGAGATGAACAAGCAGCTCAGCCTCTTCCACAGTCAGACTTGAGTTGTTGGCTTTTGTGAGGGTGGGGGTGACTGCCTCAGAGCTGGCAGGAGAAATAACAACAGGAATCTATTGTTATTATTGTTCTCTTAACTGGAATCTGCAGTCTTAGCCTAGATATTGTATTCTGAGAAACTGCAGCGAAGGGGAGAGTAATGTATGGAAGATGAGTGGAGTGTGTGTGTGTGTGTGTGTGTGTGTGTGTGTTGAGGTGGATGGTTAAAGAAGTTGGAGGTAAAGTAACAGTAAGGCATTTCTCTTTAAAGACCTCACTGGCAGCACAGGGAAATAAATGCTGCCCATGCTAGTGAAGCGTTTTTATGTGACCGCTTGCAGCTCTGAACAGTCGTCATATCACAGAACATGTTATGTGTATTTCCCCCTGTACATCCAGCTCTTCTTATTTTCATATAGGTGTCAAATATACCTGCTTGTTATTGAAAGGAAAATGATCAGTAAACAACTTTGAATAAATACTTTTGGGAAATGTGCTTATTGTCTTGAACAGCGAGATGAGAAGTTTGACATCAGTCTCATATTTATGTGTTAAGTCCAGAGCTGGAGTCAGGAAATAGTTAGCCTATCTCAGCATTAAGAAGCTGTGCAGTGGCTATTTCCTGATTAAAAAAATGAAAATATAAAAGAAGTGTATCCATTCGCCCAGTACTTCTGTGCAGCATCTCAAGATAACAGCCCATTGACACTCTCAACATGTTAAATACAGCAATGCGGTCAGTGGCCTTAAGCGTCTAAGTTTGATGCTGTAGTCACCTCTTTTCGCATCCCAACCCAAAGCATGATATTTTTCCAAACCCTTCCAAGTAAGTTTTGTGCCTACACCTAACCAAACCAAACCATCACTGTTTGACATCATTTATGACTGTCTAAAAGTCAAAATATGTTAATCGACCACGGAGCACACAGCCAAAACTGGGGCAATAGGGGTAGGTAGAGCATTATAGTTTCAAGCTTAAGGCCACTGACCAGGCTGCTTTAATTTCACAAGTTGGGAGGGAGAACTAGTGATGTGTGATACAGCTGATTTCCTTTCAGATCCAATACCTGGTGAAACTCAGGCTGGTATTGCTGATACCAATACAATACAGATACTTTGAACAAAAGCCTAATAAAACAATTTTCTGTAGTTTTTAGAATGCAGGGAACTCCTGCTGTACATCAACACACAAACTGAAGCCTAAACAGATGTGAATCACTTTCCAATGATCAGCGACAGTGATAAACGTTGCCAATGGTTACCCTCTCTCTCTCTCTGCGCCTGGATAATACCTGTCAGTGCCAAAGGACTCGGTGAAGTGTGTTTGACCTTAGCAGCTCCTTTCTTTTCTTTTTTTAGACCACTGATGCATTACATTATTATCTTAACAAGGTTTGTGTTGTTGCCACAGTACCTTAAAGTCTTCACACACACACCATATGTAGCGTTCTAAAAACAAAAAATAAGCCCCACACAACTCATCACAGTTTGTTTCTGATTATCACAGGCAGAAGGAGAAGCAGTTCCTATCAACCAGTATTATTCATATTACATCCTGGTGATTCAGAAGTGTCTGGTGTCTCTGTGGATGATAAAGCACACATTTACCCCAAATGACTGAATTTAGACATCAGTCTTTTAATGTGAAAATCGATCTGATGACAGAAACGTTTGGGATCAATACTACTGGATCAATCTGCACAACACCAGTGACAGCATGTAGCTAAACAGTTAATAAAAGATTCTGGTTTTGGTCTCCATACAAGCACCGTAGCACTATTTTTCAAAGAATTTTAATAAGATATTTGATCAATAAAAATAGAAGTAAAAAAGAAAAAAAAAAACATGAAACAAAAACAAAACAAAACCTTACCTGCTCTTCAGATAGTTGCTCTCAGTGTGAGATGACACTGTCTCAGTATGGTTTCTAATTCCCTCAGGTTCTTCCATTACACGCTTGCCGGTGCTCGGCTTTACATTCCTCCTACACCGAGTGCTCGTATCACAGAAAGCCCTGTAGACCCAACAGCTGTCAACGCAGCAATGACTTTGGTAGCTCCCTCGCCCACTGCATGTATGCATTTTTCCCTTGGTTCCTAATCATCTACATCTGCAGCAGACAAGTTCTGGTGTAAAGTTCAGACATCTTATGAGCTTAAATCACTGACTGAATTAAGTTCGTAGAATGACACAAGAACAGTTTCTCACCACATGGCATCACTTGGATGAACTGTTAAATCAGTCATTTAGTGTCACAAACACTGCAACATACTCTTACCTACAAGTTATAAATAACATATTTAAAGTTTGAAATACACGCCGTTTTTAACATGTACTGTACCATCACTGTCAAAGGTCTGCACACCATGTGTACATAAACATCCATACATACAATACATGTATACATATACTGTCCATAACCCTTCACTGTATGTATATCTATTCAAAGTTCTTTTATTCATACAATTTCCATTGTTTACAATTTACAAAAACTCACAAAAGGATCACATTTTTTTCAGGAAAAAGCTGAATAAACAAGTTGAGAAAAGCCCCTCAGGTGCAAAACTGCCGTTAGAAGGGCAGGTGAAGCATTATAGTTTGAAGCTTAAGGCCACTGACCAAGCTGCTGTAGTTGATAAGCTGGGAGTGAGAACGTGTTGCCATTGCTCCTCTATGCCATGCATTCTCTGCCGGTAGCTTCTGGAATCTGACTCCAGACAATGAGCCTGCTTACATGACCACAATAATCCAATAACTGGGAATAATGAGGTTATGATAATAATCTGGTCTGATTATGCATTTTAGTAATGTGATGATGGAAAAAGGGTTTGCGTGATTCAGCCAATTAGTTGGGGGAGTGTACATGAGTCAGCAAACACCAACAGAGGAAATTCCTGCGCATCTCCTACAAGGGTCCTTCAGTACAACCGTTTGCCTTTCGGTTATTCTCTGGCTCCACGCACTTTCTCCAAATGTGTGGAAATGTGTGGCCCTGGAGCCATTACACAGGACAGGTATCAGAGTTTTATTTTACATGGACGAACTGACTGTGATGGCAGCGTCCGGAGAGAGTGCAGCGATTCACACAGTGCGGCTTGTGGAACACCTGTCGTGGCTCGGTTTTGGAGTAAACTGGCGGAGGAGCTCTCTTCTCTCCTCTGGCCCTCCAAGTACATGTTTTTACACATGCACCAATGTAAAAGAATGGAAGAAACTTGTTACAAACTTGGCTCAGGCTTGTAACAAATTAGTTCACACACACAAAAGTTCAAAATCAAAGTGATTTATTTAATTAATAAGATATTTAAGCAAAAGAGTGAAGATGGGAATGCAGTCAGTAGTGTAGGTATGTCTGAAGGTTAGTGTATGTGTGAGTGTAAGCCATGTTATGAGGTACAGGCCCAGCAAGAGAGCACAATCTGGGTGAGTTGCTCTTTTATGTGCTTGGCTCCTCCCTTCCTCAGGTGCAAGCCGTTTGTCTGACGACCCACCATGACTCCTACAGAGCAACACAGGAAACTAGGAGGTGTGGGCCATGACACCCAACGCCATAAAGATGAGGTTATGAACGGCACCTCAAGAAAAACATATGTCATGCAAACTGTGCAAAACTATACATAAACAAATGCTCAATGATTTTCAGTAAGTCATCACATTACCAGTCCAGGATACACTGCTTAACCAATGTCACCACCTCCCAACTCAGCAACTTTGGTACCTTGAAGAAGCAAATTAAGAGGGAAGAAGGAGACAAAGATAACAGAATAAATCAGACAGAAAGGAAATAGCGTCAATTTGGCAGCGCTCTGGACAATGCATCCGCCAAGACATTTTCTACACCCTTGATATGACGGATGTCCAAGTTGTACGTCTGAAGGAAAAGACACCATCTCATAAGGCGCTGATTTGGATTTTGCAAGGAATGTAGGAAGGTAAGGGGGTTGTGATCAGTATACACCACTAGAGGCTCGACTCCACCCCCCACATAAATCTCAAAGTTCTGCAAGGCCCAGATTAAAGCTAACGCCTCCTTCTCCACGATGGAATAATTCAACTGATAGGAATTGAACTTACGTGAAAAGAAACTGACGGGATGGTCAACGCCATCATCCCCAGTCTGCAACAGTACTGCTCCAGCACCTATCTTGCTAGCATCCACCTGCAACTTAAATGGCTTTCCTAAACGGGTAGCAGCCAAAACAGGGGCAGAAGAAATCAAGGCATGACTTCTTTAAATGCATGCTGACATGGTGGTGTCCAGTCAAACTTTACCTTTGAACTGAGAAGGTTTGTAGGGGGAGCAGCTGCAGCAGAGAAGTTTCTACAAAATGCTCGATAATAACCTACCATACCCAAACAACACATGAGTTCTAGTAGTAGCTGGCTGGGGAAACTGATCAATAGCCATGACTTTTGCCCTCACAGGACAGACCTGCCCCTGACAAACTACCTTACCCAAATACATCACAATAGCCCTAGCAAAGTCACACTTAGCCAGATTTATAGTCCGATTTGCCCATGTCGGTCAAACAGTGCCTTAATGCGCTGTTCATGGTTTTCCCATGTATCATTATAGATGACAACATCGTCCAATTATACAGCACAGCCTAGACCAGCAACCACCCTATTCATCAATCTCTGAAAAGTGGCAGGGGCGTTTTGTAGACCAAATGGCATCACTTTGTATGAGTAAAGGCCTGAAGGAGTTATAAAGGAGGCAACTTCCTGAGCACGTTTGGACAAGGGTACTTGCCAATAACCCTTCAAAAGGTAAAATTCACTGACAGATTTGCTGAACCAACCTGATCTATACAGTCATCCATGCGTGGCAATGAAGAGGAGTCTGGTTTGGTGATCTTATTCACATGAAGGAACTACGATGTTATGTTCTAATACTTCACCTCCAATTCCAGCTGTTCACATTTTTCTGCTGAAACACGATAGAAACATTGCCGAATGGGTTGAGCATCTCCTACATCAATGTCATGTTTGATCAAATAAGTATAATAAGAAGTGTCTGAAAATAAGGAAGGGAAAGTCAATATCAATTTGCTCAGCTGTATCCTCCTAGACTCAGACAAGTGATGAGGCAAGGTGAATAATAAAGCTTCAACAGGTTTATATGGCAAAGTTGTGATTTTCTCCGGCGATCAGGAGTAGAAATCACATCATTTTGGTCAGAAACCTGCTTGAGAATTTCATAAGGCCCTGCAAATTTGGCATGAAAAGGATAGCCCCCTAAAGGAAGAAGAGCCAACACTTGATCACCCAAACTAAAGACACGCTGTTCTGCTCTACGATCATTTTTATCTTTTCCTGGGACTTTCCTAGCTTTTCCCCTGCCAGTTTACCAGCTTCATAAAGTTGTCTTCTGAAACCATTCACATAGTCAATCCGGTTTGTTGGAGGAGGCGTTTTCTTCCAGTCATCCTGTAGGACAGCAAGGGGACCACACAAATGAGCCCAAACACAAGATAATTTGGGCTGAAACCCGTACTCTCTTGAATGACCTCTCTCGCAGCCAGCATAAGCCAGGGCAACCCCTCTTCCCAGTCAAGGGTAAGCTCTGTGCAATAAGAGCATGACAGCAAATAAAAAAAAAGAAATCGGGTTTGCCCAGAGATCTAACATACAGTTCTCTGGATCTCACAGAGGCGCAACTTTCACTCAATCACACTAACGATAGGTCTACTAGTCAGAAATACGGTGCGGGCGGGCCTTGGCCAAACAGATTGATCCAGAGAGCAGTCGCTCCACGTGCTGTTGACGCACCGTAGTGTCAGGACGGACCGCAAATTCATGAAGCCAGGGGAAGACACTAAAGATGTCGACAAAGGCATTAAGAACAAATGGCGCTGGGCTTGGATAGAAGAGGTGGGTAGCGATGGAAAGCTCTTTGGGAGGCGGTGCCAAAAGCTCCGACAACCAGGTGCATGCTTCTGCACGTTGTGCGCAAGGAGGCTAATGTGTGGAACTAGCGGGAAAAAAGCGCTATCATGGCACGAATCACGAACACTGTCATAAAGCAGCTGTGGTAGCTTTGCCCATAGATGTGCTCTGAGATTGACTGTAGGTGGTACGTCTTGTAGGTACGGAGGGTGACGTCATAGGAAAAAGTTCCGGCTCAGGATTTTAGAGATGGGGATAGTGTACCATTCACTCATACACATTGGTGTCGACCACTTAGGTAAGATTTCACCCACTTATGTACATTCATAGAGAGTTCATATTTTTTTAATTTATGTAACAGCACCTCATGATTTACTGTTTCAAAGGCCTTACGTAGATCAAGGAAGACTGCTCCCACCACTCCTCCCTGATCTAGGCTGGTTTTGATTTCCTCAAGGACGTAGCAGCAGGCTGTTTCAGTAGAGTGTTTCTTTCTAAAACCAAACTGCATCGGATGTAAAAAGGACTTAGAATCCAGATATGCAGTTAGTTGCTCTGCTACGACCTTTTCAATGACCTTTGAGATGGCTGGGAGGATGCTGATAGGTCAGTAGTTGCTGACCACCTGTGTATCACCAGATTTGTACACAGGGGTAACTATGGCAGGTCTAAGCACACTAGGAAAAATGCTCTCATCAATAGATGTATTAATAATTATAACTAAAGGTGGCATAATGGATGCCTTATGTTGTTTAAAAAATACTGTCTGTCTGACCATGTATGTCTTTGGCTTTACTATTTGCCAAGGTTGAGATATTTTTTTCAACCTTCGCCGCATTAATAGGAATAGCTTAAAGGCAAAGTCATCACAGGCCAAGGACTGTGGAAGTTGGACTTTTGGAAAGGTACTGAATGTATAAAATAATCATTAAAACATTTCCCAACAATATGGTCATCATTCTGGATGCAGCCTTTTATCTTAAGCTTAACACTTCTATTTGTAGACTTTTCCTTTCCAAGTAACTTGTCAATACTCTTCCATAATTTCTTACAATTTCCTTTTGCGTCACTAATAATATCACGAAAAAAGTTTGCTCGGGCCTTTCTAAGTTGTTGTGTGAGTTTATTTCTAAGACCTATAAAAATCGGATGATCAGTACTTAATTTTGATTTCAAGAACTTTTTGAGTGAAGCATCTCTTTTTTTTCATTAACTCCCAGAGATTACTATTATACCAGGGTAAAGACATCTGGGGGGATAAAGTAATTTTCACCCCCACACATTCCAAGGTATTCTCAGGAATAGCGATTTGTTGACTTTGAATACTGTCTTTCACATATGTCAGAACACCTCCCCCTTTTCCTTTACTTCTATCACGTCTGTACACATTATATCCTGAGACACTGAGGACAGACGAGGGGAATATAGGAGTTAACCAAGTCTCTGTGAGGCATGGGTAATCGATGTTAGAGTCCATCAGTAAATGTTCAAGTTGTTCAGTCTTTGAAATGATACTTCATATATTTATATGTCCACCAAAAATGCCTTTAGGTTTCGTTTTCGCATCCCACAACATGACTGCATGATTGACAGTCTGGAACAGTTTCATCTGCTGTTGTTTAAGGCACAAGGTGGCTTGTGTGGGATTAGTTGGGATAGATCTGCTCGGGACTGGAGTTATCAGCATTTGACCAATATTGCAATCAGACATGATGTTTGCTGGAGTGTTACCTCGAAATCCTGCACCGGTGAAAGCAACAACCGGCTGAGGAAGTTCAGAATCAGCTGATTGGCAAGCATCCAGAGTCATCGGTCCAGGATTTAAATGGACATCTCCGCATAGAAGCAGGATCACACAAAAAATGCCGGCTGGGTCTCGCCTTGTCGACACAGAAACTATTGAGTGTCGATGCTGCTCACGCTGCACCAACCGCGCTCGGCCATCATCCAGGACTTTGGAGAATACGGTGTACTGGCTCCACGAATCCAGCAGGAGGCCGACGGCAGGTGTTCCAGATGAGCTCACAATCAGGGTCCCACGCTTACGAGCAGACCGCCAGCTTCCCCACATTTGTGTGCCCAGCAGGAAGAATAGGTACAGCACCAGGATGATTTGTCGAGAAATCTTTTTGGTTCGGATATAGTTGTAGTGAGGCCAAGGCGCCCCTGTTCCATGCCATATATGATAATCTGGCGGTCTCCCAGTGTAGTTTAAGGGTGGTGAAGCAGCAGCAGTACCTGCCACCCTGCTGCTACCTGCCGCCATCATTCCACCGTAAGCACACCCAAGAATGATGTCATGTAACAACCTGGAGTTCAAATTAATAAACTGGTAACTCCATAAATCAGGTAATGAGTGGTTTATTACTGTGCGCGTGAACAGGCTCGCTGCTACTTTCCTACCATATTGTGAATGGCTCAGGCCCTTCCTACATCCGGTACATGGTCAAAAAATATACCCCCCAATGGAGTGAGATTCCTTGGATGTGTACACATACTTTGCCATTAACTTAGTAATCACAGGTTTTAACGAGATCAACAATTTAAGAAATCCAAACACACGGTATGTATTCAAGTTTACTGATAAAGACTGTTTTATGATTGGACTTTGTGGTGTGTTTCTGTGCTTTTCGGTTTCAGGGGTGCTTGGTGAGGCTGGCCGTGGCTTTGCTGCTGGCAAGAGCTTTGCCGGTCCACACACCTGCAGCTCATTGGAGCATTCCTGTGGACCAGCTCCTCTACCACTCGCCACCAAGGTTCCCACACCTTTGCCACCCCACACAACCCTGACTACCTGAGCCAGCCACCCGCGTAACTGTGAGTCTCCACCTGCACCACCCTGGGAGCCACCTGCCTGCACTCGAGCTCACCACCTCTACCTGCCAGCAATTCCAATTTTTTTAAGATTGCAGAATACATCAGTGCCAGATGAGGGCACAACACATGCTCATTATGATTTGGTTGGGTCAAATTATAGGTTTTTAGCAAGTGGTCGGACAGGGTTATTGTAAGTGAAAGGCTTTGGGGATTTCTGCACAGGGAGAGTGCGGAGCTCTGAATCACACACAATCTGTAGGCTCAAAACATTAATGCTCTATAGTTAAATCTGCCCAGTGTAACACTTTGCTCGTGCCTGTTGATTTAACTTTGTAAAGGCATGAAATGAAAATGATTCACATTGAAAAGGATATGGGGGTTATTTTTTGAGTCTGCAGTCCCTGCTCTCTCAGGAAGTTCTTAAAAATAATTTATTGCCGGCCCACACTTGTCTTTGCCCGGGCCCTGAGATTGACGACCACATTACCCACTCTAAAGCAAACAGCATGGAAGAAAATACCCACACAGCCTGCCTGCAGCTCCACACATACATTACAGTGCTCCAACTTCAGCACTCATTTCACATGCAGACTTGGTTTAGAGTGTGCCTGGTCTTCGGTAAAAGACTGATTATTGTGCTGTTTACGGAATAAAGCTAGCTGCTGGAGTCCTAACTGAAGTCTCCTCCAACTCGTTGAGTATTGATATTGTTGAAATGACAGGTCCAGCATTCATCAGTATGTTATGAGCTGCCATGGACAGACTGCCTTCCTCTGCATTTTCAGAATGAGGCATGAAGCTCTAGAGATAGTTCAGACAGGACGACTACTCTATTACTTGCCATGGCCTCCGGTTTATTTCTCATACCATCATGCCATTCACTCCTCTCATGCATGCTCTCAATGTCCTAACTTCCTGCCTCATTATCTGTCGCTGTCGATGAATTTCTGCTGTTCACATCAGTAGCACTGTGACACACCATCACTGTTAGCCTATCATCTTGTTACTGTCTTTTTAAATGTGATGCTTTCTTTGCCTTTAGTTCATTCACCCCCTCCACCATCCCATCACTGACCAGCATCATCAGCTTCGTAGTTTCATCAGCCATTCAGTTGGAAGAGTCATCAACCACCACCAGCATCCGGACTCCATTTGGGGGGGATTTCTCTTGCTGCTGCTCGAGGCTGATGCCCCCCGATCACAAAATTTTGCTGTAGAGTCGTAGCACCAGCCACTTTCTGACAAGACTCAATTATTGCATCATCTGCCGTAATAAACATTTTCAATACTTCATTCACTAGTCTGTCCTGATTGAAATGGGATTGGGACTGAGTAAGTGTATTTTATGCAGCCTAGTCAACAAACCATGGATATGTCTAGACTGCCATCGAGGTAAAAAGAATTGATACTAGTTTATCCCACCACATTGATAATGTAGGTGGATGCACTGAGCAATTTTGCCTTCTGACCAGAAGTGGAGCTAACACCAAGAATACATAGTTTTGGATCCCTCACTTTTCAAATGCCAAGAAATTTCTCGAGTCACATTGTCATGCCTATTGATCACAACATTCTGATCTTCTGTTCAAACAGAGGCTGGCGTCATTAGTAACGTTCTCAGCAACTTTCATGCAGCCATGTCTTTTACACGTCACCTCACGTGGTCTCTGTCTTTTTGGGGGTCTGCTAGCCTTTGAGCTGCCGTCGGTCCCAAAGAAGCCTTCCACACACTGCAGCCGGTTAATACCTCATCAATATTGCACTCAAACTGTTCTATAGATAATTCACTCATACTCCAATTTAATAAACAATCACGTGCATCTCATTAATGGTGTGGTCCTTGCTCCTGAACTTTTGTGGAAGAAGACAACATTTTATTGATAGTGCACATTTTACATTTTAAAAATGCAGTAAACAGTATTTCTTTGTCTGATGTGGAGAAAGTCACCAAACTCACTTAAAAAACACTACATTTTGTGAGTTGCTGAGTAAGTAGAAACTTTATGAATGTTGTAAAAAAAAATGCTAAATCAGTCAAACATGATGGCTTAAATAATTTGACACATTTTATACATTAATGTCTTTTTGTGTGGAACAAAAAACATGTCAGTTTGTCACAGCGATGTGTTTATTTGCATATATAGAGGCATATAAAAATTATAATAAATGTACCTTTTTACCTTTTATAAGTGAAATCCAATCACAGGTGGCCATTTGGGATGCATGTTGTGTGCCAGGTGTGAACTGATGGACTTGTGATTGGGTCACTCAGGACGGATGGTAATACCAGCATTGAAAAGTGCCTAAATGAGGCCCTGTGTCCAGGCTGTACAAATGTGTTTTTACATGGTGGATGTCGGAGAAAATCATCAAAATCAATCAAATCAGAAATTTGATCTTTCAAGAGCAAAACAGGAGAGTGTAAGTATGTGAATATTATTACATGTTTCATCATCTTTTTCATGTTTCTTTTATGTGAAAAAATGCATCAAGGATAAGAACTCTGTCCTTGGTTTAACAGTATCTCAGGGACATTTCCCCAACAAAACCAGTATGAGTTTGGTCGTATTTCTCCAAAAACAGGTGTTGTGGAGAAAGTAATAGGTATTAACAGTCTTGGGGGCAAAAAAAATATATACACTTGGTTCTTTTACGAAGCCAGTAAGGCTTGTCTAATAGTAAGGGTCCTCTTACAATGAAACCTACATCATTCTGTTAGTGTATAGTGGTTTACACACACACACACACACACACACACACACACACCACCTTTACAAAAAGCCATACATTCCCAGCTGTCATTAGCAGGAGCACTTGGCACCAGGTGTAAATACAGGTTGGTTCCCCACAGGTTTTTACTTAACTGGACATGACTGACAGCTGCTTTGAACTCAGAATTTGAAGCTTCCAGGCCAGAGGCCAGCTCCCTCACCGCCTCCAGCCAAAACATACAACTCTAGCCTTCAGCTGTATACTTAACGTAGCAGTAAAATATTTAAAATTTGAGAAGCCTGACAAAACAATGTGAAAAAGTCTGAGTTCCAGTGCATTCTGCCATCCTGGGAGTGCTGATTATTGTGTTCTACAGGGAGCTGTCACACACTGCAGGGTCTGTTTCAGTTCATGTGCAGGCAGGTTTCTTTACATTCCTTATTTAAGTTGCTCCTGATGAGCCTACAGCAGGACGACAACACTGCAGCTTTGGTCTGATAAACCACCTTTGGTGTGGTTCATAATTTTTAGTTTTAGACACTTCTCAAACAGAACTGTTGTTCCAATAGAGGAGACAGTGTTATTAAAGAGATGGTTTACTGCAGCAGCCGCTCTGCGAATGGTCCGCATACGTTACATGTTCAGTGTAGCCAAAACACCACGTATCACGTTATCATACACAGACACATGTACACACGCATGCCTTTGTGTTAGGGTCACTGTGCTAATAGCACACACACGCACACACACACACACATGCAGTGTCTCGTGTTTCAGCAGATTGGCTGCCCTCTGCTCTGCACTCTGATTTATTGTGGCAAATTGAAAGATTCCAAGAAGTGAGTCGGTTTGTGTTGGCAGGGCTCTGCTACAGCCTCCAGGTCTTTCCCCCATCCCACACACACTTCCTCATATCATCTGGAGGAGCCAGTATAAGCCTTCCTAAGCAAATACACCTCTGAAACAATATCCATTAAAGCAGGAGATGGCAGCTATAAGTCAGGAGGGGCTGCAGCCCTCACTAACACTCTGACAGCAGCACTAAGTGATGAACTGGCATCAATCAAACACCAGTTTTGTCCTGCATGACGTCCAGTTATCTGTTCTTGTTGATGGCTTGTGTCTGATCTACATAGGGTCAAGATGTATTGTAGGTTAATAATAATATATAATCGGTTTAAAATTATAAAACCTTTATTAGGTTAGCTGTGAGAAAGTGGTTCCTTAAAACATCAATTTTGAAAACCAAGTTAAATGTAGGACGTTTGGAATACAACATATTTGTATGTATTTAGTAAATATAATTTAATTATAATTGTTTTAAATATATATTATACTGTTTGATCACTGTGGTGTCTGTGGCTGTGTGTGTGTGTGTGTGTGTGTGTGTGTGTATGTATGTATCTATCTGTGTCTTATCTGAGCCACTTCATCATGTGTGAGCAGCTGAACCAACACAGACTGATGGTGTCTCCTCTTCTGCTCTTGTGCCTTTGACTCCCTCCAACACGTCGCCATGACCGACTCCAACACATGTATGTCACGAGATATATGAGCTGCTGCTGTCACTATTATGTTTCTGAAAACCCCAGAGGAGGGTGGATGACCTCCAACCAGGACCAACTGTGTAATGTATGTAGGACCTTCAGTCGAATGACTGCGCTCCTGCCAGATAAAAGAAAGACAGTTCAGTTCTTTCAGAGTTTAACAGTTAAAGTCAGAAAGAGAGTAGGAGAGTCTGTCCGTCTGTCAGGAAACACTTTTCCAACATTTATGTCATTTCCATTCATGTGAGGCATCATTTTCAATGAAACACTGACCTTAATAAGTAATTTCAAAGACAGTAAGTCCAAAGACACCATAATCATATTATGGGTTACTTAATGACAATTTCACAATCAGAATACCAATAAATACAGATGTCCATAATGAATAAATAATAATAAAAACATCTTCTGCCAGTAGGAATGGTTCCTGTGCATCTGAGCAGTACGCAGGATAAATCCAGACTTTAGATTCTTCTTCATGTGAAGGTGTTTGTTAAACAGGTAACGGCTGACAGACAGGAGACACAGCTGCTCTGTATGTAGTGTTGGTACTGTGTGCAGACTCATCATGAGTCTCTACAGCTGTTGAAGCTGGCTGACAGCTGATCCAGCTGCACAAGTGACACTTCAGATGAAAGGAAGTGTCACATCTCTTAAAATATTCCTCTCTCCTCGTGTGGTTTAAGTGAGGGGAACGTGGATGCAATTTAAGAGACTTAATGTTAACAGTGACGAGCAGTGCTGCCTTGTTATAAACTTGCACCGGTCGTGGGTCACGTGTCTTGCCTGTCTCTTGCTCATGCATTAGCTTCCTGTTGCTGACTGTATAGTTGCTGTGTCTGCTTTGAAACTTCTGAAATTAGTACGATTATGAAAAAAATTGGTAACATTATGCAAGATCGGCAGGTATGATACATACCTACCACTGTAAACATTGTTACAGTTGTTATGTTTACAAAATGTAGAATGTTTGTTGACAAACCGCTGTTTATGGTTAACATGCTGATTATGATCTGATTCTAAGCCTGTGCATATAACTGCATAAAAACCACCGGTCAACTAAACATGTAGAAGTGTTGACTTCACTGTGCTTTGGAGTTGTACAGGCTGATACAGGCTGTGGATGTAACATGTGACATGTTGACATACATGACCTGGATGATTGACAGTCTTCACAGACATCACAGCGTTCACCTTGCCACGTACAATATTATCATACCTGACAGAAGTGAGAGAGAGGAGAACAGGAGCCACACTTTCATAAAAGTTTAAAAGGTCTACTGTAGATCTCATCTGATGATCTGCGTTTGCGGTTGGAAATTATGAAGACCATGAATTTATTTCCTGGGTCAAGAATGGATTTCCAAGCTCAAGTTATAATATGAGTTATCCTTTTATCGGGGAGTTTCACTCATACAGCTCCCCTGCAGGGTTGAACGGGGTTATGAACACAAGTTTGTTCTCTAGCCTCTGGATGCCCCCAAAAAGTTGGATACATTCTTTACAACACAGGTCGTACCGTTGCTTAGCAGCACCTGGAAGTCTTCGCTGTCTTCACTGATCCATATTCTTCAGAGATATTTCAACTTTATCTGCCAAATATTTTCATTCTGTTACATATAGTAACTTACTATTAAAATGTCTGTCTGCACTGTACATACAGCGGTTGCATGTATAACTGTCCTGGGAGAGGGATCTCTCTTCTGATTCTGAGGATTCTTCCTGTTTTACCCCTGTTGAAGGTTTTTATGTGACATTTTTCATTATCCATATCAAGAGTCTAAGGATAGAGGGGTTTTTGATGCTGTGCAAATTGCAAAGCCCTCCACAGCAAATGTATAATTTGTGATTTTAAGCTACATCCAAAAAACTGACTTGGCATGACAAAGATTAAAAAGACAACATTTGCAGTTTTGCAAATTAAGTTTCATTCCAAGGTGCAAAGATTATCACAGTGAGTGTGACACAACATTCCTCATGGTCCAAACTCTTCCCCAGTCAGCTTGTGTGCACAGAACTACTTGATACGTACCGTACTGTATGTAATTCATCAGTACAGGAGCAGAGCCTCCTTTTTATTTTGTCACTGTGGTAATTATTTAGTGGTAAATAATTGGAGCAGAAAGTGATCCTACCTTGTTAATACAGCTTGGATTAGAATCAGCCACTCGCTTACTCACTCTATGGGCCATGCAGCCTGGTGTGACGCAGAGCTGTGAAAAGGTTAAAGCAACTAAAAAGGAAAACGCTTCTGAAGAAAAGGAACAGCGACAAAATTTTGCCAAGATTTGCCTTGCAATTTGGATATTGATATCCCCCAGGGGATGATTCCTTATGATATTGTGACCCCTTACCCTTTTTCTCCTTTATGTTTCACCATCAGGTGTTAATATTTACTTGATAAAAACTTGAGTAAAGTATCTGGAAAAATGTTGAACAGTATTTGCTGTGGTATTCATGCTCCCCAGAGGGTTAATCCTTCTTAGACACTTTCCACTTGTCTCATAGAGAATGCTCAGAGGTCTAATATTTTAACTAATGACACAAAGATATCAGTTTGACTTCTCATAGATGGAATCCAGAAATCCTCTCTCCCTGGCCAATTTTGACCACTTACAACATAAAAGATCAGTGGTGAGGACCCTCCTACACAGAGCTGAACACCTTATCAGTGAGAAGGAGGCAAAGAGCGAGAGGGGCCGCAGGCTCAAGGGACCCTTGGACTACAAGTCCATGATAAGAATCACACTCTGGTTTCCTTTTCTCTACTGCTGATGGTCCTTTTACGGAAGCAGTTTCTGTCCTGGTCTGAAGTCAAAGTGTTTTTTTCTGTAGAAACAGAGAAATACTTCACCCTGCATGTCAGGCTGTCCTCATCAGCAAAATGATCATATCAGATCGGCTGTGAAAGCAGCTTATTATGACCCATATTTAAATTTCTTGGTAGGCAGCGATCTAGTGGCCGTAGTAACTATCACGGCAGAAGTAATGTAAAGGATGACAAAGTCTGCATTAGGAGGAGGTCGAGGTGGATGGTCGGATCAAACAAGCTCAGGACTTTCATCCAGAAGACCGCTTTCCCAATTCCAAAACCAGGTGAGTACTAATGTAGTAAAATTACGTTACGTACACTATGTAACTGAAGTCATGTGAGTAATCTAGTTATTTTAGCCAGAACGACAATGTGTTCTTAAACCTAACCAAGTATGTTTCTTGCCTAAACCTGAACAAACTGTGAGCTTACGATGAAGGTCTGGTTTGCCTGTTGCTGGTTCACTGGATGTTCAGGTCAGGGTCATTCAAATTGACCTCTTTGGTCATTTTGGTATGAGGATGTGTGTGTATTTTGTTGTGTTATGCTGTATTATAGAATGACAATAAATTAACCTTGAACCTTGATGCAAAGTACGGTTCAAAGAAGAAAAAGTGTAAAAAATACTCTGGTAGTAGTGTGTCAACAAGGAAATCAAATAACTATAATGACCATGTCTAAGATATTAATAAGTTAAATTATAACCTAACCCTTCAGATTCACTCAGGTTTACATCCCCACAGTGTTTAAAACTCTGTTTCTTACTGGGTGTTCATGAGCATGTTGATGACTGTTGCAACACATCAGCCTTGTGTCAGTCACTCCAAACTCGTCAAAAACAGCCAGGTCAGTCGCCGTACGCCTCCATCTGTTCTGTGCACCTTGACGTGGCTTCTGCCTTCCAGCCACCTCAACCACTTTGCAATCAGAACGTCTGGCTCCAGAGTAGTGCTTCAGGAGTTGATGCAAGAGGTGTAGCTACAGCATCAAAGTGAGAAGGGTCAGGCCACGGACCGACCGACCGGACCGGAAGCTCTTCACAACAGTTGTAGTGATTTACCTATTTCCTATAGTGTTTATCTGTGATTAATTCAGCCCACTGACAATTCTACAAAACCACAAATTATATAAAATAAGAAATATGCACATTTCATCAGATTAGAGTTCAATGTAATTCATTTCCACAGTGTGCAGACGATCTTCATTTCCAGTCCAACAACGAGCCATGACTGACCTCTACTGACCTCCATTCTGTTAATCACTTTTCTGTTCATTAATACAGCTGCCTGCCTCACCGCTCATTAGACCTGTCAGAAGCAAACATTCTCCAACTTCTGCCAAAACAGCTGTTATCACGTACAATACTTACATAAGGCTGTGGCTGTTTTTTTGTGTCTGCATCATTCATCCACATGCACCTGTGAGCTACTATAGGCATTTATTTCTCAACATCAGCAAGGTAATCATACATTTAGTTTATTGAGCCTTTTTTCACATATGATTGTCCTGATTTGTCCTTCCACACAGAACAGACAGCAGGAGATTGTCTGTGTATGTTCTCACCTCATGATGTGGTGTGGGCACTTGTGTGTCTTTGATACTTTAAAGCTTGTTTAAGTTATTTTGACAATCATGAATGGAGTAGTTGAACCTCCGCTGTCACACTGCTGGACTGCACAGTAAGTACCAGCTCCCACATGTAGCAACAGGAGATGTGTCATAGTGCCAAAATGATTTTGAGTCTCTGTTTGTTGTCGTTGGCTGATGTGAGCAGGAGGAAAGATAGTTATTGGAGTACAGTGTAATACTGTATTTTTTGGACAGTTGAGGGTTCTCTGTTTTCTCACTTTTCTTGTTTATCGGTGCTGGTTGGTCCAGCCCTCCTCCCTCAGTCTCAGTATTCCATCTGTCCAAGCTTTCAGTTTGACTTTCTCCCAGTCCTCTCTGTTCCTCCTTCTCCACTCCTGCAGGATTGATGTGTTGTGGCCAACCTTTCACACTCTGCTGAATGTTAGATCAAGCTGGTCTGGACTCCGGCCTTCAGGGACTCTTCTGGTCAGATCCTCTACTCCAGACCAGAAGATTGCTACCTGGTGGCCTCCTCTCATCCTGTCACTGTTGTTGATTCTCTTTCTGTCTCCTTTCCTTTCCAGTTCTTATTCTACTCAGTGACAATGGAGGATCATTCACAATTGTCTCATTCATCTCTTCTTATTGCCATTACGCACTGTCATTGCCACTTTTACAAGCCTTAATCTTATCTTGTGTGTAATCATGGAGTCAATTAACTGCAAGCTCTTGAAAAGTCATCTCAAGGCTTAGAGAAGAGTTTCACTGCTGAACAGATGACCCTGCTCCATCCAGGACCTACACACATTTCAAAACACTGGTTTAAAAATGGATCCAACATGGGTTAATATGGCACCGACGCAATACTGGGTTGATTTCACCCACGCACTTACTCATGAGTACAAACCACCCAAGAGAAGGGTTGGTCTGATCCAGTAACCCAACAGCAATTAAACAAATATTGTGGAATGGGTCAATTTTAAACCCAGTGATTTTTTAATTGCGCAGAAAAGTTATCCAGATGACTCAGTAACCCTTCTTCTTCAGTCACCCAGGGCTAATATAAAATGCAAAACATATGCTGTTTTCATTGCATTTTCTTTAGTAAAACATGATTGGCCTTTATTTCCCTCAGCCATTTATTTGCAGGTACTTTTCTCATCCAGTCCATTCAGAGGTTCACGGCTTTGATTTGGTCTGGCCCCTTAGAAACAAACGCATTTTCTTTATTTTGGATTGAAATCAATTTCCAGGTGCCATTAACGACTTCAAAACTCATTAAACTGAACTTTTAATACTCCTGAGGAATGCTGTGTTTCAATACACCTTTCCATTTCTGCTGTTATTTCTTGTTTCATTTTCTGTCGCATTTCAGTTTGTGTTTCTGTTTTGCCCTCAGGTGTCATGTGTTGCTTTTCATTTCCTCCTTTTATGTGATTTCCCGCCATTTTCTGTGTTCACCTGTCCTGTTTGTCAGACATCACGCTGTTTGTCTGTGTGCTCTCTGATGTCTTTGTCAGTTCGTCCTGTTTTGTTCACCTGAGTCTGTTCCCCGTGTCTTCCATTGTCTCCCCGTGTGTCATCGTGGTATGTTCCTGGTTCTTTGTTCCTTGGTTTTTTACTGGATGGTAGTTAGCTTTTGGCTGTACTTTCTTAAGCTTTTGTTTTTAGTCTTTGTATTCTTGGTATTTTGCACTTCTTGGCTTTTTTGGATTCTTTGCTTCCTGGATTTTTTTCAGCTTGCCATTCAAAGCTTGTTTTTTGTTCTTAATACTGCCTGCCTCATTGGTGATTTTGTATTTCGGTCGTCACAATGTTGCCTTAACCTGACAGACAGAACTGACCAAAATTGAGCCAGCAGACACCAGCACGCACCTTAAGCATATTTGAGACATCTGTCTTCTTGTTTAAGGAATAATGCAGACATTATTGAGATGCGAAAGGCCACTGCTATATTTAGAATGTAGATGGTCTGTAAGCCCTGGTTGCTGGAAGCTCCAGGCACAGCAAAAGTCATATCTAGAGTGGCTATGATTGAAAAGACTTTGTTGGACAAACTACACTGCCTGGCCCCAAAAATAAAAGTCACCACCTGGATTTAATTAAGCAAATAGGTCAGAGCCTTCCATTGGATGATTACAGCAGTGATTCATATGTTTCAGCAGAGAACAAGTTGTTTAACCCTAACTGATGCAGTGAGGAGCTTCTCATTTCTTAAACAACCATGTCAGAAGACATATCCTGTGGTCATGGAAAAGATGTCACTCAGAAGGGTCAGATTATTGGCCTGCATCAAGCATAGAAAACAACCAAGGAGATGCTGAAACTACTAAAATTGAGTTAAGAACTGTCCAACACATTATTGAAATCTGGAAGGATAGTGGCTCTGGTACCAAGCCAAGCCAAGCCTGCTCCACGCACCAGGCCCAACCCTGCCCCACGTACCCGAGCCAAGCCCTCCCACCACCCCAGCTCTGGCATTGGGGGTCCCGGCCTCTACCACTCCAGCTAGACGACCTCCAGTGTTTCTACTTTGACAGCCCGGCCGACGTCCTACAGTGGTTATCCGTCAGTGGTTTGGCCAAGACGCTACATCTACCAGAGTGCTTTGCTCGGCTGCTTACATGGACAATTAATGGGAAATGTAGAAGTTATGGATCCTATGGACACTTCCTATAAGGCATCTTGTAGAGTGGAGGGAAAGTGAGTGGGCGAGAAGGAGGGTGTTGCAATCTAACAAGGTCAACCCAAATGCAGAACCAGACACAATGAAGAATGTAGTACTAATGTTGAATTATTGAACGTAGATGAATGTAAAGAAGATGCTGAAGGGAAGTCCTGCAATGAAGGCAGCATGTAGTTGGGAATGGGAGGGCAATGGTTGGGAATGAGCAGAGCAGAGTTGCAGAGTGCTGTGGTGGGTGGTGATCAAAAACAAGATTAAAGCAAGGCAAAGAAACACAATAACTTGAATGCACAATTCAAGGTGGCCGAGTTGTTCTACTACCATGGAGACTGACACTAGGAACTGGGGCTGTGTGTAGATAGTCCCAGTCTGAGAGTGAGGATCACCACGCCCACTGGACAGACACTGACAAAGTCAGGGAACCTACAAAAGAAGGAAGGGTAATTACGTCACCAAATCTTTCTTTTGTGCCAGTTGTATTGAAGTCAATCGGAGACGCGAGGAGAAGCACACTAAAAGCCAACATATCTAAATCTGTATGACTTTTGATGATGAAATGGCTCCAGAAAATGAAAGAACACACTTCAGAGAGTAGATTCAGATTCAGTGACATGATGACCCTTCCTTATTTTTTAGGTTCCTTGGACAAAGTCAGGAAACACAAAGGGAGACATGTGGGTAACCATGACAGAGTAATCTAACTAGACTGCACTTGACCTTGTATACTTTCAGCCCAAACTATGTAGTTGTAGGATCAGTACATTATTATTATTTTTTTATATAAATCATGCCTGCAGACTCAATTGCAAAACATATATTTTTCCATGTTTTTACAGATCATGTTTGGAATAAAGAAGAGCTGGGTTGTTGCAGGAGCTACAACAATCCTAGTAAATATTAACTGCATTTAGTTATATGACATTTTCAGTAAAATGTCAAGCAAAGATATTTTTTAAAACTTTCTGGGCAATTAATCTATATGCATTTAGGCCAATCTATACAAACCTATATGAGTATATCAAATAACTGAAATTGAAGCAGTGTCTGCAATTTTAATGCAGATGAAAATTGCTTCCTAACTTTATTATTCTGTAAACATCAAATGTTGAAGAATGTGCAATGGTCTTGGTATTTTCTTGCACCAAATGCATAACTGCTGTCACTGTGGGAGATACACTTCTCTGGAGTGACCATCGTTGTTGACTCGATCCCTCAGCTCTCCGAGGGTCCATCTCACCAAATGCAGTTTTTCAGACAGATGGAACAACACTTTTGATGGCAGCAAAGATTTCCATGAGGGGTAAGTGCCAAGGGATGTCTATGAGGGCGTGTTGAATAACTAATAAAACACAGCTATAGAGAAGAAAAGCTGGTGACAATTTGAGCTCTATCTAAAAAAAAGAGTCTCTCATGGCAATGTATTTTAGTTGCTTAAGAGGAGCAACAAGCTTCCAAATTCAGTTTGCTCTGAGATTAGCAATATGTTGTGAATGGTAATACTCAACCGTTTACAGCTGACATGGGAAATATGCTGCTGGATTTCCAAATCACTAAAAGCTGTAGGAAATGTCATGTCTGCTTGTTTCAGTGAGTTTTGTATTCATTTGTTGTATCAAGGACTTGTAAAACTTTTGAATAAAAGTAGGTCATGCCAGGCTTGATTAGTATAGAAAACTCAGAGAGATTCCCCCCACCACCACCGCCTGACAAACACGACTCTCTGTGGCCAGTTTCAACCACCAGAAACTACCCACCTTGTTTTCTCAGGTTCAAATCGTGTCATTGGCTTGTTGACATCAGTAGCAGGCAAGATGGCACTCGATGAGGGAGTGTGTCTGCTGCAAAGCACCCTGGGCTAAGCCTAAAGCCATGAGTAAATTGGCTCAGCCTCCAACAAGTAGCAATGCTGCTGTCTCAGAAACGACAGATTTGATTATTATTATGATTATTAATATACTTATTATTAAGATTCATATTTCATTTAGTAAAGATGTTATTACTGCTGTAGCTGCTGTTTCCCTCCTCCTCCTGTCTCTCCCACAGCTTCTCTCCCCTCTCTCCCTCAATCCCCCCTTCCTCTCCCTCCTTCTCTCTCCTCCTCTCTCTCGCTCAACCCGACCGGTCGAGGCAGATGACCGGCCGCCCACCATGTGTCCGGTTCTGCTCGAGGTTTCTGCCTGTTAAAAGGCAGCCAAGTGCATAATCAAGGAGGAAATGTTGGGTCTCTTTAAATATGCAGATCAAAGAGTATGGTCTAAAAATGAGATGACTTTTGTTGTAAATTGGCACTTTACAAATTTTGATTGATTGATTGATTGATTGATTGATTGATTGATTGATTGATTGATTGATTACCTCCAGGCAGCTGCAGTGGTAATCCATAAATTTGAAATTAAACATTCAATAAACTGAGACCAGAATGCAAAAAAAATCTTTGCAAACAGCTCAACAATACACAATACAATTGTCTTTAGAAAGATTTAATTTGCTAATAAAGCTATACACTGTCCTCCAGCAGGAGAAAACAGTGCATTTGTTGCAGACTATTCTGTAGAAGATTTGACAAATTTTCAGTTCCAGTTCACACTGGTCTCCACAAATCAAATCCCAGTGGGGAAACGTGATAAGTCAGGTGTGAAAAAGATGTGATATACAGCACTGTATAACTATTTTATACCAAAATTAGCATGTTTGAGTAGGTTTTTTAACCCACTCATAATATTGACTCCTTTCTCGTTGCCAGTAAATGATTTTCGCCTTTCAGTTTTCTTTTTCTTTTTCCAACACTCATGATGAAAATAGCTAAGGAGTGATACATCTCACTTTTACTTATCTCTGTTGAGAGGTGCACATGTGCAGTAACAATCATGCAGCTAGCATGGGTCAGGAACTGACATGGTTGTCACAGACAATGTAACAGTGGTTCCTTTTCAAATATGTTTTGATTCTGTTTCTCTTTCAAACTCAGGCTGCTGAGAGCCATTCGGTTGAATGAATGCTGATTGTACCCATGCAAATCAGACACAAGAAAGATGTTATTGGTTGATGGGGCATTTTTGGGCAACTGTGAAAAGGGTGTATGTTACACACAACAGTGTAGTCAGTTACATCTTGCTGGCTGAAAAAATGTTGCATTGTTGCATTGTTGATTCAGATCTCACAGGTATCAAAGGAAAAAATACCATTTTAATCAGCACAATTTTCTGCTGAGACAAAAGAATAGCAACCAAAAAATAAATATATACGAAAATAAAAAGCCGGTGTGTGTAAATGGAAGCCTTGACTGAGAGGGACCTTCAGTGAGACTCTAAGGTGTCGGCAGGGAAGCCCCTTTAACCCTAACCCTGCTGAGCATGGGAAAATGATGAAACCAATATCAGCCCAGAAACTGATCATTAAAGGAACTGCAGCTAAAGGATGGAAGTGCTGATTGTAGCACTCATATCACAGATGCAACCCCATTTACACAACTTTGGTCTGACCAGGTCTAATGATCTCTGGATCTTTGCTGAACAGTCTCACAAGTCCAAGACTGGAATCAGCTTTTTGTCTCTGTCTCATTTCCAGTGTTTCTAGGATGACTCTGTACCTGTAGGTCACTGAGTTCTGAGGTGCTGTGTCTAAGTACAACTCATATAGAATGTCGAGAGTGTTGGTGCCTATCAAAACTGATGATGAGCTTGAGCACGTCTGGTACAATCAGGGCTAAAGGTGGCACTTCAAACTCTAGGCCAAGGGAACTCTTTGGGAATCTGATATTTAACTCAACATACCTAAAGCAGGGGACGTCTTGGCTGTTAGCGGCTTCCACTTCAAGCAAGTCGAGGTTTGATCGGAAAGTGTGACAGGTTCTGCGTGTAAAAAAGTGTTTTGGATTGTTGTCACTTGCGAGCCCATTTCTAACAAGCAGTTACAGTTTTTCTCTGCTATAGCCATGTCTGCTGTGGTTTTGGCTCCAATCAGTCTTTTTGGTAGGCTTGCTACCTGCTGTTGTTGAATGCAAGTGTGCAAATGTGGCACAGCGTTTCCTTTTGGGACACTTTTCTTCCCCTCTTTTTTTCAGTCCCATTAACCCCTTTATAATGGATGTTGTTAGTTTAACGCTACCAACCCACCAGGTGGCTTTAAACTATACATACGAAGGTCCATCACATCAATTTTTAAAGAATTTATAATAACATTATTTCTAACTTTGTTATATGAGCTCAGTCTGAAAAGCACAATAGTCTTGTGACTTCCTTCTTAAAATTTAAATGTGCATACACACACACACACACACACACAGTACCATCATAAACTATTCAACCCTTGGTGCTTGTTTATGCATTTTGTTACAGCCTCAAACGTGGGTTGAAAGGGAATTCAATTAGTCTATTTCTGTGAACAAAACAGCCAATGACGTCAGAGAGAAAACCTAGAGAATTATGCAAATATATACAGAAGTATCTCATTAAAGTATTCAAGGAATCCCCAATCAAGTTGGAGCGATGCCTGCAGGACATTGGATGGGATTATCAACCTGCTTAATACATTTTTACTCTCAAGAATATTTTTTTACTCTAAACTTTTTTGTTTTTTTGGCATACTGCCTGTTGATCAGTAGGTCAGTGTTTCAAATGTGCTAATTTAAGAATTCTAAGTTCAGCCTGAGATAACAAAATGTGCAACAGTTTTCTCAAGGTGTCGTCTTGCTCTCCATCTGATTGCCTCCTCAGTCAAAACATTAACAGATGGAGAATTGAGCTTTTTTTTTCTTGCCGGCTAATCCACCCCTGACTGAGCCTCACCCTCATTAAAGAAACCTGACACTGATTGAACCGCCTGTCAACCCCCCAAGTCTTGACAAAAACCTCTTTGTTGTCGTCTCCGCTGCTGTCTGTCTTTCCGTCTGTGATCTGCTCCTCTATTAATAGTAAAAGATGCAGGGGAGAGGCAGCGGTGCTGTGTGCTCAAAGGTCGAGGAACAGCAGAAGAGTGTAGGCTCAGGTGGATGTCTGCAGCAATGAACAATAGACAAATTATGAGTTTGTTCCTAAATGTGAAGATGAAAAAAGGTAACAGGGTTGACGACGTGTCCAGGGCTACTGGCTATTAAAGTCATATCATCGCCCAGGGCTTTAATAAAGCTCTGTATCACAGCTCAAAACAGTCAGCAGACATAGCACAAGGCTTCTCTGAGTGCCAGCCAGAGTCATAGTGATGTGTTTTACGAATGCCGCAGTCAGAGGGGGTCAAGAGCAGAGTAAAAGCCCTCCAAGGCCATCAGAGTATTCTAATCTGATACAGTGAATTTTCCCTGGTACAGTTCTGTGCAGTACTGAACTAAATACAGTGTGCTGGACCTGGCTGCCAACAGAACATGATGCAATGCTTCAGAACGAGACCAATGTACGCTGTGGAGCAAAGCAAACAGATTAAATACAATCCCATCTCCAATTTTCACCACTACCTTTCATTTTCAAGTACTGCCTTGTCACCTATAACAGAGATACTAGGGGTAGTGGATGAAATGTCCCCCTACGAAATGGAACAACCCTTAAACCCTCATGCGTCATCACTAGTTGCCGATGGTGTTAATGTAAACAGACACGACCAGATATTTCCAATATGTCGATTTATCTTGGTATGGTATTACCACAATGCTGTTTGCAATTTATGTGATGGAGATAGAAAAGCATGGATGCTTGCAGTTTGTTTACGACTTCACGCTTTAGATCAAGTTTTTAAATAAAAAAAGAACACTGCTAGCGGTGCTTTGTAGGTTAGCATTAGCAACCCATGCTCCTACCCTGCCGGACTGCACCGACACTAGTACCAAGTGCAACAACTTCACTGCTGGACTTGAGTTACATTTCAGGCATCAATGGGGGAATGCAACATTGGAATAGATCAAAATGCAGCACTGTCATGCCCAAATCAGCAATAACAATGTAACGTTAGCTAGCTAGATAGTTCACAATATATACCGAGACATCAGCAAACTAACAGTGATTGTTTATGCTTGCTATACAGAAAAGGACCCTGATACATTGAGCAGACAGAGGTCTTATAATCGTGGATTTGAAATACCTTTGAAAATCTTCCATTTGGAGGGCAATGGAGCCTTAACACCACCCCCTACACCTTTTTCCTTCAACAATCAGGACACTCTACCCATTGGTGCAAAACAGAGGCTAGGGCCATGGGGTGTATTGACATTGGGCCTTCCATTATCTGTATAATTTGAAACATCTGAGACTTTATACTAAATTACTGAGTTATTTTCTCCATAAATAATAATTAAAATATGATACAGTTTTGCCAAAATCAAAGAATAAAGTTGTGTTTTTCTCCAAATTCAATGTCCCATGTTGCTGTTTTCAAAGAATCATTCAGTGCTACACCTCAGTACTTTACATTTTTATATCTTTAAAATATTTAAAATGATGTTAAACATTGTTCATTTTATAAAGTAAGTTGATGTTCATGTCCTCCATCTGGACCCCTGAGTGGCCATTCGGCCTTAGGCACGTGTCTAGATCCGACCCAGCCTCTACCACCTCGGTCTCCAGACCAACTAATCAGAATATGACATGACATGATTTTCATTTTCATTTTCATTTAGCTAGCATGATACTCCGAATAAAAGTGTATAGTTTGTCTGTGCTGCCGCACTTTCTCACAATATTTACAGAATAAAGAATGAATGTAATCTTGGTCGAGATAAAACTCTGCTGTTAATGTCGATTCCTGCTACAGTCCTGAAATCCTGCAGCCTCACACACACAGCCCAGGAAGATGAGCTAATCTCATGGCATTAGCTAATGGGGATGCTGATAAAGTAATAAACACAGCTGGCAGCCATGGGAATACGGCCTCTTTAAGCAAACAACACACCTCATGTATCAGAGCCTCAAATTGGCTTATTACAAAGTCGCAGCAGTTTATACTGTTTACCTTATATCCTTGTGCGTATGAGCTTATATTGTGACAACCGGGACTATAAAATGCAATTCACACTTGCTTGCACATGCACATCTGTGTGTGTTGGTGAGACTGAAGTGAGAAAGGCTGTAAGAAAATAAAATAAAGCTGAAAAATGATTCTATAACATCACTCCATGATATGGAAATTATGATCTTTCATTAACTGGTAATGACCATTTGATGTTAAACACAATAATAAAAACAGTTATTCAAACTATGTATTTTTGTCATTATGACGACAACAAGTAGACTTTTGCATTTGTTTTCTCTTTTGAAAACGATCCCAATAATCCGGTCACATATCCAGGCAATCCATTACGCCTCAACCTCTGCACTCAACCCTCCGAGCAGCTGTCTGTGGCTGTTACCAGTTTACACACACAGGCAGCCAGATTACAGTGACACGGCACAAACAAGCTGGACTAAAACGACATCGTCATGCGAGCCACGGACTCAGCATACACCGTGATGAGCTGCAGAAAGATTTAGCCTGAATTTTAATTTAATAGATTGGAGTGGCTAGAGGCAGCAGCAGATGTGATGTTTGGCAGCGAGTGTTAAACTCAGAGAGCTGTGAATAGAGGATATGAACAAACCACAGACTCTGTGTGTGTGTGTGTGTGTGTGTGTGTGTGTGTGTGCTTGTGATTTATCGAGAGCATGGTTCAAGGTTAGTATTGTTTGATGAGTAGTGTCGATGTACACTGATGCTTTATTTGAAGAGTTCAGCTTGGCGCAGACTTCAACCTGAAGCACGAGCGTAATCAGCACAGCTTGTGTGTGACGTCTGTGTGTGTCTGTGGTTGTTTTGCGTCTGTTGGGAGGGGTGGACACGTCTGAAAGGAAATGAGTTAATAGAACAAACTCAGAAATATGTATTTTCTCCCTAAGTGAATAAACAAGCTGTTCTCAGAGGACAATAAGGTCCCAGAACACTGTATGAAGCTAGAAAGGTGGCAGGGTCCGCCACATATAAACAAAGTAACACAGCATAAACTGTGTCGTCCTTTTCAGTTTACTCAGTCATGAAGACAAAGAGAGTTTTTTATTTAGTTTGTTCAGGCAGAAAGAAAAATAATAATCAGCCAATAAAAATCTTTCTGCTCATTAACATTTATTCAACAAACTACAGACTGCTCCTTTAATTTACAACAAACCAAACATGTCAGCATGTTAACACGCCATCATATGGAAAACATACAAGCTCAAACACAGCACCGAAGCACACGACGCAAAACCCAAATCCAGAAAAAACCCAAAGCACAACAAAGGAAAACTCCATCTGCACCACAGGCTGGGTGGATCCCGGTCACAGGTCCACTCCAGGGTGAGAGTTCTGGTTGTTTCTCGGACTTTTACAGGAAAATTGGTTGTGGAAAGTTCTGGGGCTCATTTTAGGCTGATTCTGCCCTGGTGTCATACTGAAGTGTCACTGTGGATTATATATTTCTTAGGATCTTTCTTAGCTCCAACAACATGTTACTGCTGATAGTTGTAATTGTGGCTCATCTCAACACGTTGATGTGTTTCATGTGTCAGGATTCAAATTGTTTTAATGGAATGAAAAAGTGTTTCAGCTGTTTTGACTTTAAACGCACAGGAGGGAGGTGTGTGTGTGTGTGTGTGTGTGTGTGTGAGTTAGTGAGTGAGTGAGAGAGAGAGAGAGAGAGAGAGAGAGAGAGAGAGACGCTTCGTTAGGCTCGGGGCTCCAGGGGGGACCAGGCAGTCTTTGGAGCAGTCTACGCAGACTCTGGACTTCATATCGCGGGCTGCTGTCAGCGGAGCGCCGTGTGCCGTGCCGTGCCGTGCCGTGCCGTGCCGGGAGCCTCTGCCTCTCCCCTCCTCTCTGCTTCATGCCCTCTGCTCCGGCTCTAAAGGCAGCGGAGGAACTTCAGCGGCAGCTCCGGAGCAGCGCGGCCGGCCGGGAGTCTCAGGCTGCCGGGGTGTGTTTGCGGGAGGCGGGGGGAGATGCAGCGCAGACCACTGGTGACCTGAACTTTCCTCCCTTCCTGGCTGCTTCGGACAGGACTTTGCACATTCAGCATGATGCCCCAGTCCTCTTTCACCGGAAAACCAAGAGAGAGCAGTCCGAATCGGAGCCGCAGCGGGAGCGGGAGCGGGAGTGTGGAGCGGGCGCAGCGGGCAGGATGCGGACTTTGTGCCCGATCTGAGCGCAGCTGCGGAGAGACGAGCTGATGTGCAGGAACAAGAGTTTGTGCTTTCTGGACGGTAAGAACACGTTTAAATGATGCAGAGCAGTCTGGTCACTGAGCCTCCTGTCTACACCACATGTCTTGTTTCATTGAGAGGACAGGCTTTGTCTTTACCTGTTGTTAATGATGGACTCAAAAGAAGTGTGAGAAGAAGGTGGAGCTGGTCCAGCTGGAGTATTTACTGCCCTTTAAATCCGCTGATCCATTTCTGCCACCGTCCACTTCATTCTCATTAGGCTGGGTGTCAAAGAGAAAAAACAAATCAATGCAGGTAAAGAAGGTCCTCCAGATTGTTCTCCAGACAAAGAAGACAGTCAGTTTGATTTGGAGCTACTTTGTGTGGGGCCACATGAATATACATGTCTTATTACTGAAGCCAGAGACCTGCTGATAATAACCGGGCTGAGGTCAGGTCACCATAACTGGACCCAGTTTGAAGCCTTGTTTGCCCCCTAAGGAACATTACATAACTATTGAACTGCATGGCCACAAATCAATGCAATCTGTCAATAGGCTGCTGCTGCCTGGTGCCATTTTATTAATCACTGCTACATTTCTACTGCCCAGCTCCCAGCCACTAATAATACATCATCATCACTTCCTCTACAGACACTGTACTGAACTGTGAACTCCTAAGTAGAAGGAGTTTTATATGTGAGCTTTGATATCTTCCTTGAATTCACCTAAATGCGAGGGAATCTTTATTTAAATCGTATGACCTTGTGCACACGGCTCATTGTGAGAGGCCCACATCGATCTTAGTTTTGTCCCCATGCAAGGAATTTGTCTCATCTTATCTGTGTTGACAGGCCGCGTTCATCACCATCCAGCCCTCCTCCTCTGCTCCAGCACCGCTCAACTCCGTGAATCAAAAGATGATCGAATGCAAAGTCTAATTTAGCAATAGAGCACACACAAGCTATTCGGCTTCATAGTTAGTCTTGTCGTCATATCTGCCACATCATCTGACACCGTCTGTCACAGAGCCCCACCAGAATATTAGTTCGGCAATATTATCTGCAGATATTCGCCTATCACATACATCAGTATCGGCGTATATGTTGACTGATATGTGCTGATATGAAAATGTTTTTTTTATTATTATGATTATTTGTTTGTTTTTATCAGATTATAATGCAGAAAAATATACTCGGGGTAATTATTAAATTCCCAGAGACGTCATTTTGGACGATAAAGTTAAACTGTCAAATCTCCTGCCCGTTACATATCTTTGTCATAAGGGTTTGATAACCACATTTGAAGGATATAGAAATATGTGTATATCAACTGATATATCAATATCAGAATTTATTGTACCATAATCAATATCAGCACCAACACTGTAGTATCCGTTGGGCTGTGGATCAGGGCAGGACCCTTCAGGACGGGACAGGGAAACAGATTTATGGTCATTAACAAGCCAGTCGCCTCCTTCACGAGCTCTCCTCACACCTCACTGCTCAAGGTGCTTCAGGCTGACGTGTTTTTATACTTTATATTTGTCCGTCTTTTAAATTCTCTTTTTGTGAGTTTGTTCACGTTCTGGTTAGCAGCTGGGAAAGGAAATTAAAGTTTGAATCCTCGTAGTGCATGTTTTATTTAAAATTAGGCTTCACATTCATTCACTTGTTAACTTGTTTTCCCACCATTTTCCTACACCTTTGCCCTCCCTGTCTTTTCAAAAGTGATTGTCCCTCAGCTGTGTGTCTGAGGAATATTCATATTCATTTGTATGCACGCTCCTCTGCTCTCCTAATTTACACTGCCTCACTTTGCATTTGTTGGATGGAAAGGGAAAAGAAATCCCTTTGTCCTTTGGAAAGCATGCATTTTGAGGAGACAAAAAAGACAGATTTGTCAATTGTTCTTATTTTGCAACAGGTTTCTGGATCCAATGTCAAGTCCAAGGAAGCAGCAGTGCGTGATGTGAAAGGGAGAAGAGGCTAGGAAGAGGACGTCCAATGATAGCCCTCCGGTGTGTTGTACTGGGCTCGGTCTGTGCTCAGTGCTGTGAAAGCAGCTCTACCTGATGGTGGAAGAGAAGGGGGGGTGAAAATGTGATGAACTGTACACATTTCTCCCAGCTCTATTATGGACAGTGGCTGGTGAAGGAATCATATTGCTTAATAAGACCATTATTCTTGTGTTGAGAAGCTAAGGACAAAGACTTACCAAGGGATTACCTTCTCCAGCATCAGGCGTGACATGCTGGTGTTACTGAGCCAAGATCCAATGACTGTTCTGTTGGATTTTTCAGATCCTAATTTCTTATAACTTTTTTTTCCTCTGGTGTCTGTATTTTTTCTGATCCGTCTGAAATGGAGATACAGTGGCGTTTATGGAGTAAGGACTGGACCTCCTTTATAAGGCCATGGATACCTATACTGTTAGGCCTTCACCTCCAGTTCTCCCGAGCCTCCAACTGTCCAGAGGAGTGCCGCTGTGATCGTACCTTTGTTTACTGCAACGAGCGGAGCCTGACCTCAGTGCCTCTGGGAATTGGTGAGGGTTATAAGACCCTTTACCTCCACAACAACCAAATCAATAACGCTGGGTTTCCCTTGGAGCTCCACCACGTGGCTTCAGTGGAAACTGTTTATCTCTATGGCAACCAGCTGGATGAGTTCCCCATCAACCTGCCCAAAAATGTAAGGATTCTCCATCTGCAAGAGAACAACATTCAGACAATCTCCAGAGTGGCTCTGGCTCAGCTTCTTTGGCTGGAGGAGCTACATTTGGATGATAACTCCATTTCTACTGTGGGGGTGGAGGAAGGGGCCTTCCGTGAGGCAGTGAGCCTGAAGATGCTCTTCCTCACCAAGAACCACCTGAGCAGTGTGCCTATCGGTCTTCCAGATGATTTAAAAGAGTTGCGTTTGGACGAGAACCGGATCGCAGTTATCGCAGAGGAAGCATTTAGGAATGTCACACGCCTGCAGCGCCTCCTCTTAGATGGGAACCTGTTGACAGATGAAGGGATTGCACCAGGGACCTTTCAGGACCTGGTCACCTTGAGGGAGCTGTCTCTGGCCCGCAACTCACTCACGTATCCTCCCCCGTTCCTCCCAGGGGAGGTGCTCGTTAAATTGAACTTTCAGGAAAATCAGATAAACCAGATCCCTGTGAGGGCATTCGCAGGGTTGCACAAGCTGGAAAAGCTGGATATCTCTAACAACCAGCTGCAGTCGTTGACACAGGGGGTCTTTGATGGCCTCGTCAGTCTCAGACAGCTCACTGTTCGGAACAACCTTTGGCTGTGTGACTGCAGCATCAAATGGGTGGTGTCATGGCTTAAATCTCTGCCAGCCCCCCTCAATGTGCGTGGCTTTATGTGCCATAAACCTGAAAAGTATCGGGGCATGGTCATCAGGGAGCTGAGTGGTGAGCTGGTCCAGTGCCCACAGAGCACAGCGGCAGCACCCAAGCCCACCTCACCAGCTGATAATGCTCTGATCCCATCCCTGTCTTCATCCACAGACTCCCCCCTCGTCACTCAGTATGTTTCATCCTCCTCCTGGAAAACCCTCCCCACTTCACCCACCCTCTACTCGATCTATTCAACGAGACAGGGAGAGTTGAGGACTAAGCAGCCTCTGGTCCCCCGGAGGGAGACTTTGCAGGTAACATTCGCCATATTAAATGGCTCCGCTATCCACGTCAGCTGGGTGACAGCCTTTCCAGTCACTGCCTACAAGGTGACCTGGGCTCGGATGGGTCCCAGTCTGACAGGGGACACCGTAAGGGAGAGGATAGTGGGTGGGGATCACCGGGGGATTCGACTGGCTAATCTTGAGCCAAAGTCCACATATCGGATCTGCGTCATTCCCTTGGATGCTTTCAATAACTACCGGCCCAAAGATGACACTGTGTGCACTGAGGCCGTGACCACAGCCGCATATTTCAGCCCCGACAACAAAAGACCACCAGGGCCTGAGCAGGCCACGCAACAGGAACCCCGGTCGCCATTCCTGCTGGCTGGGCTGATTGGTGGTGCTGTGGTGGTGGTGCTGGTGTTACTCCTCAGCATCTTCTGCTGGCACATGCACAAGAAGAGTCGCTCCAAGTCGTCCACTGAGTGGAAATACAACAGGGGTCGAAGAAAAGACGACTACTGCGAGGCAGGCACCAAGAAAGATAATTCCATCCTGGAAATGACTGAGACCAGTTTCCAGATAGTCTCACTCAACAATGAGCAGCTCCTCAAGGGAGATTTCCACATTCAGCCTATTTACACCCCTAATGGGGGCATCGGCTTCCGAGACTGCCCCCTGGGGAACAACAGCACAGTCTACTGCAAGAACAATGTTCAGGATGCAGACGTTTGTCGCACATGATGATTTTGGAGAGTACCAGGAGAATTTGATACTGAAAACTACCAGCTCTTTACTGGACACTGTACAGTGTTAATATTATTTGAAAGCTCCACGTGAAATGTAATTTATACAACTAACTGGACAATATCTTTTTATATAACATTTGTTTATAAGTTATTGGTTTCTGAGGTTGTGCTGTTTGAGTTCTGTGCCCACAGACATGTACAATCAGGATTCATTTATTATTATTATAATTATTAAGGCTGGGTTTCATTTTGATTTTCAGCATCACCACACGATTTTGAAGTCATTGTGTACAGTAGTTGAAGAGTAATTGTACACACATCATGTAGATGCCAGGCTTTCAGGAAACACTGTCAATGAAAACAGGTAACGCCTGCACACTCCATGCCACAGAGTTAAAGAAGACAACATTTCGATCCCACGTGGACGATGATTAGGCCAGAATAATTAAACAATGGATACCACAGCCCTGTTTCTACATCATGCACATGGATGACCGGCTCTATGATGGCAGTTGTGATTAACCAATCAATTATTAAATAATCAATAAAGTATATTAAAAAATTACATAAAGGAAAACAGTAATTAAAAGATGTACACCAAAACATCGAACATGTATTTTATATCTTATAAATGTTATATTAAATTGATCATCTCCTAAATCAGGATGTGTATTAACATTCCAAATATATTGTGTAAAAGTTAGATGAGAAAGAGAAGTGATATTAAAATCATGTGCAGGAATCTCTTTTAATCACAATATGGAAAAAGACAAACCTGCTGTTTTCATAAATGTATTTCATTATATACGAACATGTGTGTGTGTGTGTGTGTGTGTGTGTGTGTGTGTGTGTCAGGTAGAAAGAATAAGGGAGAGTCATCGTGACATGGCCACTGTTCATATTTCATTTTGGTGAAAGAGTTTGATCTCATATTGATTCGGACCTCTCGGTGTGAGACTCTGGACAGTGAAAATGAATAAACTCTCTCTTTAGAGGAGGAGAGTATTTAACCTCCTCCTCCTCCTCCTCCTCCTCCTCCCTGAGATCTGACCTGTTCCATGTCGATGGATCTCAGGGAGGGTCCAGATGCAGCTCCTGTGTTTGGTTATCCTGGTTTTTAGTCCTCTTTGTAGTTTTTCTCTGCATGCTATAACACATTCGGCGATGCATAAGACAGATTACATTTCTTGTAGAACAAGATGCAGTGCCTCTTACTTTCATGTGTTTGGTGTGTGTGGCACACTTATATGTAAAATAGTACCGGGTGAACCGAGATCAAGGACAGTAGTGTTTCTTGCACTAATGAGATCAGGTGCATCATTTATAAAACAAACTTAGAATCAGTTTGGATCTTCAGCAGTGAACCACATATGAGTGTATCAATCAATCAATCAGCCTTTATTTATAGAGCGCTTTTCATACATCGTAATGTAGCACAAAGTGCTTTACAGAATTAAAACAGCAACAATTAAAACAACAACCCCCCCCCACACACACACACACATTCACACAAACACACACACACACATTCACACACACACACACACACACATACACACACACACACGTATCCAGCCACTGAAAACACAATAAGTAGAATAAAAGAGTGAGTAACAATAGATAAATAAATAGTAATAAATAAAACAGGGAATGACAACAGGTACTGCAGAGCTGAGGAAACGCTATCGTTGATGTATTTCACTGACGAGACACTAGAGGCAGGAAAATAAAGATAAAATAATAAAACTCTAAAACTAAGAATGATAAAATAATAAAGGAGGTTAAAAGTCTAAAACTGCCTTTTAATCGATAAAATAAATAAGTAAATAAATCATAAATAAAGTAAAACAAGATAAAACAAAATAATTTAAATAAATCAATGAATATTAAGTGAATAGATAAATAGAATAAAGCCAGGTTTAAGCAGAATAAAAACCAATAAATAGATAGAATTCAGCTAAAAGCCAGCTTAAAAAGGGAAGGCTTAAGGTTGCTCTTTAAAGTATCAACATCCTGCAGAGCCCTCAGGTCCTCTGGAGGCTGTGGGCCGCGGCACTGACAGCTCTGACACTCTCCCTGGTTGTGTGTGGTTGTTTGTCCACCCACCATTTAGTCCAGTGAATAATATGCGTTCCTCTATCTTTCCTGTCATCTCGTCTGTGAAACAGTTTCATTGTCTCTTGCGACACACAGGACCAGCGTCCGACCTCTGGCCTCTCAGATACATCAGCGGTTAAATCGCTCCTGTAAAGAGAACTTCTCCAGACACTCTGAGAGCTCCGAATCAAAAGGAGGAGGTCAAACATTGTCTCTCAAATAACATGAAGAATTAACAGTGGTCATGTCACGATGATGTTGTAGTCTCTCTACCCTAACACACACGCACGCACACACACACACACACACACACACACACTAACAGCTAACTGTCTGTTAGAATGGAATATGGAATATTAATATTTCTTCTCTACTTTCATACAGTGTATTTGTAAACTAAGGTATTGATTCCTGATTTATGAGATGATGAATTCGATATAACATTTAGATATTAGATAAATGTTTGATGTGTTAACGTGTGTACTGTGTGCTGTCACCATGACCAATGCAGAATCCCCCCTGTAGCTGCAGTGTGTCATCAGTACTGAAAGCAGCTGGTAGATTGTGTATGTGAGGAGAGAAGAGACAGGACACACTCACCACCAGAGGGCAGAGCTTTCCTCACACCACACACTCTAATGACACTGTGACTGTTTGTAATCAAGTCCTCACAGTAATAAGTCACATTTATTTAATTACCACTACAATCAATAGAGATGCAAATGATTAGATTCCTGCTGCAGGAAGAGGGCGTGTCTTTGATGCAAATAGAATTTCTCTCTGCTTCAAAAGGAAATGTAAAGGTCACAGTCATTAAACCTTCATGGAAGTGGCAGGCCGCAGTGCTTTCACCTGCTTTTCAAGATGAATACATTATCACAGGTAAGGGCTTGTGTTATTAGTGCTACCTGTGTTTTACGCTGGATGTCACAGAGTGGTCAGCAAAAAAGCACATCTGCCATATCCTGTATGTTTCACCCAATAAGAACCGAGTCGTTCCCTTGTGTTCAGCAAAAATAATCTTATGGTCAAACAATATATATATGTGCCTTGAAGTTATCAGCTTACAATGTCTTTTGATTCCATGTTTTTGCACAAAATGTGTACTGTATATACATTCAACTGAATTGTTGTTGAGGAAACCTCTTGCTCTTGATTATTTATTTACCTCATTACACAATTTAATTAAAGACATATCTTTCAAAGAGAACTTCTTCATGTCTCAGAATGAACACTGACACAAACGGTTCAAAGACAGTGCTTTTAGGAGAGCTCAGTGGAAGCAGCAGAGGTCTGTTTGGAGAGGGAAGCGTCCTTTGAGGATGACTACCGCCAGCTCACCAGTCAAAAGAGATCACACTTAAAGTCTACTTAACATAAAAAACACATTAAAGCCGCCTCACTGCTCTCCAGGCGCCGAGGCACTGACTGCAATTCAAAGTCTTCGTTTCAACAGTTGTAAACACGACACCACTGGATTTTCTTAAGGAGACCTCAGGACAGTTTTGACTGAAACAGGTATTTCATGACGCTTTTCTAACCCTCATGCCTACATCTGACCAGAGCATAAGCAACATGAAACTGAAAAAAATTCAACCTAAAGAAATGTAAACTGCGACTAATAGAAATGTGAAGTTTTGCAGAAGCGTACACTGACAACATTCATTCTGCCAGCCCTCCATTATGTTTGAGCTGAATGAATGTAAGGGATTGGGTTTTCATTTACGATAAAGAAAAGCAGTAAACTCTCACATTTAAGAAGCTGGAAATGTTTGACCGTTTTGCTTCAGAAATGACTGAAACTATTAACTGATTATCCAAACAGTTGGCAATTAATTGGGTTCTGATTGACAATTAACTAATCATTGCAGCTCTGATGTGTACTTTCTGTCATATAACCCTTTTCCACTCAAGTAAAACCATGACCTGTGACCTGGAGAGTTCCATAAGGGCTTGTTTGAAGGTGTTATTCACATTATAGAGACAGAGGACAGAGTAAAACACTGTTACCTTGACTAAACTTGTGGATTTCTGTAGTTTGAACATTTTTGGAAACATTTGGGATAATGTAAGCACATAGCACATCAGAATACGGGAAATAACAAAGGTCTAGTCATTTTTAGACATTTTAGAGCAGAATTGTTAGATGTGATATCTTTACTCCTTGATTCCACATTTTCTAATGTGAAAAATAACCTGTTTTCCTTTTATTGAGTTAAAAATGTATCTTTAAAACAGTCTAAATGAAGAATCAGTTAAGAGACAGAATACTGGACTTAGTTGGTTAAAGTGCCTCAGGTCCTCACAAGAGGACTTTATTACACAGACGTCCTCTTCAGTCCTGTCTAAACTGTGTTGGACAGTATTTAATCTTCCTGATGGACACAGATCCATATCTCTGGCCAGTGAAGCAGGCATCAGACCTTTCTCATTTGTCTGAGCAGATTCATGTAGAGGAGTGAACAACAGACAGCAGCAGCTTCCCTTCACAGCCATATTTCTGAACTGTCAGGAGCCAATATACAGTAATTCTGCTTCATGACAACCTGGGTCTTATTCTGTAGCTGATGTCAATATTCATCACAGTTTCCAGACCACTTCTACTTTGACCAACTCAAACAGTTCAGCTAAACTGAGTCAAATTGTTGGTTTGTTTTCAACCAGAGGCAGCGAATATTCAAGATATCACACTGGTGACCTTGAATACATGAAAGGCCTTTATTTGTATTTGCTGAGTAGAATGAGCTGTGTTACAATGAAACATGCTTAATTAAGAGTAGATAAGTTAAGGAAATCTTTACAAGATGTATCTTCCATATTATTATTTCTTATGTTGAAAAACTCAAATAAGCAGAAAGTGCCTCAATAAGTGTAAAATAAACCTGATGGATGGATATTTATATGTCAGCATTACAACGTTTCAATATATATATTCCATAATATTCAATTTATATATTAAAAATGGTGGGGTCAAAAAGCCTGAGACCACTTATCAAGCGCCTATTTGTTTTTGTTTTTGAATGTTTTTCATTGCAAATGATATGTGCTAAATATTTTCACTGAAAAATGTCCATGAATGTCAGAATATCTGAGTATCTGGTTTGTCTGCCTGATGCTTTGATGACAGCATGCACACGGGCTGCATGGACTCCACAGAGCTTCTTGTGATGTCACAGAATGCTTGGCTTTCTCCGTTTTCAAGGGCCCCCATTAATGTTCAGTGGGGTTGAGGTCAGGTGACTGCGGAGGAAAGTCCAGGACAGTCAGGACTCGTTGGTCTTTGAGGTGTGTTTTGGGTTTTTGAAGTCATTTGACTGGTGGTCTGAGACTTTTGGACCGTGCCGTCTGTCTTTCTGTGATAGAGACAAATTAACATAGCATCAACATAAAACTAGACTACAAAGCACCTACCGACAGCGTGTTGCCCATTTTTGGACAGTACAGCACTACTACGATTAAAAACATTGTACATTTCTAAACGTAGCTTTATGCATTTAGCTGCTATCTCACCTCTGTAGCTCACTTCTGAAGTCCACTGGGGCCCAGTGGTGTTTCAGGCCAGGCTGCAGGCTGCTGTGCTCTCCAGAGAGGGTATACTCACTACGAGCCACATACTCTCTGCAAGAACCATTTAAATCTACATTTTATTCACTGTGTATGTGTGTGTGTGTATGAATATATAAAGCTGCTGCTGCTGGGGTTTAAATGTGTCTTCAAACTTTAGTTCTGCTTTAGTTTAGCTGGTGAGGAAACATGCACCAAATGGGCTCAATGTTTAAACCAGCTGCCAGCGTCTGACATCAGTAGTGAAAATACCTGTTAGAAAAAGCTCTAGCAGTAAATACAGACAGTATGCAGACCAGCAGTCATGAAATGATGTATTTAGATTTGGCTCACAGAATCACATTTTACTGCATCCTGACACCCTCAGTCCAACACAGCCAGGAAGAGTTATGTTGGATATTTCAGCAGTTTCAGATGGATCTATAAAGTGATGTATGTTCATCAGCTCATGCACTAAAGATTGAGAAAGGTAATGCAATCAGCAGAAGTAAGCCAGCTGAACAGATTTATTCTCCATCATGGTGAAATGGTGCGGGCAGGCAGGTGTGCTGGGCCTGCTGTGGCCCGTGGTGTTTGGTTGTCAGTAATGAACGAGCTGTGTTCCACTCTGCTTCTCTACAGCCAGGAGCTGCAGTGCAAACAAGCAAACTCAGGCCCGCTGAGAAAGGACTGTGAAGCTTGTTCTAACTAAAGTCAACCTGTGACTGCATTAAAAGGTACATCAAATGCATTCATAAAATCATGTTTTGCTATATGCAAATGCAATGTGGACAAAAGCAGTGAGAGCTCCACTGTCCTGTGCTGTAAAGATCCTGATCCAGCAGCCACTGTTTTAAACGTGAGTGAAAGAAAGAGGCAACATCATTTTAAAACTGTTTTTGTGTCTGTGTAAGATTAAAACAACATCATACTCAGCACTCTTTAGTCATAAACATGTTTTTAATTTCATGATTTATCCAATCCAGATCCAAAAAAACAGAACTGACCCAATTCTGGGCCGCAGTTCACTCTGTTCTGGTGGGCTGGATCTGGCTCAGACCTGGACCAGTTCTGGTGCATTCAGATCGCTCTTGGCTGACAACAACGCCAAATCCTGAATAAAATGATGTGCTTTCCCACAGGAAGGGATTGAGCCTCTATAATGTTGTAAATGGTTTTAAACCAACAGCAGCGGTGGTTTAAATCAAGTGCCTTTTCCTCTTTAATTCATAGTGGATGGATGAAAAAGCCCACTGATGTTCGTTTGGCTTCCATTTCTCCTGGTCATTACTGTGGTCAGCTTGCATCAAATTGCATTAGAGAGCCACTAACAGCCTCCATTCCCTCTTCACACAAGCACACACACACACACACACACACACACACACACACACACACACACATATTGATCTCTGGAGCTCCACTGGATTATGAAAAATGGCTTCCAACCTTAATGACACTTCACCTGAGATAGACTGCCTCTCTCTGCTGCTCTGCCAGTGAGGCAGAGGAATCAGTGGTAAAATGTTGTTCCAGTCTGTCCCTGTATCTTCTTGAATTGATTAACTGTTGAAACAGAGAAATAAAGGAATAATGTATTCTACAAATAAAGGATGGATTGCTTAATGGACAGTCAGTTGTTGGTGTTACAGCCGCACATCGTGGCTTACAGGGCAGTCAGTTCATCACAGTTAGAGCAAATGTTTGCACTCCAGTCGTATCGTGGATAAGCTTTCATTTGTGCAGTAGCAACATTATATTAATTTTAGTCCCTGCAGTTCATCTGTGTCACTGCAGCACAGTGAATATTACACTTACACATTACACATTCCTGAAACATCAAATGTAAAATCAAACCAGACTTGCAGTCAAGTCTACCTCGGTTCACACACTTGAGGCCCATCAATCAGGGTGATTTGAAGGTAAAGAGTTAGTTTTGCTGGAGTTTCATGACATTGCAATGGATGTCAGCATTAATGCACCAAATCTAGTTACATTTGAACAAAGTAATCCAGAGAAAATTGGAGAAGTGCTACAGCAGCACCCATTGTTGGATTTGCACAGAACTGTCATGGTTGATCAATCTGACTTTCAAAAAGCAGCAAAAAGCAGCCAGTATTTGCGTATTTTGCTAGATTAAGTGTTCTGGTGGAAATCTGTATGGAATGTACCACGTAATGCTGCTATGTTAACAGAAAGCAAGAATAAAACAGAAACTAAAGACACACTTGCAGTGGGATCACACCATGTGATCAGGCAGATGGTCCAGCCCAGCCATGTTGATGTTACTGCATTATTACATAAGTACCCAGTACTCATGGGCTGGACCACACCTATCCTTGAACTGGGCCTTCATTTTGATCTGATTTTGATTTTTGGCTGCATACAAACACCTGGGATACTTATCTTTGCCTCTGCGTTAGTTCAAAGCTACAGAAGGTTTCTTCACGACTATATTTTGCCATGATGACACACGCAGACTCACAAGGTGAAGGCAACAGCAGCCACACTGTCACCATTGGTGATAAATCATGTTTGTGCATTTCTGACCCTAAGACAATGACAGAAGTTCAAACATTGTGCAGCATAGAATTGTCCCATTCACTCATTCATCTTGTTCTGCCACTTCCCCTCTGGTGCACGCTAATGTGCTCACAATGATTATGGGTCATAGTGTTGACCAGTGTTAATCACCATGTGCAGCTGAGGTTGATGGAAATGTTGATAGTTTTGCAAGAAATTCATCTTTGCTAAATATTAAATACATTGAAATTTGGACCAGAAAATTATTTTAGATGAAAAAAATACAGTGCAAAATGCCAAAATCCATCAAATAGTTGTTGAGACATTTCACTTAAAACCACAAAAGTCAATCTCATAGCAGCAATAGAATTAATGAGGATATTTGCTGATTTTAGTCAGGCTACTTAGGACAAAGAGAGAAACTTGAATTCAGATGATGTATGGTTGTATTTCTTTAAAATATGTGTAAAATATATCTATGTTGTGAGTTTATTTGTTGATTTATTAGACTCAGTAGCAAACTCATTTCTGGGGCTATCAGACTATCACCTCTCAGGAGACAAGACGGGCTGAGGCTAGCTGGTTAGCATGCTAACTTGAGCAGATATCTCTGCAACACAATCACGTCTTCTTCAGACTCTGCTGATGATGGTTTTTTTTTCATGTCTTATTCAATTTTGATCATATCTTACAGATTGGCCCTTTGAGCATATACAAGCTTCACCTAACCATAAATGCATCCTACAGTTCATGTGTAACGTCTGCTTCACTTCTGTGGGATTTTGTTTTTTCAGAAAGTGAAGCAGCAAAGTTCATTAAAGTTGAACAGGATCTGCTGCTTATCTATCAAGGTCTGTACTGTGCTGTCTTCCCAACAGCTGTTTAAAGTTGGTGGTCTGGTTCACTGTGTCTCCACTTCTTTCGCCCTTGATACAGCTCTGCAGTCTAGCTCGCTCCTCTAATCAGCCTGCACTCTGAGCTTCAGCCTGTTGTGTGTTTGTGTGTCGGTGTGTGAATGGAGGTGTGTGCCTGCACGCAGTGATGTGAGTCCCAGTGCAGACAAAAGCTTAGTTATAGGATGCAGCCTTTCTGGCTCATACAGTGTGTCCTATTATCACCAACATATTGGGCTGGTGGGCTACATTACTCACAGTGTTGGCACCACACCACAGCCTCAGCTCTCTTTCATCATCGTCTGCAGTATTGCAGTTTTTGCACGATGACAGACGGAGAGTATTAAGCAAAAAAACTAACAAAACCACTCAGCCCTGTCTGTTTCAGATTGTCCAATGACGTGAGGTTTAAATTACTCAACAGAGCCAAGAGTTTCAAGGTGAGGTCAATCCACTCATATCCAGCTTGTGTTGTATTTACATCATATCAGATCATGTACATTACAGCTGCCTAATGGGAAAACTGTTCAGCCTTTACATGCGTTGCATTGCTTTTTTTTATTATTGTTTTTTTCTGTATTTCCATCCACCTGTTTTCTGCACATTTTAATTTGTACATGCAGATGCAGTGGCATTCTACTGGACAGCAACACAGTTTATTTACTTGAATGATGTACTTAAGTACATCATTTTTGAGTGTCTGCACTTTACTTCAAACTCATGACTTTTACTTCACTACATTTGAAAGACAAATATTGTACTTTCCACTAGATTTCTATTAAGGTTCCCATTACTTTGAAGCATTGAAAGTCAACAGATTCATTTTCTTTCTTTTGTACAATCCATTAGGCCTTGCACTGTGCTCATCATAGCAGAACAGACAATCACTGTAAAGTACTACACCTACCTCGGTCAAAGTTTCTGAACAGCTAATTTGGATTATACAACAAGTAGTTCCGACCGAGCAATCTGATTGGTCAACAACACATTTTGACCGTGCTCCAATCAGCATTACAGCAGCCTGACTCATTACTCAAAGTATTACTCCGCCAAGTCTGTGACAACATTGTATCTCCATGGCAACATTGTAACTGTCAGAGCTTATTATTATTATTATTATTATTATTATTATTATTATTATTTAGAAACGTTATTAATCATGAAATAAATCACAAACCACCTGTCAGCTGCCAAAGTCACATTCATAGAATAAAGTGTCCTGTTTTACCGAGCGGGCCGAGAATGTTCCCTTCGCTGTGAGAGACACTTGGTTATAACTTGGGCGATAAAAATAAGCATTTTCTGTTTATCTGTGCAGTATTGATTTAGGTCGGGAAATTCCGAGACGGCGAAAAAAGATTAACGTCAGCTCAGAGTTCACTCATCTGGGACTAGAAAATCATTTCCATTGCTAGGGCGTTACTATGGGTCGGACTACTTGCTGTAGTGGTAAACTACGTTCCATTACACATAAGAGTAACTGACGGGGCTGATTTTGTTTCAGTTATTGGTCAGACCCCATGTGTTTTCATGGAAACGCGACGCACACTCGCAAAAAACTTTAAAATCTGAGAGCAAGTTGTCCGTCAACATGGATATATTTTAAGTATACATTTTATTTTTGTTGGTATTAGTATAATCGCAATATTACCTCAATATTACTTCAGTGCTGCTGCTGACTTGCCATTGGTAATGATGGCTACAGCAGATAAGATGACAATTCCTCACCACCGCAGCACTCATGACCAAGTCCATGTCTGAGATTTTTGAAATTAAGATTAGGATTTAGATTCATTTTTGTTTTTATTGTTGACATCCACTTGAGGGGGCAAATGATTCAAACAACAGCTGTGTTTTGAAGTGAATGCAATGATAGGGGGAGATGTAATGCCACATTTAGAGGCTGAATGTTGTCAACATGACTGGAAACATCACAAAGTGACCCAGGACAGGACGGCTCTACAGGTGGTGATCCAAACCACCAGAACATCACTGGTACCATCTACAGAGCATCAGTGACATCAGTGAAGTGAGATGTCTGCACAGAGCCCAGAGATACTAAAAGACATCACCCACCCAGCCACAGTCTGTTCACCCTGCTGCCATCTGACAACAGATACAGAAGGATCTGCTGCTGTAGCACCAGACTGCACAGCAGCTTCACTCCTCAGACTGGGACACTCCTCAATTCACCCTCAACACTCCACCTAAAAAAATGTTTTTTTGTCAAGCATAAAGGAACTAAAACCTGTTGTACAATGCTGTGTTGATTACTGACAATAAAATTAAGCTGGTACCTTGATTTTAATTTAAATTGTTAATGAAAGTTGGCAGATTTCCTACAGTGACCTTGAAACCTGAGGCTGACAGGTTATCAGGCAAGGTCTCACACTCTCAATTTAAAAGCATTTGAGAGAAACCACTGGTCTGGCTGGATTATTTCCTTCTTGTCCTAGCACTAACCCTCTCCAAGTTGAGTGACAAGCTATATTACCAGTAATACCCACTGAGAGCAGCTGCTTCACACTGCATCCACACACAACAGGGATGAACTGCTGTGTGTGCACCCATCGATTCCCAATCCAGTGTCTTCACCCCAGCATTCACAGCCTCATATAAAGACTGACAAGCTTGATAGATAAGTAGCAGTATTGGATTTTCTGACTAATTTGACAAGTATCTGGCATTAACCCCCCCGATCGGTTGGTATTGCTTCAGTGTTAATCTGTTCAACCCCCCCACACCTTAATAGCCAACCGACGCTCCTTTATTGCCCAATGATGACATACAGAAGTCTCACAATTCACCCTACTGCTACAGAGAAGATAACTACCATCTCTCTTCACCCATCAATAACAACACTGACTGTTGCTGACTGGTTTGGTTACCACACGACTGTAGCTGTTGCAATAGGTGACACAAAATCTTATGATATTTTCTAAGTAAAGCCTGTGGTTTGTATTTTGTCACTTGTTCAGACTCTGATGGGGAAAAGACATTCTGTCTGGGCATTTGGTTCACAGCAAGATATCAGAAGTACTGGCAAGTATTGCTGGAGTGTTATTTATAGTCCCTACAGGACCAACCAATTCCAACACGTCCTCCCACTTAAACAACAAAACAGGTTGGTTGTCTTTGCTTTTTTTTTTAAAAACTCATGATGGTCAACAACAATTCATAAAACTCTTTTTTTTCATTCTGTCCAAAAAGACTTCCAGTAATTCATACATACATTCACACACTGATGGTGGTGTCTGCCATGCAAGGTGTCGACCAGCACATCAGGAGCAGTTTGGGGTTCAGTATCTTGCCCAAGGACACTTCGACATGCAGACCAGGGGAATTGAACCAGCAACCATAACAAGACGCTGGCTCTACCCCTGAGATACAGCCGCCCCTTTCCTGATCATCCATGTTGACAAATGACAAATGTTGACTGTTGGTAAGATAACCATAGCCTATGGGCTCAATGTTAGACACTTTTCTTACCCACCAATGACACCACACTTTTGTGGCCAATTGCTAAAATTACTTAGTTATATGGCATGTTTTGAATAAAGGTTGTAATCTGCTCGGTAGCAGAGCTAAACAGCTCTACATATGCAACTGGGTAAACGACTTAGGGCCCAATGACCACCTAGTCCAAAAGTAAGTGCTGCTCCGTGGCTGTGGATATTGCTGCTTGCTCTTTAACTTTTCTTTTTGCCCTGTTGGATCAGTTTGATCTGTGTTCAATGCTACTTCTGAAAATCGTGCACATGCAATTAGTCCAAATACTTGAACTTGTAACTATTCTGGCTCTGTGAGCTTGGACTGAGCTTTATGGAACCGCTTTACGCTGGAATGATTTGCTTCATTCGTTCATTTGTTTTAATCTCAGCCTCTCTGGTTTTTGTTTTGGTGATTGGGCTGGTGGAGCATGCATTTTACAGTATGTGAGTGCATGCATGCAACATGGTCTGGTAAAAAAATGTATCATATTACAGCTAGCCCACAGTGTTAGAGTTATTTTTTTCCTCTGAATCCCACTGTTCTGTCAGTTTTGCCTTGGATATATTATATTCTCTAAGAAGTCCAGTTAGAGAAGATTTCCTCAACAAAAACCTGTGAGTCAGTGCTATAATAGACTAGTTTAGAACTGATTGCTGTGTTTGCTCAGAACATGCTCTGGGCCTTGTCCAGCAGTGGCGCTTCACCTTGATGCTAATCAGTCTCAGATATGAGGCACACGAGCTGTGGTTCGTCTGAGGGAAGAACAAACATGCAAGAGTTATTCTTGATTGAAAGCTCTGTTTTCACTGTCTGTTTTCTCCGACTGTTTTGTCTTGTCTGTCGTCTGTGTCCAAATCTAGTCGTTGTGAATGTTGTATATTTAACCTTTGCATTGATATTAGAATAAATACTGTCTGGTGCAGTGTTGCTACAAAAATGGTTATGCTCAGCGATGCAACAAGTCAATGCAAAAGCAATTTTGTTTGGAAGAGCTAAAACTGACTCAAGCTAATGAATCGACATTGGATAATCCAGCACCTTACAGAAGAGATTTCAGCAGCTATCTTTAAAACCCTTAAACTGACGCCAAAAATAAACATTTTTGTTTGTATTTTCAATTGTATTTTCGGGACTTTACATGATTTAGTAGTGATCGGGATGAATGTAGATTGAGGCGTCTTGCTTGTTTCAGGTCTACTGTACAGTATTGAAACGTGAGACATGCAGCTGCTCAGCACTGAGGAAAGACAGTGATGTAACAAGAGGGGAGGAGAGAAACATCTCATTCACTGCTGAGAGAGAATAAGAGCTGCAGTATAGATGAGCGACTGGCCACAGCATTACAAACTCTCAGCACATCTCTCATTCCCCATCCCAGCCTGCACTCCATGTTCTCTCTCATTCCCTCCCTCTCAGAGAAAAGAAAAAATCTTCCTCTGACATTTGTGAAGCCCTCATGTCTTTTCAAATGTGCTGCTCAGTAATGACCTCGCATTCCTCCCTCCTTCCTGCCCCTGTGCCACTCCTTCAGTCCAGCCAATCATTCATCACTGCTGGGACACTTAATGAGAAACTTTACCAGGGCAGAATCAGAAGGAGACTCATTTAGATTCAATCAATACTCAATGAAGATATTAGAATGCTGCTTCTCTGTTATGTAACCCAGTGCAATAAGGGACGTGGTTTCTGGCTGATGCACTCAGGATTAGATGAATACATCTGTGTGAGAAAAAGAGACATTTGGCCCACTGACAAATATATTAAAAATGTACAATACAGTATAATCTAAAGACCAGCTGTAAATGACTTGTATGTTATGTGAAAATGAGAGTTTCAGGTGTCGTGCTCCGCTTACTTAATATTGTTTTATTTCTTCTTTTCCTCTGAGGAACAATCAATATAATGCTCTTGCACTTCTTGCACGGTTACATCAGATTCTAAACTCTGTGAAACATCCACAATTTTGATTGACAGCACAGGACTTTTTGTTCTGCACATCAAATTAAATTATTTTAGAAATAATTTGTGTGGCCTGTCCTTCTTCTACGCCTCCATGGTTGAGAGGTGGTCGTCTGGCTCAGGTTCCTGACACCAACCAAAGCTGCTTCACATCTTTCAGGTCTTCATGGTGGACAGGAGGTCCTGTGTCTCAGTACCTACTTGTTGACACCTGCTCGGTGTCCTCCAGGCCCTGAGTGCATCTGTCCTCGCCCTCAGGGCAGCGTTACCTTGTCCCCCTGAGGAAGACAAACAGATACGCAAATTCATTTATTCCTTCGGTAATCAGGCTTTTAAATGCTGCTGACAGCTAAATGAACACAGGCCAGGCATTGTAAACCTGAGAGCCTTAATGTGTATATTTATTCATCATTCATTTATTTCTTATTGTTCCTTGCCGCTCGCTCCGGTTGTCCATGCCAGCCTGCGGTACTGACAGCGTGGATGCTGTGTGTGCTGTTTAGTTGTTTCTATGTGACTTGAGGCTGCAAACTGAATCGCCCTGCGGGGATAAATAAAGTTGTTTGATTGATTCATTCATTAAAAGGAACCACATTCTTGACGTAGTATATTTTATAGTCTCAAGCCAGGGACCCCTCCACTAAAGCTCTGCACAAGGTTTATTCCAATTTTCATTTCTTCTTCGTTTCGTTTTACTGAAATGTAGGGTCCAGGACAGAGGTCGTCGAATGCTGTACAAGACAAATTGTGATTCATTATTTTAGGAAACAGAAATAAAATTTGATGTGACCAAAAATTCATCTTTTTAGACGGCAATATCACCACCTGATAAACAAGACACAAGAATACACACAAGAGGAGTCTATAGCCACCTGAGAGCTCTGTGGGGTTATAATTAGGAAGGACGGGTCCAAATACAATATTTATCACATACGAGGAAACTGTTTAACTGTTCTTTATTACATGACCAAACATCTCAGGTGATTTTGCGAGGTAATGCAAAAAGAATGTAATGAAGTGTAAAGAACCTTCAACAGAATTTGAAAAAGTAATGCATTAATTTTTTTAAAAAAATAAGTACTGTGTAATCCATTGATTAAATAATATGTTTTAATAGTGAGGACCTCAACACTTCTGCAGACTCATCACAATCTGAACACAACCTGTCTCACACATCAGAGCCGTTCTTCCCACAGGCCACCGTCTGATGAGTCTGACACAATCCCAGAGCAGCAACACAACACCAGCCACTGGTTTCCATTTCAGATCCACAGTTTATTTATGGTTTAAGATGTGTCATTTTTAACATGGTCATATCATCATGCACTGCCGCTGTCATAAATGTATACAGAACTTACAGAAACACTTGATTTGTGTATTTTTTGTGTTGTATTTAACAGGACCAGTCCGTCAGATTAAACAGCTCTCCTGCTCCTCAGTGATAACGGATCTCCAGAACCTCCTTCCAGCCTGATTAACATGTTCAACAGATGAAGCACTTACTAAACACAAAACAAAGAGCCTCTTGTTCCATTTCGACTCCACACCAACACAGTTATTTCATATTTCTAGTAATTAGGGCCACATGTATAGTTTTCTTTAATGTATGAAGCTTGTAAGACATCATCAGCAAATCATGACAGTTCCTGCTTCAGTAAAGCCCGCCATAAAAAAAAAATAAATGTACAACTAAAAAAGACCCAGGAGTGTAGCTTGATATGGGCGTCTGACGTGTCTGACCCGGCTAGCTTTAGTGAGTGGACAGAGGGCAGGGGTTCATTGAAATGAATGATGCTACTGGTTGAGCCATTGGATCTTCAAACTATCTGCGATGAATTAAACTGTGCGGGAGTGTGTCTACAGTACCAGGCGGGTGTCTGCAGAGGGTCATGCTGAGGGAGGGAAGAAACGTGGTGCTACATTACTGCCTGCCAGTTTAAACTGGACCTTGTATTGGACGCCTGCAGCGATGCCCAGCTCACAGCTCACACAGCAGCTTCAGCAGCTAATCACAAGTAAAGGAGCTGGAGGCAGGCGAGGAGCTGTGACTGCTGGGAGACACACAGGAGGCACCGATGTTAGTTTGATGTCAAGCACCCTTAAGTCCAAGCTGATAACAGTTATATGATGAGTAGTGAAGATAAATCCACTTTTTCATCCCAAAAGTGTCTCTGTCTCTGTAAAGGAACGTTGTGCGTCAAAGGAATAGTTCCATTTCTAACTCTGAGAACACACTGTTAGGGGTGGTTAGAATTTAAAGTGAGCTTTATTTACAAAAAGCCGAACGAGTGCAAAAACCAAGGGAACAAACGAAAAGACCAAAATAGTCACTCAAAAACAAACACAAAGACTATTGGTATAGGAGTAGGCTTGGGCTCGTTGGTGTGTGTGTGTGTGTGTGTGTGTGTGTGTGTGTGTGTGTTCTGTGCTGTTTGACCCGCCTACCAGGTGTCTCCCTCCCTTGCCGTGACGTCACTGCTCTGCCGGAAGCCGGAAGCCCTAAAAAGCTGCCGAGAGCTGAAGCTCGGGCTCAGTGTGACTTGTGGCTGCCAGCCTCATGCCTCTCCTCACCTTCGTCTTGAGTTGTGCCTTTTGCCTGTTCTGTGTGTTGTTGAGGCCTTAGTTGTGTTTGAGCATGGGAAAATGGTCCTGGTCACCTTTTGTTACGTCCTTCCTACCCCTACACAACGTGGGTGGTAACACGAGATACACAGACACTAACGACAAGACGAGGAACAGGTGAGGTGGAGCAGCAGGTGAGATAACGAAGGGGAAGCACAGAGGAAACAGTACAGGCAGACAGAGGGAACATAGAGGGAAGAACACAGGAGACACTGAAAGGACACAAGAGGGCAAGGCATCAAAACATAACACACAAGACACTGAACCATGACACACACACACACACACACACACACACACACACACACACACACGTTTATACACTATGGCCTAAGGCTGCATTCCCACCAAATCCAGCATTTTGGCTGAACGCTGCAGGGTGGTGCGGCGATGCGGCCTGTCTGTGTGACGTTCTGTTGTGACATTTAACCCCGGCTCATCAGTCTGCCCGGAGGAGAAGCTCCTGTGCTGTGGTGCTGCCAGCAGGCAGGTCGTTCTGCAGATTGTCGTCCACACTGACGGATCATTTTTTTGTAAACAAGCAGAATGTGAGGCGGATCACTGCGCTGTGTTTTAAACTGAGGAGTAAGACCACATTTAGTGATCACAAGTGAACCATAACACCACACAAACCATGAACACAACATGTTCCCTCTGAAGCATTTAGCCATTCTGAACAAAATGCCGTCCTGCTCTGCCTCTGGTCTGCACTCGAGCCTCTGCCCGTGTAGGTTTAGCATGCCGGTCCCGCAGTGATCGTCAGGATCCACTGATGAAACTGATGTTTTGAGCTGGTGCACGATGCCAACCTGAGTGAACACTCAGCTGCAGTTTCATCGTCAGCGTACATGACTGGTTTCTCCCAAAACACCCAGCCGACTACAGCAAAGAAGGTTTTGGCGTGAATGCAGCCTGAAGCCCAGCAGGTCCAGAGGGAGGAGATCTGCATTCAGTGAACGATCAGTCAGTGTGTCCGAGCGGCTGAATGCACCAAGATCTCTTTAAAAGGAGGTTTAGATTTTATTCACAAGATATTTTTTTATAAATGTTCATGATCTCTCACACAAACCAGATTTCACACATATACATATGATTGTTAATACTGTCCTATTCCATACTTTGAACATGATCATCGTCACACAGGATGTATAATTCACCACACCCTTGATTCTACTAACACAAGATTCTGTTGTTCAGTATTTCTTTCTCCTACATCGAGTGAAAAAATAATGTTCTCTACTGAAAGATGGCCAGTTCTGATAAAGTCTACGACCACCTGAATACAGGAACAATTCAACACATCATGCATTTATTTCAATATTTAGAAGCACTGCAAAAGGCTCATGATAATGAAAAGCTTTAAAACAGGGCTAAAGACTGTGGGAATACAAAGATGAACAGTATGATTATCATGTCATACAAGCTCTCAGTCGAGCAGCGCTACCTCTGTCAGATCCCACCACATGCATATATTCCCGCCTCCCCGTGGATGCATAACAGCCATTTCAATACAGCCACGACCTTTGGTTTTCCCTGAGCCCTGCAACATGAGTGCCGAAAAGGCAAAACCTGCAGATTAATCACAATGCCTCCTTGACACAGAGCTTCAGTATCACCTCGAAAGAAAAAAGCAGAAAGGAAGAGTGTTCCTGCAATACTACCAATCCGATTAAGTTGCCTCCTGTCTCTGAAATGCAGCGATCAAAGTGTGCAGATGAGAGCTGAGTTGAGCAGCTCTGCCTCAGCACAGCTTCCTGCTGTCGCCCCAATAAAAACACCTCATGTGCTCAGAATCCTGTGAGGCTGATGCATTTCCTTTGATTTCACTGAACGTCAAAACCTTACGTTACATAAAGCTCTCAAGAATGATGTTAATATTAAATGTGTGTTTTATTTTCACTCAGCATGTCAGTCATGGCTCCAGCTACAATCTTACAACATAACCTTGTCAAAACACAACAGAGTGTGTGTCTGGACCGAAGCCCGTGGACTCACACTGCTCAGCTCATTTACATGGAGAGAAGGTCAACCGGCTGCCGTCTTGCAAGACGAGCCTCTGTGGAAGATCTGATTTATTTACACTTCATTCTCCGCTCCTGGGACTTTTCATAATTGTGTTATTTTGCAGAAACAATAAAATTAATATGAACAATGTATTAGATCATTTTATGCTTTATTTCACTTTTCTCCTGAGATAATCAGGTCATAACTGACGGTTAAAAAGACAGTGGAAGTCTTAAAAAAAGGACATTTGCATTTGAAAATAATGAATATTGTGTTTTATCTGATCTTTTCGATTTTAGAAACAACGTCTCCATCTATACTCTCAGTGTCGAGATGACACTGCCCTGGTGAGGAGGAGCTTAGAGGCAGCCAGGGGGCGGCATTTTGTTTTAAACAGCACATAATCTTTCTTCCCATGAATCCACTACAGACCGATGCTAGGGGCTCATCCTTGCCCAGTGGCCACTCGTAGTATTGCAGCTGCCCAAAAAGCATTTCCCCCATGTAGCACCATTATAAAAGAGAGGTCTGTGAAAGGGTTGACAGGACACCTTCAACTGCAAACAAGATCAAATTACAACCTCTTTCTAATAAACATGTTGATTTAAATCTTGGTTTTATAACCCAGAAAAGCAATTTTAAAAATCTGTGATGTCATCATAATGTTAAGTTCAAAGGCAGTGGGAACTTGTTGGCGTGAGTGCCACCTGGTGGACCTCATGGGACCTTATTTCTGAAAAATGTTAAGTGTAGTCAAGAAAAGACATTTTGGATCCTTTTTGAATATTTTACAAATTATACATTTGCTTGATTAAAAAGATATCACTGTTTGTCATTAAGATCGTAAAATCTCATGTAGTTTTTTGAACAACATTGTCTCGCTCAGCAAACGTCACCAACACCAACATGGCCGCCAACTGGGCCCAGAAAGAGTATTAACCCTCTGGGGTCCAGAGTGTAATTGTCACCTTAAAAACAGTTTACCTTGCCTTTTTTGGTGTCATTTTTTTCAGCACAACCTCACATGTGTGACTGCACAGTTATTTTTTTCACGTGGTTTGCCATTTAAGTTTGTGATTGGTTGATGTGGTGCATTTTTCCACCAATAGGAGAGCGGGTGTCACATGTTTTTTTTGCTTGCAAGCACTTCCTGCTTGCGGACACTTTCCTGAGAAAAGCCTGTTTTTACCGTTTCTTCCTGCACCAAACGTGACAATAATATTCATGAAAAAGCATGGTGTGAATTATTTATCATATGTCCGGTTTAACTTGGCCTATCAACACAATTTAAAAACGGGTATATAGGTGGAAGTCTGCACCTTCCACACAAGTTGAAACGGAGACTCACTGAGGCTGCATCTTGCTGCTACGCCATCTTAAATCGGTCACATGCTGGCACGTCCGTCGACCCCAGAGGGTTAACAAAGGTTAAAATCACAGTAGAGTTGTCCATATTGACAGCTGCAGTTATGTGAAAGGAGAGTAGGTCAGGTCTGTGAGCTGTTAATAAACAGGAGCAGCTCGAGAAGGTTACGGCTCGTTTGTAAATTGACAAACATCATTTCTGTAATTCATGGCACAAAATGTGATTCGTCTCTGTCCATTCACTGCCATAGAAGGGGCCTACTCAGCTTCGTCCCTCTCTCTGCTCGTACAGTGGATCACCAGGCCACCCAGGGGCTCGTGGACGCAGGAGGATCTCTGATCTCCCTCCCTGGTGTTGAGTGGACTACCAGGACCACGGAAAATCTCAGTCAGATATGTTGTTATTTCCCAGCTGCATGTTCAGTGGCTGTCTGGGTTGTGCTTGTGTTAATCTTGTGGACAGTGGGCGGTAGTTGCCCCGGTAAATACACCACCACGACCAGCTGTTGCAGCTGCAGTGTCTCTGGGCTCATTAGGGCCGGTGGCAGGGCAGCAGCAGCCCGCCTGTCCACTAAAACTTACAAGCACAGAAGCACTCTGACAATAAAGGTCATGTGTTTCCCTACTACAGCTTATAAACCTCTGAAGACCGACATTACCAAAAGTACTTTGTGAGTCAAGCATAGAGAACACAACAAAGAAAGCCAACCGATCAATAAGAGATTAGCCTATGAATTGGTAGTTTTAACTTTTTAATATCTTCAGATGTGTGATCTGGATGGAAATATAAATCCAGATGAAATATAAGAGTCCATCTTGTTGTGTGTATACTCTTCATGTCTGTGACATAGTCTACAGATACAATAAAATAGGAGACTCTGAATCTCAAGATGGCGTGCCGCTGCAGGCTTACCTGACCCGTGTGAGAAGCTTGGCAGGACAACAGTTTGGCTGCTCGAACCTATTAACATGGACACGTGTGTTCGGCCCCAAACAGCGTCAATCACTGCATTCTTTTGTGCAATTTGAAATTGATTCTTTTCGCAGCGACCACAGTTTGTTCTTCCACTATATTGTTGTAGTGAAACACAGCTACACTTGTCATTTGCTTACACCACAAATGTCATCACAACACATTTTTTCTGATACGTGATTAACTGGTGATGTAGATGGAAACGCAGCAGGTTCAATCTGCATATTCAGACATCAGTTAACAGAATCACCATTCTCTTTCTTCTCTACCAAACTTATGTAGTCGAATGAAAAACCATTTGCAGTTATATCTTTTGAGTTTCTAATATCTTTTCATTACATTTTCAAACCCTTTTCATTCTCCAAAGCATCCCCAGTCTGCTCACTGACAGAGAGCAGCCAGTGACAGCGACTGAGGCATCGCTTCAAATGGATCTGTCCAGCTCTTTGATTCTGCTGCACCATCTGAAGCCTCAGAAATGAATGATAGCTTTGTGCTCAAAGACAATGTCACATAAGCTCTGGGATCAACATCGACTGATGTCACCAGCTACAAAAGTTACTTTGTACCATTCCATCAAGGTGGGTCACACAACATCAAGAACACACTCTGAACATAAGAACGATGCAGAGACTTGGTTCTTTTATTTTAAAACTATTATGTTGGATGTAACTTTAAAGTACAGAAGCCCTTAAGGGCCAATGGTTCAATTCTTCTTTTAATGGGTTTATCTTGAGATCACAGCTTACTTGTTACATTATCTTGAGATTACAAAAAGCTTTTTATCCCGACATAACAACATAAATTAACATGTTATCATGAAAAAAAGTAAATCCTAGCCTAGTGCTAGTTAGATTAGCAGTGCCATGCCAGCATGCAAACATGGCGCCTTAACATGTGTAGCAGCAGTTGAAGGTGAAATTGTCAGATCGAGTAGTGGCCATTATTGATCCACGTGTCGATCCAGACTGTGCTATGGTATTATTTATTCATATATTAAGAAACCATACCGTTCAAACATGTGAAAATACCCTCATATCAGATCAATAGGTAAAGCATTTAAATGGCAAAAGTGTATACAAAGTTCACATGGTTTGCTTTGAACACAGCAGTGTGTGTGTGTGTGTGTGTGTGTGTGTGTGTGTGTGTGTGTGTGTGTGTGTGTGTGTGTGTGTGTGTGTCATGGTCCACACTTATGTGTTGATGAATTGTGTCATCATCTCAGGAACACAACATTTGTTTTTCTGTGATAAAGACATACATAACTTTGTTCTCTGTTTTCACAGCACTGTGTGTGCCAAAGAGCTATACTGTTGTGCAACAACCATTAAAGCCACATCATAGAGGAACTGAGGAAGGCTCTTGGATGAGAGGTGAAACGTCTTCAAGAGTCCAGTTGCCTACGATACAGCACTCAGAGTTACCCTGTCAACACCTCAGTGAGCCACTCTGTTGCACTGGATGCATCAACAACAACACACACACACACACACACACACAACCACAATTGGATTAATCCGCTGCTGAAAATAGTCCCCCCAAATTGCACTATTTTCTATTTCCGATTTATCTGATAGGTGTTTTTTTTAATATGTCTTAAGTCGGATCCAATGGGCTCGGCGCTGAGAGCCCCAGGCAGGGTAGGGGGGTCTGTGATTTTGAGAGACGGACTGACACATTTTATCAATGTATGGGTCTTGGCTTGTAAAATGGTTTGATATACTATTGATCATACTGATTTTTTTTCTTTTTTGTATGTTTCATGTAATCAGAATCAGAATTCCTTTATTGTCCCGCATACGGGGACATTTCTTTGCCACAGCAGCCAAATGACAGTTCTATTACAAAAAGCTATAATAATAGTAAAAAATAAATGTAATAAAAAGCTAAGAATGGAATAGACTCGTATGTACATATAAACATAAGATTGTACAAAATGAACATGTAATTATAAACAGTGTGGCAGTGACTTGTAATTTACAGATAATAGATACGGGTTTTCAAAAACATGTCCTGTTATGTAGTGGAGGGTTATTTGATATTCATGGGGGTTTTACTTATATGCCACTATTAGGTCTCATTGCTTTCTTGCTGACATATACTGTAAATAGTTAATTCAAAGTTGAGCTCGTGAACATGAAGTGGATGTAAGTTAGTGTGACATCACCTTCATACGACCAACCAAACAACAGCTGCTACGTAACTGCACATCTGTTACTTGAGGCACTCTGGTCATGTTTAGGACTTGGTCTTAGTTGAGCTGGTCTTGACTACAACACTGATTTTAAGCCGACCACAGTGTTTCCTAAACTGAAGTGAACTGTGAGCATGTGACAAAGGTCCAGATTGCCTGGAGCTGGTACGCTGCTGCAGTTACTATGGGAACTGTGATGCATGTCGTTTTGGGACCATTGGCAATATGAGGATGTGTTGGAAAATCTCAGGTCAGTTTCAAAGTTGGTTCTGACTAGGGTTGTCACGATACTAAAATTTTCAACTCGATACCGATACTCAGGAAAATATTCGATACTCGATACCATTTTCGATACCACAAGGATAAAAACAAAGACCCCCAAATTTAACAGAAATATTTTTATTAACAAGAAAAATGCACAGGTTAAATATTTATAATTAAAAAACAGTTGTGCAAAAAGAAACTGCAACTATGATAACAAGTTTCAGGTCTGAGGTAGTGCAAAAAATAAACAGATGGTAGAGTCGGCTGTGTGTGTTGCTGTTTGGTTGCAGGTCGACTTTTCTCTGCTTCATTCTGGGTCTTCAAGAGAGAAAATAACACTTTTCAGTCACCAACATTTATGTAAACTTATTAACTCTATGCTTATGTATACTGACACTGTGTCAATTAACGTAATATGGGCATACTACGTGCCTGATTTATTTATTTATTTACGTTGTTTATAATCATTAACGTGACGTCAGCCTTTAATTGCTAGCTGCGGCTAATGGCTAATAATAACACGGCCAACATTAATGCGGGCCACCGGCCACGATAACATCAGTAATAGGTAAGTTTGAAACGAAAGACACTAACCTGTCGAAATTCACTGTAAAGGCCAGGCTGTCGGTCCTTAAGATGTTTCACCAAGTTTGAAGTAGCCTGCTGCTCGACTTGGTCGCCGCCGCCTTGCAGCAGTGTTTGCACACAGGCCTATCCGCGTCCTTCGGCTTTCCGTGCACGTCAGGCTCGAAGGCAAAATACCTCCAAACAACACTTTTCCCTCTTTCATTTTCAACCAAATCTGGTTGGTTTGGACCTCCTGCAGCAGCACTGGCCATCATGCTCTGTTGTTATTGTGCACGTCACGGTGAGGGGGAGGGGCCTGCTGCTGTGTGTGTGTGTGAAGGCAGAGAGTGAGAGGGACGCAGCGTCGGCAGCTCGGCGTCGGGGGGTATCGATACTTTCGAAAATGAGTATCGTATCCGGATACAACGTTTTAGTATCGATACTTTTTTGAGTATCGATACTTTTGACAACCCTAGTTCTGACATCATGTCATATGATTAAAAGCAGCAGAATGGCTGCCGTTACTACATGGAACTCCAGGTAAGAGCTTTCTCTCCTGTAACGGTTTGTAGTTTTCCCAGTTCCATTATGCATGCTAACATGTAAGTCAACCTCCCACCATAATATGAAATCATTTCTGTATTTGATGAGTGACACTGAGTAGTTTAATAGTCTCATCTCTGGAGAGCAAAAAAAACTTTATAGGCTGAATAGAGCAAGTTAATTGCTCCCAATGAAATATCATGCAACACTTTCACATTAGCATGTGGCTTGGGGGGTATTCAAACATTATAAATAAAAAGCTTTGTCTATATGGAGTACATTTCAAATAAATCTTGTCTACACCAAGATTATCTGAGTGAACACAGAGCGCGAGAACACACAGAGGAAGTGTGATGCTCACAGAGATCAAACAGCAGAAACCGCAGTGAGAAAGTCATCTGAAGGTAGACATGCTCCCCTGCTCTGTGTCTCTGTTTAGTTTCTGATTATTGCACAGATATGTGGTGTGATCATTACAGAGCGATGCCAAATGCCTAGCGCCCTGTTTGCTCAGAGCTCCTCTCCTTGGCAAGGCAATCACTGATGAATATTTAAAGCTCTCACTAACAGAAATAGATCGTCAGGGTCATACGAGGTGTGCGCTCAGAACGTCCCCCATCCTGGTTCGATGGCCACACTCAAGGACGCTCAAAGCCTCATCAAAAATACTGAAGGCTGAAGCGCAGGACGCATTTTTCACATAAATGCCACTATAACACTCAATGGCCCTCATTTATCAATCTAACGTAGAAACCAGCGCAGATCTGAGCGCAGAAATCATCTTACGACAGGGTTCACGTGTGATTCATGAAACACTCGTATCTCGCCGATCACAGTGTAAGAATGATCAGGTGTGGATAAATGTGGCGGCTGAAAACAATCGTTATTTAAATACCATGCCCTTAAATATTCCCAGTTTAGAGGCTTCGCCCTTAGAGTTTACAACATGGAGATGCGTCCAAGAAGAGGAACTTCTCCGACCTTGAAATTGAGACCAGAACATCACACGTACAGTTAAACAAATGAGTTTTATTTGGCAGACTGAAAAGTGGCTTCACAGGAAGTCGGAAGAATGCTGTATGGAAAGAAATCACTGCTGCGGTCAACAGCGATGCCGTCGTCAATCAAACTCCAGCTGAGGTTTGAATATTTAATTTATATATCCACAATATGTATATTCATATATATATATATATATATATATATATATATATATATATATATATGTATATATATATATATATATATATGTATATATATAATCGATTATATCGCAATTTATATTTAGGTCAAGAAAAAATGGTCAGACCTCAAACTCGCCACCAAAAAGCAGAGCGGGTGGAGCTGATCGGGTCCGCTTCAATCTCGGGCATAAGTGGTGGAGGAGACACAGACGCACCACCTGAGTCTGAGCCGGATAATGGTAAACACTTAATGACCTACTAATATTTTTTGTACAGGGTTCAGCTGCTGGAAATCCCTGAATGCTTGAAGCTTTTTGGCTGTTCAGCCTATATTTAAATTAACCACAGCCGCATGGTGCTGGAAAAACACCTTGAAAAGTGTATTTGACTTGAGAAAAGGTGCAGGAACCATGTTTGTAGTTTAAATAATTACACGGTTGCAGTTTATTTCTTTATTTAAATGATGTTTCAGATCATTGGGAGCCAGGCACGAGTGGCGTTGTTCAGGCTGCGGCTGAAGAAACCGGTCTGGAGTCAGTCCCACAGAGCCAGTCAGATGTGAGCTGTGCGTGCGGGCGCATGTCCTCCACCGCCCGTGCAGGCACACCACCACGACCCTGGATTCTGACGGCAGAGGTCTTGGAAAAACAAACCGAAATGTGTCGGTCAGTGGCGGAGATAAATCGCTCACTTACAGCAATAAACGACACTTTAAGAGAGATAAACGAAAACCTGAAACGTGCATCACACGTATAAAATGTTTGACTAAACGTTGTGCGTTGTCTGTTTCCCTGTATTGAATAGTTGCCAAACATAAGTATTTAACACTTTACATTTCAGAAGCGATGAATGAGCTCCTGTCTCCCCCGTGCAGCCTCCAGTTGGGGCTCTGCTGGCCAGGCTCTCTGGGCAGAGGTTCATCTGGCTGCACCGGGACATCACATGGCTCCCTGTATTGTGCAGTATTGTGCAGAACCCCACAGGCTAAAATGATGCTGCAGACTTTCTCTGGCGTGTACAATAGGTTCCCCCCTGATGCAGCGCTCCAACGTGGCCCGTGTGCGTAAATGTGCATGGTTGAATCTGCGCTCCTGCTCTGTTGCAGGGTTTGCCAGTGGAGTTACCAGGTATTCCTTGAGGGGATAACCTTTGTCACCGAGCACATGAATCACACCAAAATGAATATTGATTTAACGCAGTAGTTAGGCTACTCACCGAGGAGATGACTCCGCCCTCCTGTAGCCGTGTCCCTACGCTGCTGTTTTGCCAAATGAAGGAGTCATGCGTCCCCCGGCCACCGGGACACCACGTTTAGGAGAGAGAGGCTGGCATCACAAATGACCTGAGCGTTGATGGAGTGATAGTTTTTATGACTGATGAATGTGTAATCATTCATGGATGGCGGCTTCACACGCACATAGGTGCAATCAATCGCACCGATCACATTAGGAAACCCAGCAATATCATAAAATTCTCTCTTAATCACAGTTTGCTGAGCATCATTGTAAGGAAACTGAACTGAATGTATTGACAAGACAGGGACTTGATAGCCGCCAACACTGCTGGCATCGTTCTGCTAATGGTTGGCTGTGACATACCGGACCTATCCCCGATCTCCCGCCGAAAGGACCCCCATGTGGAGAGCACCTGCACTGGCACAGGTATGACATTCGAGCGTCGGGTTTCTCTCCTTAACCAAGGCTGCAAATTGTGGCCTAATTCCAAAAGGAGATGCCTTGGGGGACGAAAGCGACTTAACAGCCACTCATCACTCTCCATAAAGAGAAAACCATCTCACGTCTTACGGGCACATATAGGTCTTCTAACAGAGCCAGATCTGCCATTGTTGAGATGTGATGACTGTCAAAGCTCTTGTATACATAGTTTAGACTTGGCGTGAGATTTGATCGTAGCCTCCGCTCACGTCCAAATTGATAAATGCTGAGCTTTGCGTGGAAATGACCGTGCGCCCAGTTTTCTGTCATAGTTCATTTGATAAATGAGGGCTAATGTCTTGCTGAGTCTGAGATGGTCAACAGGTCTGAATAGGTGTGCCTATGGGAGAGGACCTTTTACTTCAACAGGCTAAAACGCGCTGGTTTGCACTGCTGAAGTATTCACTAACTTCTTCTAGTACTACATTGTTTCAAGCTACATCTTCATGGCTGTATTTTTTTTACCTTGTGAGTCTGTGCGTGTGTGTGTGTGTGTGTGTGTGTGTGTGTGTGTGTGTGTGTGTGTGTGTGTGTGTGTGTGTGTGTGCGTGTGTGTGTGTGTTTTCACATTAAGATCGAGGTTTGTGGGGCGGTGTGACAATATGTCCAAAATTAGATTTACTGCCGAGGGAGTTAGTCCAAAACATTTCATTCAACCTGCTTGAGATAATTTTAGGTTGTTTTAATGTATTGTGTTTGCTTATTTTTTCTCATATTAACTGAATATTGTCTGTCACACTGCTTACAAGTAAAGAAACATTCCGCTGAATTTCAAGTTTGGATCATCGCTCAAAAGTATAAAAGAATCTTCAGACCACACTGGGTCTGCCGATCTCGTTACAATGCAGAGATCTTGTTCCCTTACATCCATGAGGATGCCACTTGACAAATTCCACCAACCCAAACAACATTGCAGACCAAGCACACCCCTTCATGGCAGCACCGCCTGTACAGACTCTACAGCCGTGGTGCTGAAGCAGTGTACCGTAACTAATTGGTGATTACCTGACTTTTGCTTTAGAGCCACAATCAGGTGGACATTTTTAACTCTGATGTCTTGACAGCTGTACAGTGGTTTGCCTTAAAATTTGGTTTACACTTTCAATTTCCAATCAAGATGAACTGCAATGAATTATTTTTTCTCCAAGTCATTTTTGGGTGGGTCAAGTCAAGTTGGGCCGGCAGTTAACAGCAACTGCAAACACGATGATATCAACCAGACTGAGGGGTCAGGTCTTTCTCCTCAACCCACTCACCTGTGATGCTCAAGGGTCCCTCCCAGCAGGTGTAGCAACCCTCGCCACTGCAGCGCCGTAAAGGAGTCGTCCAGCCAGGAGGCGGCCAAAATGTAAGCAGCAGCCAGTAGTAGGTGTGCCTGCTCATTTAGCACATGTGATGAACTGTACCTAATACAGAGAGGACGAGCATGACTCCTGCAACAGGACTCTATGTACATTTGTGTATTTCCACATTTCGATCTGCCCACACTGCCCCGAGCCGCATGGGGCTGTGTGTCCTGTCAAACACTCGAGTATCAAAAGTAATTTTCTGGCAATAAAAGTACTTAATTATCAAACAACAAGGAACAGCAAATAATACAAACATTCACATGTATGTGCTGTACGCTGTGGGTCAGCTGATTATCATCCTGGCTGGTTATCAGCTGGAGTCAGAGATGTGTTTTATCTGATCGCAGATAAAATATATTACAATTTTAAAATATTAAAATATATTAATATACAATTTACAAATGCGCTACTTTGGCTCTGATCAATATGTAATCTACAAAGTAACTAGTAACTTAAGTTATCAAATAAATGGAGTGGAGTGGAAGTATAAAGTAGCAGAAGATGGAAATACTCTAAACTACAAGTTCCTCAAAATTGTACTTGAGTACACTTCTTGAGTAAATGTACTTAGTTACATCCGTAACTACAACCGCAACTACATCAGGTATCAAGTTCCAAGTCATTAAAACTATCCGTCACGATGGTTAAAACAAGTAGTTCAGATGTTACTGATCAGAACCTCACAGCCACAGTCTGCTCCAGATTCTCCCACAGTCACTCCGAAACTCTCAGCAGGTAGTAAACACACCTGAAGGCTTAGCATACAAGCTGTCAAACATCTGTGGGAGAAGTGATTGTATCGCCTTGACAACAGAGCATCTTTATCACTTCTTCTCAAAGCATGCTGAGCAGCTGTCTTGGTGCTGCCCACTCAGGATAAATCAGGTTAGCAGTGGATTAAGTCGAGGCACCTTGTTTGTGTAATGTACTTTATTTTCCTCAGAAAGCGTTCTCTGGTGTCAGGAGGCATTAGTGCACAACTGTCAATCTCCCCCTCTCTCCCTCTCTCTGTCTGTCTGCTGCAGCTGCTGTTGCTCTCCTCCTCTATGTCAGACTTTCTCCGGGGAGAGTTGGTGAGGCTGCAGGATGATTGCTACTTCAACTGTATGTCTCAGCTTTTGAGGACTGAGTAGAAATGAATGCTGTGACAGGGATGGATTTTGATCGACTCATAATCCTGGCTGTGAGGTCCTCAGGTCCTGGCTCACGCAAGTGACAAACAGTCAACAGCTCATCATGTCATCAGGGCAGTGTGGTGGAAAACACAGCTCTTGTCACCTTTGCTAGTTGTTTGCATTAAACAAGCAACATATATTTGTGTTTATCAAAGCTTCCAAGAACTGAATGACAAAATGAATCCACAAAGAACCTGAAGGCTGCTGTGATATTTGCCCAGCCTTTCATTTCAGAAGCTTTTAATCATTTTCCATCTCACTGGTTTGGGGATGATTTAGGGATGTTTGGAATGTGAATCCTTTCCAAAACTGGAACAGGTGTAAAGTGAGAGTGCGTTGGCTCTTTATATAATGAACTCATATAAGGCATAAGTTACTTTCCTTAAAATCACGCTACGGCATCAGGGACTATTTACACTGAGATGCATGATTTAATCAGAAACAGCTGTGGGGGGTCATCCTCTGAGGCCGTGCTCAGGATGGACGCGTAGTTATTGAAAACTGAGAAAAAGGGGTTGACTGAACGATGAACACTTAAAAAGACATAATGAGCCCTCTGATGAGCAAGATAGTGTCTTGGTAACTGTTAAAGAAGAAGTAACTGAGCCTGGAGATGAGCTGCTCTGTGGAGTGAAAGACTGCCACTTTATAACGGATATTCACATGGCTATTCACATACTTAAGTCAGATTTAAGTACTTGGAGGAGCTGACAATGCTAAAACATGACCTTAACCAGAAGCTACCAGAGGGAGGGAGGGAGCGAGCAGCACTGCAACCAAAGAGGCCCTGCTATGTCTGCTGAAAGAACCACACAGGCGGCAGGAATATGCTACCGATATTGAAAGCAGATCCAGAAGAAAGAACATTCAGATTCATGGTGTTCCCACCTACACCACTGAGCTCCCCTAACCCAGCACTATGTCCCTACGAATCCAAAGTGCTCACAGGTCTCTGTCACAGAAGCCAGGGCCTGATGCTGCTCCAAGGTCCAGTCCTTCAAGCGTCCTGCCTCCGCTCTCAGTGTACTTCCTTGATGTCACTGATGTTGGCTTGGAAGAAGAAGTTATAAATATCAAGCAGATTTTCTTCGACCATGATTATGTTTAAGAGTTGACGGAGAAGCGCAGGGTCTATGGGGGGATTAAAAAAGTGCTAGAAGACAGAGAGAGAGGCATTTGATTCCAAACCCTGTTCACCAGGATTCGGATCCACCGGAGCTCCAGCCCGGAGCGGAGAATACTGTGGGCGTTTCCATGGCAACAAGCAGACACCAGGGATGGAGGAAAATGAATAGAGACAAGAGTGAGAGAAAAGCTTCAAGAGTTCAAGAGATCACCCCAACATTAAAAGAATGGAGAGCACAGAACAATGAATGAACTGACTGGAAATAAGCCTGTAACAGCACCAGTTAATTGGACACCTGACACTGTGCCTCTGAAGTTACCTCCAAACTGAGAAACTTGTGGGACTAGCCTTGTATTGAGAGTCAAGCTGCCATCCACCCATCATGAACATGATTTAATATTTTTGACCACATTGATAGCACTGTTTCTCTGCAGCATCCAATTCAAGGCAACAAAGTGATTGATGTTTTCAATCCAGCTATGGTGGAGTTTCTTCTGGCCGTTAGCAATGATGCTGTCAAGTGGAGGGAGGATGTGCTTGTGAGGCCTCTGGAGGCTGGCGGCAGTTTCTTTGGGATCGAGGATGCTGGCCGCGACAAGGACAGGGGAAGGCCCCCTGGAGAGCGCACAGGAAATGAAATACGGATCGACCAAATCGATTTACTGTCAGTACACTTTAACAAAGTAAGTTATCAAAGCAGTGGGGTACCCTCTAATGGGCGTCCGGCTCAAGAACACGGTGTATGGGGTGGCACTTGTCCCAGGCTGTGACAGACAGCACAGGGGTGTGTGTGGGTTGATGGGCGTTAAAGAGTGGGGCTCAATGAAGAGCAGGTGGGTGGAGTTGACACAGTGTGAAGCGATCAAGTATTGATCTGTTTGCCTTTCACAAACTCGTTGTCCTCTGGTAGTCATGGCTGGTCAAACAGAGAGCTGCCTCTGTCACTGCCGTGTGGACGAGCATCAGAACACCATTTACACTTTTGTTTGACTTGAACTCTATCATTGTGGGACCAGTGTGACTTACTAACTCAGGGTTGTTGAGGGATTTACAGGTAATAAAACTGTCACAGAATCCAAATGTAACTGACCCACTGAGCATTTAAACATTAGTAAAGGTAGTCTGAGGAAGCAGTCAAGCTTTAAGCTGCTCCTGAGTGCAGGTGTACCATCACCTTTCCACGACGCCATACACAACTGTCACAGATCAAAGTTCAAACAGTTTCAGACACAACCATCAAAGCGTTGTTTACTAACACTTGTACATTCAGAGTGTAAACGTGCTGCAGGTGACAGAACCCTCAGCTCTCTCTGTGCTGCAGAGGACTGGTCTGGGACCAGCGGGTGGAGCAGCTGCTTGTTCTCCTGTCGTGGTCGTGGTCGTCCTCTCAGGTCGCCTTGTTGGTTTATGTTGTTCACATTTGACTATTATTGGACGTGCCTTCAGTAAATTTAATTCAAAACTACTTTCTGTGCATTTGTGATGCTTTCTTGGGATATACAAGTACTATAATACCTATAGTACCTTTGCAGTACCTTAAGAAATAATAATAAAAATCTACTTTCGTAAAGAAAACAATGTTTTTTAAAGGTTTTAACATCAATACGCAGGTTTTTCAAACGCGGGTAACCCTGCTAATAACTGTCTAACTACGTTCACGTGTCCCGTTCATCAACACACATGCGGTGGAAGAACTGTGAGCAGTAGAAAGCAGCAGATCATGGACCTCATCAGACTACATCCAGAAGACGTTCAACTTGTTCTGAAGACGTGTTCACCCAGGTCTTGTGTCTCATCACTGCCAAGCCGAGGCGACTGCTGACTACTGCAGGGTTAACTGACCTCGGAGTAAAACCTGATCATTTACATACACATTGCTCACAAAAGTCATTTTGCGTCATCACACTCTGATTGGCTGGGAGCTGCTTTCACTCATTAATTAGAAGCCGGTCTCCCCCACCCTGAGCACAGGTGATCTGAATCCACTGCAGTCAATCAAGAGGGATTTTGATATTCAGCCATATTAAAAAAAGATATCAAGTACTGCACAATGGGACTGCTACAATACATCCATTTATTTAAATTGTTGCAGGTTAGATATGAACATTGCAGGATAAACTTTGATTTCCTCTCAGTGTCGCTGTAACAGCTTTGTTGGATTAGAAGCTTTTGTGAGCGTCTTGTCATTTCACAACAAGACGTGGTTTGGAATGCCGGACAGCTGAGACATTGGCAGGCAAGACTGCTCACTTCTCTTCCTCTGGCTGACCTCCTCTGCATATCGGTATATTTCCACAGTCCGTTGGTATGCATTTGGCTCTCGGCACTGACTGGGCATAATCGTTGCCTCGGTCTCATAATGGTTTGTGCACAGCTCCCCCTCTGAAGCCAAAAGCTCTGCTCAGCAGCATCAGGACAAGAGATGTGAGCCAAAAGAAGACAATGAATATTTCACAGCTCTTCAAATGCTAGGAAACATTTAGTTTGAAGCAATAGCATCGAATTCTTTGTTCTGACATGTAAATCAAACTGCTGAGCATCAATTGTTTTAAGGAAAAAGTGCCCCTCCAAACAAAATGATATAAATAGTCCAGAGAGAGAGAAATTCCTCTGCTGGGGAGGGACTGTGCTAAAGTTCACGGCCTGTAATTATACTATTCCTTTCTGAAGAGGAATGGCCTGAATTCCTCTCAGAATTGTTGATCTTGTGAGTTGTCACCACAAAGTTAATTTCCCCAGGGAGCACCATATAAATTGCATGCCATTGAACAGAGGTAATAGCTGCGGTCTTGGAGATATGTTTGGCAGCAACTTCCAAGAGGTACAGAGAGAGCGAGGGAGAGAGAGAGAGAGAGAGAGAGAGAGAGAGAGGGAGAGAGAGAGAGAGAGAGAGCGAGAGAGAGAGAGAGAGAGAGAGAGAGAGAGAGAGAGAGAGCGAGAGAGAGAGAGAGAGAGAGGGAGAGAGAGAGAGAGAGCGAGAGAGAGAGAGAGAGAGAGAGAGAGCGAGAGAGAGAGGGAGAGAGAGAGCGAGAGAGAGAGAGAGGGAGAGAGAGAAGAGAGAGCGAGAGGAGAGTGAGAGAGGAGAGAGAGAGGGAGAGAGAGAGAGGAGAGAGCGAAAGAGAGAGAGAGAGAGAGAGGGAGAGCAAAAGAGAGAGAGTGAGAGAGAGAGAGTGAGAGAGAGAGAGAGAGGGAGAGCGAGAGAGAGAGGGAGAGAGAGGGAGAGCGAGAGAGAGAGAGAGAGAGAGCGAAAGAGAGAGAGAGAGGGAGAGCGAAAGAGAGAGAGAGAAGAGAGAGAGAGAGAGAGAGAGAGAGAGAGAGAGAGAGAGGGAGAGCGAGAGAGAGAGAGGAGAGAGAGAGCGAGAGAGAGAGCGTGAGCGAGCGAGCTGCACTGGTGTTTGTTCCTCGCAGCAGCTCACTCCTCCCTGCTCATTAGTTTGCAGTTGGGAACAAGTGTTTTGGCTGCGTCTTTGTATATTGCCTGGTGGTCTCTCAGCAATTTGTTGTTATCATGTTCATATTTTTAAGAGGTGAGGTAAATTTTTTGCTAATAGAAGATGATAAAACAGTTTGGAATCCATCTGTTGTGTGGAGACCAGGGGGCTTCAGAGAGCTGTAACATGCAGCGCTGCCACATCAACTAATTGTTGTCAAGTTTATAAAGGTAGTTTACAGCAGCATATTACTCACATAATCCTTACAAAGCACACACATTCAACAGCATGTGAAATATTTATACAATCTCTCACTTGGTTTGGGAAATATTTTCACCACATGCTGATGTTAGATAGTATGCAGACTCATAAAGACTAAGACATATTCAGCAGAAATATGCAAACTATTTATTGGGGGGTTGGACCCATGTATTCCTACATATTACATGTTCTGTTCCCTGAACGCTGACCATCTGATGAGTAGTAGTTTGAGATCACTGTTTGTTTTTTCCCTAATGTAGAATCTGTAGATCTCTTTATGGGATAGAGACGTGTCACGGTTCAAAGAAGGACCCAGAGGCAGGCAAGTACTGTAGAATAATTAAAAACAAGTTTTAATGATGAAAACCCAAATTCAAGTAGCAAAAAGGCAAAGAAAAGTCCTAAGTTGCCCCGTCACAGACCTCCTGTGACTACAGGAGTTGTTTTACAGAATTCACCCGCACTGCGTCGCTCCCAACAGTGTGCCATCAGAACAGGACAGGTGCAAGTCCAAGGTTCATAATGTTTATGCCTTTACATTTCATGTGAGGTAAGAAAAAAGCTCTTTAAATATGTAGGATCCACGCTTTAGATGGTCAAGTGTCATCATTTTGTATCTTTACAATACAATGTAATACAATCGGTGCTTAGTTTTTTGGTAACCCAACCCTCCCACCGAGGGAAAAGTTTGGGCACCTCTGCTGTACAGTGAGAAACAGCACAGTTGACATAATGAGAGGCGAGGGTTCACGCTAACACAAGTGATTTTAATACAAAGGGGTAACCGCTGCATGTGAACGCATGAATGAGGTCAGTGACACATGACCATTCTCATGAACAACATATATGAGGTGTTGCAGAGTTCTGGTGACAGGTTAGGTTAACATACCGGAACTACTTGACTGGGTTTAGAAAAGGTCAGTGCCATGCACATTATTTTTTCATTTTTTCCATTCTGAGATTCTGGACCTAACCAAACACCATATTAATATTTGTCTATTATCGTCACCATGAAGACAAAGATCACCTCATTTCTTGCCCGTCCGAACAGCCTGAGAAACAGTGCATTTTCAGAAATATGGGCCTTCGGTGCATTGGGCTTTTGTTTACGGGATAATGACATAAGATATCATAAGAGTCACCGCTGACCTTTGGTTTGACAGCAGTCCGCTGAGTCAAAGACTTGTGTTTGACCCATCGATTCTACCCGTCAGCAGACGCCGTCACTCTTTATTCTATGTCACCTGACTCCAACGCCACTAGAAGTTGCCGCCTTCCAATAAATGTAAATATGGGTAATGACAAAGCTGCTTGCACAGACGAGCTATACAGATGTATTTTGGGGGTGGATGACCTGTGCATACGTGCTGCTTTGCTGTTCCTTAATAATGCAGAATAGAAAATTGGATTTTTCTCGACTTTCACAAAATTAGAGGAAGGGAAAGGTAGCCCATATAGTGCCATTCATAATTGATGTCCTTTTGATAGAAGTGGCCCTTGCGTGATGCTGTATTGTGCAGTGTGAAATTAATTAATCAATAAGGCCATTTTTACTCCTCAATATTGTATTTTTAAAATCATTTAACAGGATCAACCTTGATATCATGACCCTGCTGAATGTTCCACAACCATCTGCATTTACTTTCTATTATCTGTTTATTGTAGTCATTAACTTTACACATAGGCAATATTGTTGCTCGTCACATAGTATCTGTAATTTTACACCTGTCATAATTGTGGACAAAGCTTGTAACCTTTGAATATGACCAGGAAGATGTGTCATTAATCCTGAAGGTTAACTACAGCATCTGCGTGACAGATTTCTGATTGTGTTCATATGGCCCTGATTGATAATACGGCACGTGTGCCCTACTGAGACCAACGACTATTTTATGCCTCGGCTGCACAATAATTCACTGTGCTGCTGTAGCATGCCATCCATCAAATGCTCACTAATTTCCCCCTGGATGTAATGAGGCTTCTTTTATGACGCTAACAGCTTTTCTGTATCGTTTCCTTGAACCCATTTTCTCTTTAAACTTTCACTCACACACACACACACACACACACACACACACACACACACACACACACACACACACACCTAAAGAGTGATGGACTCTGGGAAATACTCTGTTACAACATACACTATCTCTCAATAGTCAGTCACAATAAATGTTTAATTTTTCAAACCTGTACACTCTTAGAAATAATAGAATAGAAGTTTATTGTCATTGTTTCAGAAACAATGAACCATGGATAGCAGTTCTTTGTTGACAAATAAATATCAAATATAAAAAAGTATGAAAAAATAAATAAAAAAGTAAAAATATATACAGCAAGATAAATAGACACATGACAAGATGAATAAGGGATCCAGATAGGTTCTTCTGAAGACTTTGGTTCTTTTTGCTTCTGAAGAACCTTTTTTTCTTGAAGAACCTCCGTCAGAGTGACGGTTCCAATAAGAATCATTCCAACCCAAAGAACCTTCACTGGAAAAGAGTTCTTTGAGTTCTTTTGGAGCATTGGTATTAAAATATCCTCAACTTCGAACCTTTACCTATTTTTGTAAATGTTACTTTCATATCTCAAGGTTAGGTCTGAGTTTTGCTGCTCAAGTGTACAATTTTGACCTGACTATATATGTGTCATTATTAAAACTGCTGACCATTAAGAAGAGGGAAGACGTAGCTCTCTGTGACATCCACCCCTCCTAGCATGTCTTATAGGGCTCAAGTACTGAAAAACAGCTGTGGTCAAGAAATGTAGTCCCCTCACTAACAGCTAAAATTATAAACCAGCACATAAACTACAATTACCAACATAAACCACCACGATTACAGGACAGACACCTGGGACACATTAAAAACTGAAACACTAACAAAAACTCACATGTGCATTTTGAACACAAAACAATAAACGTAAAGCTGCTGTCAACACCATCAGAGCTGGTCACTACAGCCTAAACATGGAGAGAATTGGAAAACTCCATGCCACTCCTTCTGTAGAACCACAAAAGGCTGAGATTTATAGCTCGTCTTGGATGTGTGGCATGTACACAAATCCTTACAATTAAAGCTTTACTGTCCAGGCTGGCCTACTTTTCCTGTTGCCCTTTAGTGCAGAGCTATATAAAGGCGAGCTTGATTAGGACATTTTTAGCCCTGTTTGTCTTGCATACATGATGGAATGAGGAAAATGAACAGCAGCAAACTGCTTCTGCAGCTGTTTTTTCTTTCTTTTTTTACTGCGAATGTGGGCAGAACAAACACTAGCACATCTAATCTAAAGTGATACGCTCCCTGAAGGTCACACAGATGATTTTTATAAGCTATTAAGATTTTATGGTTGATAGAAGTCTTCCTCAGAGATTATGGAGGATTCCAGCAGGGACCTTTTAGAGCTAGCTGATTGCTATCTTGGCCTCTGAGCACACAGAACCTCCATCATGCCAGAGTTGAGATCACATAAAAGTTTCCACCTTATTTCAACTTCTGTATAAAGTTGGATATTGGCCAGAGACAAGGCGATCATTGTGTAAAGTGCAACTTTAGGAGCACACCCACATGCTATTAGTGTCCAAGTCACTGAGCGATCAGGGGAATTGAGCTAATGTGATTTATGCCCACTGACCATAGCAGACAATCAGACTGCATAAGTAACTCATACCTTGCAAGTGTTCATTATAGGTATGAGCTTAATAATTCAGTGACCTGAGGAAAAAACTTCCTAACAATCAATAAAAACAAGAACAAGACATATTTTGACAGTCAGAGTCACTAAATGCAATAGGAGGACATTAATTATCAAACAGGACTTGCACTGTTTAATTTCTGTGTGGCTGTACAGACAAACATGAAGTATAGTATAATATGTTTAGTATGTGCTTTTATTTACTGCTTTTATTTCAAATAACAAATGACATTAACTCAACACGTTGATGAGAAATCAGCTGGACAGCTGGAGTAAAGTGGAACCAAATGTCCATGTGTGTCACCAAATCAACGTAAATGATGTTTAGTACATGTGGATTTGGATGATCTTACTACTCAAGTTATAAACTTGACAGGACAGAGGAAACTCTCCAGAGGAAAACAGAATGAAACTTATAGTTCTTGCAGTGCAGTAAAGCTGCTGCGCCTCATGCATGAATGTTAGGATTAACTCAATGGGAGGATGAATGTATTGTTTCTGCTTTTCAGGGTTTGTTGCTGAATTAATCTTTTCCTCCTTGTGGGTGTATTATTTCTCCCAGACATGACACCACTCACCACCGCTACTCAGAATGTTAATATGAACTCATCCCATTCCCAACACGAGCCTGAGTTATGTTAGTGACTTGACTGAACGTAGTTATTTAAACCCAAAGCCTGATCTTTTGCTTAACTTCACCAAGTAATATGAAATGTTTGCCAGCAAGCTTTATTTTGAAAGTCAAACCGGACATTATGTATAATTGCTCATTTAATCACAGAGTATGTAAAGAATCATAGTTTGAAGCTTAAAGCAACTGACAAAGCTGGTGTATGTTTCCAGGTTGGGAATGAGGAGTGTGGTGATCTGTGCATCACTGATGTATAGTGAACAGAGAGAATTCAATCCAATATTGATGAATAGTGAAAGTATTGAAATGGATTGCAAATGTGTTCTGTAACGTAAAGCATTTACAACATGAACTCTCGGAGGCATAGCTGTAGTAAAGCTGTGAACAATCCATATGCCTGTTGAAATCATTCTAGCACACCACCATACAGATGCAATCAGAGCCTCTCACACCACCCACCATGCGTCAGAAGAGAGCAATCCATCAGCCACTCCACTCACACTGTGAACACTGGAGGAGCTAAAGATCCAGGGACAAAAGCAACAGCAGCATTCTCACATTTAGCACAAACTTTGAAAACTTAATTGTAAATAGCTCTTAAATCTAATTGTGGGATTCACTTCCCCTGTCTGTGTGAGTGCCCACGCATCGTCAGAGGGCCAAGGGAACAGTCCTGATTGGGTAGTTTACCCCTGCAGGGCTGCATCCGCCTGACCCCTGGGCTCTGTGATTGGTGTGTTTGCTAATCAGAAGTGGCGGCCTGATTACACTGGTGGTCTGGGGAATAAGAAGCCACAGAGGAACCTTGGAGTCACCTTATACCATAGGAACCTGCTGTAAAAATGGCTCACTGTCAAGTTGAATGGATCCATGTCATTTTCCACCTACACACACACCTGAGATAATCAAGGCAGGATCTGGAGGCTGGATGGTACAAAGGACTCAAGGCATGGCCTCTGTTTCATTGGGAGACTGAGGCTATTTCTCGTCAGAGGAGCATTTCATGAGTTTGGGATGTCATTGCAAAGTGATGGGAATTCAACCAAACTGATATTTTTCTTCATGTGTACATTAGATTTGCTTACAATGATGCAATGCACAGCAACGGTTTTCACAGCAGCAAAGATGAGTGAAGAAGTGAAATCGTGAACAAAGAGTCCTGGGAATCTCAATCCTCCATTACACTGGCAGATTCCACAGGGATGGAGTGACAGGTAGCAAAAATGCCTTTTATAGAGATGACTGAGTAAGTAAGTAAATATTAAGCACAGTCAGAGTCAGAAAAGGAAACTCATTTTCTTTGAACAGACTGTTGTGTCTTCGCTTGTTGGGTTTTGTCTCACAGCATTGTTAACAATGGCTGCACACAGCACCTTCATAATTTCATTAGGTTTTAAGGATTTTTTCAACATTTTGAGAAATGAGCTATCACTTATTTTTTGTGAGTAAGATCAAAATCACTTCTCATGGCTGTTTGCTAGGAAGCCTACAGATCTGGGGCCAGACACATGACACCAGGGGCGTTTCTTTGTCTTCAGGACCTTCAAGGTGTATAGTTTCCACATCACACCTGTGTACAGCTCAGTCGGCAGGAAAAAAAGGAAGCGGTTCCTGGAATGGCCACTTGAGGCTCTAAAAGCAAGTCAATCAGCGTACAGACTCACTGACGCTTATGTTGTTACCGTGGCAACCAAGGCAGATATGTTGGGGTGACTGGATCTGATCACTTACATATAACTGTGCGGACACTCCGTCTTTTAGATCTGATTTCATTTGCTTGAACATAGCTGTGGATACAGTTCGTGCAGCACAGTGAGCGTCCACCTCACCTCTAAAGAACTCTGCACTACCTGCTCACAGCAAACAGCAGACACTGTTAGAGCTAGCGAGCACAGTGAAATATTTAGCAGCTAGTCTTACATAGCAGGAATTGCTAATGTTAACAATATATCATCCGCATAAGTAGAGGCTAAAAACTTTATATTTACCGATACGCAAGGGGTTTGAGGGCAAGTATAGAAGTCTTTGGTAATGACGCAAAGCCTTTTTGGAGACAGATAAAGATGGAAATGGTCGGACCTTATACTATTAACTTTAAACAAGTGTGGAGGAGACCATCAACACTTTATGGTGACACTGGAGCTATAAGTATTTCTCTATCAGATGTGCCATGACCCATTATTTCATGATCACTTACAGCATATCTACAATGACTTTAATGACTAGGTTTAAAAATGACCATTATGCCATTTTTTTTACTTATATTATTTTACCACAAAATCAAAGCTCATCTACACTGCTCAGTCCGATGTTTACTGCTTTGTAGAACACAACCCAGCCCTGCAGTACATCGTACATTAAGGGGTGTTTCCACTCAGAGGCCTGCATCTCTTCTGTAATAAGGTAACCTAACCATCCACTCACAATGGCGTCGTCTACAGCTTGACTGCTCTCAAGGGATCACAGAACCGTTAACATTTTATTACCAGACCTTTGATGCCACAATGATGAATTCCATTTCATCAGCTTGTGCTTTAACACTTTGCTCCCTGATGTCTTTTTAAAAGCCACTGCTCAATAGAGAGTATATGAGGTGCGTCCGCATATAAAATGTCACTATTAAAAATGTCCATAAAGAGAGTGTCTCCCATGGTCCCTTGAAGCTGACAACTCCTCCTCATCTCTTCCTCTCTGAGGCTGGCAAACCTTTTAGATTTTTTTTCCCTTCACTCCTGAGTGAGGTGAAAAATGAAAGGCGATAGTGTCCTGCTCCCAGGACGAAGAGAGGAAGTGGAGCAGAGCCGTGAAGCTCTGTACGAGGCCATCTGATTGGCTGATGAGGCTATGTAAAGGTTCCTGGGAAGAAATGAGGAGAGTTAAGGGTAACTCTTCGCTGCACGCCACTGGCTAAGAGATATGGTGTTTAGATAAGCGTTATAACAGCCATTTAGATTCCACTGGAGAGGAGGCATGTGACCACTGTGGAGGCTCACGAGGTTACACCAGAGTCGGCGTCAGAGCACATCTAACCGGGGGGCATTCAGTGAATGCGGGGGGTCACTTTCTGCCACTCAACAACTCAATATACTATGTAAATATGTGATAATATCAGTTTTCTGTCGACAATCAACACGCTAATCCATGTCTTATACCAGACCATCCAAAGGAGCACGTTTTCACATAGGCACCGCATAGTTCTCTCTCTCACACACACACACACACACACACACACACACACAGAAACAACTGTAACAGACCACACAGCCAGCCACACATAGGCACCTCATAGTGTGCTCGCGTTGTCAGACGGCTCCTGCTCTTCAGAAGTGGCGGCTCCGGGTGAACTTGCTCTCTCTTCCGTCGCCGGCAGGGCTGAAGGAGGCCTTGCAGAAGCAGCAGCACCACCATGTAACCACTTTCTCATATCCATTTATATTTTTAGCAAATGTTCGCTGGCTAAGTTAGCTTACTGTGAGCTTTGACGTCATCAAGCCTTCAGGTCATAGGTCAACAGGTCAACACCTGACCAATGAGCACACTACTAACCCAAACGTGACTGTATGCAAATCATCAACACTGTTTTTCTGATTATTTTGTTTTTATTACTTTTTTTTAAATCTAATCCTCACTGTATGGTAACTTAAATAAATTGATTAATACACAGATTAATAAGATATAAAGTGTGGAACCAAAAGGCTGGACTGCAGGCAGGTGAGGGCAGAGGAGGGGGGGCACAGTAACTTATATGTGGGAGCATTGCACGCAAATATATACACATACCCTATATCTCTACATATCTATATCTATATCTATATCTATATCTATGAGAATGCGACTTCTTCATAAATGTGCACATGTTCTCAACTTTGGGAAGGCTCAGAGAACATTTGACTTGCATCAAATACAAGACAAGGCAGGTTAGGCAAAGCACAACTCAGACACAAGGCAACTCAAAGTACTTTAAATGGATATAAAATGACATTAAAATACCTTAAAAACAAGAAGAAAGACATCAAGAAAAAAAAATAAGAGTAATAGTCATAAACACCAGAGGCCTCATTTATCAAACTGTGCATAGAAAAGGTTCTAAATTCTGTTGTAAGAATGAAACTCAGAATGTGTGTGAGTACAATAAAATCTGTAATTATCAAACGTGCGGACATCGGTCGGACACACACTAGTAAGTAATCAATGATGATAAATCCCACCTGTTCTTAACTACCATGCTCGTGCATGGTTAGGGTCATTTGCATTCAGAAACGCCTCCAATTGACCATATATGGCAGCGACACTCCCTTTAATAATGTGTGAATGGATTTTTTCCCCTCACCGAAATCATGGCAAGAGGAAGAGGAATTTCACCGACTCAGAGATTGAGGTACTTGTGTTAGAGGTTGAAACAAACCAAAATATACTATTTTTTAATGCAGGTGTGACCAACAAAAGAAAAAATGCTACATGGGAGAAAGTAGCGACTGCTGTGAATTCTGTTGGGTCAGAGGAAAGATCACTCTCAGAAATAAAAACGAAATGGTTTGATATTAAAATCAGAGCCAAAAAACACGTCACAGCCCACAGACACGAAATATCTGCAACTGGAGGAGGACAAGAGACAACAACCCAGCTGTCACCCATGGACACCCGTACTGCCAGCATCATCGGAGACACAGCACTATGTGGCATTATTCCTGACGGAGAGACAGACACTCTCCTAACACAACCAGCTGCACCATCGACCAGTCACACTGCAGGTACACTAAAAGGCTGGGCTGAGGTGTTTCATAAACATTTATTTAGACAGTTTAATTTGTGAATTTGAATGAAAATAAACTTGACAATAATGTGATGTTTTTTCAATAACTCAGAAACTCAAGCCAGTCCCGCCTGCCCTCAGGAGTCGGAGGCGGTGGAGGAGCTGGGGGAGTTGGAGGAACAGGAGCAGCCGGCACCATCCAAAACCCATTCGGTGCGTCCTGGGGGGGCGAGGGTGCTGACGGAGGCAGTGCTACAAAATAGAGATAAAGGATCAGCTGACAAACATCGCAAATACTTTACTGCAGATAAACGAGTCGCTGAAACAGATTGCTGCATGCGCATTGCAAATGTTAAATAAATCAACTTTAAAATGTTGAATGATGTTGATTATTTTCCCACGCATGCTTTCGATCTTGAATTTCTCACTTTTCAAAGATCGGCCAACAGGCAGACTTACCTAAAATCTCTGTATGATCCTCTCTCTGGTTTGACTGGCAGCGTTGTTAGGGGGTCTGCGTTGGGCATGGGCTCGATGCTCTGGGGGGCTCTGCAGAGGGACGCCTTGTCTGATGGCTGAGTTATGAAGCACTCAGCAAGCCAAGATGATGTGGCAGACTTTTTGAGGCGTACACTGATGTTTTCCCCCGCCGGACAGACACAGCCACCGGCCTTTTAGCAGGCCTATTGAGCGTTCAACAACTGTTCTTGAGCGCGCATGGGCCCGGTTGTAGTGCTGCTCCTGCAGGGTCCTCGGGTTGGCTACGGGGGTCATCAGCCACGGCTTTAGTGGATATCCTCCATCACCTATAGAGATGTTTTAATAAACCATATGAAGCCCAGAAAATGATTTTGAAATGTTGTAACACTCACCAATAAGCCAGCCATCCTCAACAGCTCCTGCTTGGAGGTGCACACCCACAGAGCTGTTCTGCAGGATGAATGAGTCGTGCGTTCCTCCAGGCCACCGGGCAACAACGTTTAACAGAGACATAGTTGCATCGCAGATTATTTGTACATTGATTGAATGAAACCCTTTCCTGTTCACATACCTGGATTCATTGTGTGGTGGTGCTTTTATTGCACTGTGGGTGCAATCTATGGCTCCAATTATGTTTGGGAATCCAGCGATGGCGTGAAATCCTCGTTTAATTTCGGCTTGTTGGTGATGTCTGTATGGGAACTGGACTGGAACACCCTAACTGTTTTGTCTCTCGCTCCAACATGGGTTGTAAATCACGGCATAAATCCATCAATATGTTTTTGGGGAAGCGGTACCTGCTGAGAAGCCACTCTGTGCTCTCACTGAACAGATCAGCACGCACTCCCTGCGGAGCGTACGGTTCTCCAAATCCTCCAATACAGCAAGATAAGCCATGGTACTTGTATTTCAGGTTTTCTTTTCAGGTTGTCCTGTCACAGCTGTCTTTTATAGCTTATTCAAAATGTCTGCTAAATGACTAATTGAGAATTTTTATTAACTCAGTTTGGAGAAGCAGAGAGCTGCTCCAGCCCAGACGCTCCGCTTTGTAGAACCTCCGTATCCCTACGCTATCTGCGAGCTGCGAAATACAGTGCGAGGCCCAGTTGCACTCATGCGTAGGGATACGGAGGTTCTATGGTTGAGAAAATGTAGTGCCAAAAGAACAGGCGGTCTGACGGCGATGTAAAGCGGTGTGAATTTTCTCTATCCAACATACACTTGAACTGATTTAGATTTTTTAGGTGGGCCTTGTTTTAGGTGGTTAAAATTCGCTTTGCATCTGGTCTCCGTTCACTGCAGCACAAAGCTGAGCGTCTGGGCTGGAGCAGCTCTCTGCTTCTCCACACTGAGGCTGCGCTGATCAGCAGCTACGGTAGGGAACAGACCGACTATAGCTACGTACTTTATATGACCCCACTTCAAAAAACCCCAACTATCCCTTTCACTAACCAGGCTTGCTTCAGCTCCACCCATGCTTTACCTCCACCTCACCATTTTTGATTAGCTGGGAGTTAGGCGGAGCAGGTTCTGCTAAGATGGCGGTGGCCTGTAACGCTCATTTAGAGCTTCATTTTGGCTCATCAGAAACGTATGGGTGACATCACGGTGGCTCTGTCCACTATCGTTACAGTTAATGGTTGATAGTTGTTGATGCTGAGACAAAGCCTTCTTACATGTGTAGAATTTGAGTCAGAATAAGAGAGAGAATTAAGAGAGAATCATCATCCGTCATCACGCCGTCATCCCATGTTAAATCGATGCCAGCTGTCCAGGGCAAAGTCACATCGGCAAGGTGAGAACATCGAACACCCCTGACCAGAACTGATGACCAGACAGAAGTGAGCCACCTTTCTAGCTGCCGAGTCTTCTGTGGATTTCAGCTTCCATTTGCCAGAGTGTCCCTCAGCTCAGCAAAGCATCTGTCTCAATCAATAAGGCCAATAACCACAGGCTCCAGACAGCTTGTCTGTCTGCCACTGTGTTGTCTCTGACATTCACTCTGCCTCACGTCTGAAGTTACCAGCCACTGAAAGCTCCCACTCAGCAGTGGGTCAGCTAGCAGATACCTTAATGAAAGGCTGCAGGTGGATAGCATCTCCTCACAGTGCAAACACATACTTGTGTCTCATGTGAATGGAAGATTGAAAACAAGTGTGGGGATGTGTGTGTGTGTGTGTGTGTGTGTGTGTGCGCATTGGGTGTATCTCACTTGAAGCATATCGATGACTGACACATTTTCTTGTGCTCAGTTGCAAGAATGATACAAAAAAATCTCTTCAGCAGGGCATTATGTGTCTGATATAGTTGTTAGGTTTAAATGAATGCAAACTTCCCCTGGGAGCAGAGCTGTGTCCACTCCTTACCTCTCTCAAAAGCAAAGATGAAATTCATTCTTTAATGATGGATAGAGAAAGGTAGGACTGATGGGAATCACAATTTAAGAGCTGAAAAACGCAGCCTGACAGCGATTTGTGCTTAAACAAAAACTACAACGAGGTTGTAGGTTGTCAGCTCACTGGGAGGCCATGGAGCAGATTCAGCTTTGAAGCTGATGCCAGCTTTTGGAGCCCGTGAGATCCATCAGGTAGACAGCATGGAGGACATAAGCTGCTGAGTGGAACTGAACATAGTAAAGATAAATGCATCCATTCTGCCTTTTGGCTCACAAACGCCCTCCGGTTGCCTCTGCAGCAGTGGCTGCACTGCTAGGGAAGGAGTGGAGCAGGTTTGGAGAAGTCGATGTGAGTACATCTTCTGAGGTGGAGTAAATGATTTACTGGTAATCCCCGAAAAAGCTGTGACCAATGGAATAGGCTGAGGTTTAGGCCTGCAGTGGGGCCACAGTCTGTAGATAATGATACAGTCATACATTTCTACAATAAGAGTCATGTTCACGTTCACATTACATGTTTCATGAGCAGACTGTCATATCAGGAGGCTGATATGATGGTGGACTAAATGTGAAACCACTGGAGACATCTCCAGCCATGGAGATAAGAGGAGTGACGAGATAAGTTCTTTTCCTCCTCCTACCCTAACTGTACAACACTTTCACAACTTAAATACTACATTTTACCTTATTAAACATAAAATGGTAATAGTCAAAAAAATGCAGAATTTCAGGAAGGTATATTGCCAACATTTATCCAGGTGACCGGGATGCAGTTGTTAGTGCAAAAAGAGAGACGATTTTGATTAGTGTGAAGGTATTTCTATGTGGTCCACACAAAGACGCAATTCCAACGCATTTTCTTTTTCATATTAAAGTGTCCTATTTTCCAGCGGGTCCATCGTGGCTCAGAAAGTGTCTAATACCAAACAACATCTGAATGTCTAACACGGAAAGTAAAGTGGCTGTTCTCTAGTCAGAAGGTTGGGTGTTGGACCCCTAACTCATGTTGTGAAATTACATTTTACGTCCTCTACAATGTGCAAATAACTGCCTTGGGGTAATTTTGGAGCCTGACTATGAAACTGCGTCCGATTTTCTCAGTTAAAAGCCAGTTTTGCAAATCCTGCTGAAATATGCTCTAACTGTTAACATTTAGAAAATAAAATAAATAAACAGCTCTTCACTGGTGATCATGTTCCATTGTTTTATACAGCGTTCTATCAGGGAAATGCTCACAGGTATCTGTGGGGGCTCACTGGAAGGGTTTAGTGGTGGTGAAGCTTCAGCCTACACATGCAGTCAAAGGAATTAGTAGTGATGTAAAATAAGTGAGAGCAGCTGAGTTTGACAATAATGAATATGGTTCTGAGGAGCACATCCTCAGAGAACATCATTTTATAAATGTTTTTGTTCCCATTAAGAGCTTAATCTAAACAACAATGTTGTCAGTAGCTGGGTTATGATTTATATAATATGTATATTAATGTAATCCACTTATATGTGTCCAAAACTGAAAATCATTTCACTGTGAGGTTTACAGGGGGGGAAATATGGAATTTTGAATTCCCCATATTTTAATGGTGTAGGGAAAATTAAATTCAATGTCGGTGCCTTTCCAATTAGTGTAGAGTGTCTTTTTTGTATTTATTCAGCAGGGCTCCAATTATTGGTGCCAAGAGGAGGAGAAACACATTAACACATATTTGTTTACAACTACATTATAGTGTGGTACAAACTATTTATTAGATATTGATATACTGCTTATACATGATAAATATGGGGACTTAAAGTTGCATGCTGCCCTTCAATGCAAATAGTGTACATGCAGTTCTTTGTTGAATTTTCCTTTATGGAAAAAAAGTTTTCTTCTTCTCCTTTAACATTATTATTGCTCCCTTGGTGAGTAACACCACATATTTCTTGTATTATTATTATTATTATTATTATTATTATTATTATTATTATTATTATTATTATTATTATTTTTACTCCTCTATCCAAACATGCTGAGCAAATATCAATGAAGAGAAGACAGGGCTGATGAAAGCTTGGCTTCTCACTGAGGCAATTAGCTAAGTGCAAAACAAGGCTGCCCGACACTCTGAGCAGTTGGCCGCTGCATGAAAGGAAACACTCTCATCTAACATCCTGATCGATATGTGTGTTCTTCTGGTTGGCTGTGTCCCACAGCAATTATCACACACACATACAGACACACACAGACACACATGGCGACAACACCATTCAGGTCTAAGTACATTTGACCCACACCACTGCAAAGTAAAATAACAGATCCACTCTAGCCTCACCCGCTCTCATCACAGCGTGCTGACACAAACTCTGCACACACACACACACACACACACACACACAGTGCAAGTTGTTCATGTAATGACTCCAGACTACTATAACTATTCAAATAACAACAGGTGATAACATAATTACCCTTCCATGCTAGACATGGTTCAATAAAAAATTAAACTAACGACAGCAGTCCAGCGGCTGGGCACTGCCCACCTGAGGGTGAACTGCAACAATGCTGGCAAAAGCTCAGGCACCTCAGTCTGCTCCAGACAGCCCTTGACAACTCACCAAGCACTGTTTGAGACACAAAATAAGTTTACATGAGTGACCAGGAGACAGCTGTCCACTGATACAACCCTTAAAAAATGTCTTTGATAATGTGATGTCTTGTTGGAGTACAACCTTAGGCCTTCGAACGGAGCACAATGTGTGAAGGCAACTCTCCTACAGGTTGACGTGAGGAAAGGGGAAGAGAGCCTTCAGTCAACCCTCAACCTGATTGAGGAAGTGATGACCATTGGCCAGAAGGACAGATTCGTACACAGATTCACCAACCGTCTGTCATCACTTATTGACATACAGAAGGAGTGGACGGACAGGTCCCACAGGTCCCCCGTCCCCATCGGCCAATGCCAGTGTGATGCCAGGCTTGTTGTAAATGCTGCAGCAAACACCCCCTTAATGCACGCAGCATGACCACCATCGAACAGGCACTACAGCAATTACAGCATTTCCTGCATAAGGCATGAATACAGACAGAGGATCTCTGAACTTGCACCAGTCACACACCTGCCAGTGTGCCATGTAAGCCCCAGAGGTGGACACGGCACACTGACATGCATTCTTAATCATGACAACACTGCAGCAGTAAGGTCCAAGCTCATCAGTCTACCCTGTCAACCTACAGACCATGAGGCGGTGTCCCAGGATCGGGCGCGAGAGGATGGCACCTCCTGCATGGCACAGAGCCATGTGCAGGTCTGAGATCAGCCACTAACCCACCAACGTCAGCTGCTGTGGCCCCACTCCTCCATTCTGTACATTCTGTAACTGTGGATCTCATGCATTGGGTCGGACATCATATTGCCTCTTTCAATTTGTGTGCTTTGTCTGGGAAACTGCTGACTGGCTCAGTGTTTTAGCAGCCATTTACCTTTGGGGCTGCAAGGCGGGATAGCATGTCCCTCCTTTCACTTCGTCCCCCAGCAAGTCTGTCCTGGTGGGCAGCAGGGAAGACCTGCTTACATGGCTAAGTGAACGTCCTCCCTCTCACTTAGAGAGCACATCTCCAATGTGACATGAATCGCCCATTGGCAGTTAATGTGGAGCTTGAGGTATTGCCAACCAATGAGGAGGGACTCACCCTAGATAGGTCAAAGTGCAGTCTGTGCAGAGAGGAGCAGCGTTGCTCCTTTTCCTATAGGCAGGACAGGACCAGTCAAAGATGCCTGAGCCTGAGCTGAATAGCTCACATGGTGTTGATCTCCGATAACTCAGTCCTCTGGTGGGTGAGGTGGGCAACAGATCCAAAGAAAGCTATGTTGTTGTTAAGTCATCAGCTTTGCAGCATCCAAAGAAGTGGCCTTGTCCCAGTCCCAGCCCTCCACAATTACACACATTTACACCCGAAAGGTTCCCACTGCAACCAGTCTGATCTGCTGGCCACTGAGCAACTGTACTTGTGTGGTTGGGGTTAAGGGCCTAGCTCAAGGATACCTCAGGGGTCGAAATGAGGGAGGGGCAAGCTTTACTTTTTCACTTTACTCACCAAGATTTAACCAGTCCAACCTCATGGTCACCAGCTTGGTTCTCTAACTTATAACCACTGCCCTCTGTGCTAAGCTGCGAGGCCCACTCATGCATGCGCATTTGAAAATGGGCTCCATCTTTGTAACAACATAAGGGAGAGGCTTCCCGCAAGGATGAGCAGGGAGGTCTGCTTTTAAATCCACGGCTGTGGCCTTGGAGGCCAGCTGGGGAGGCCGGGACTGACAGGATGGGCAGGTCCTGCAGAGGATAGCAATTTGAAGCAAGCATGGTTCCTCCACTTCATAAATACAACAGTCCCCCTTTTGGAGCCGTCGCACCGGCTGGTTAGTGTGAAGGGAGCAAGCAGAGAGGCACAGTTGATTCTCCTCCCATGGCAGCTCGAATGGAAACAACCTACACATGCACTGAGGCTTTATAGGGAGGCAGATGCTGTGTGGGTGCTACCCTCCTATATGGCTGTGAGTACATAATTCTTCTTCAGGTGCTGAGGCACAGCCTCGGGAGGGGTGCACCAACACCTCCTGTGAGAAGACTTAAACTACCACTTCAGTTATATGAAAGAAGAATCAGTGAAGCATCTACAGGGTTTGTTCCATTTGACAAATGCAATCTTTTCATGCTGCTTATATGATAATAGGTTAAAAAAAACTCCATTTACCAATTGTCTTTAAAATGAGATGGTGTGTGTGTGTGTGTGTGTGTGTGTGTGTGTGTGTGTGTGTGGCGTGCATGTCTGTTTCCAAGGTGAGGACACGCGGTGTGCTGTGTTCATCAATCATGCTTTTAGAAACCATTACTGTCTCTCTCTGTAATCTCGTGGGAACATGTAGGATGGAAGAGTCAGACACTCAAGGCTAAACATCCAACTTCACCGCACGGTGTGTGTTCATAGTATCTGTGTGTGTGTGTGTGTGTGTGTGTGTGTGTGTGTGTGTGTGTGTTTAGCAGTGTTCGTTGTGTCTCTACACAAATGTCTTAGTTTCCTGGGTGACAGGTGCATCCATCAGTTTGCTGTAAAGCAAATATCAATTTTTGCCATGATGAAAAGAAAGGATGATGTCAAGGATTAACGCTTTAAACAATGTTTAGTATCATACATACTTATAATAAGTATGCAATGCTTTGACAAAGAAAAATCTGAATGTTAGCTTTAAATTGATTAAATTAATTCTCAGAAAACAAAATAACTTTAACACAAGAAAAAAATACGTGTTTGTCTAGTTGTTGTTGCTAAATGTCAGGAGTGGACACAAGAAGTAACAATTCTAACACTGTTCTCACAACCAGGCATCAGAAAAGTGATCAACTTGTGAAAAAGAATCAGAATAATCAGAAAACAACTTACTGTCATACAGTGCTACACTATAAGCTGCGAAGCAATCTGGGAGAAACTAAAACTTGATTACAGCACTTTAAAAAAAGTTGATGGTTATTTTGTTTTTAAATTACAACTGAATTACAGATAATCCAAAGACACACAGACCTCTTTACACTGTACCTAACCTGTATTACTGTCACTGTGCAGAAATCCCTCATAATGTCCAGTATTTTGGAGTAGATTTCATTTTCACTTGGTACTTCTGTTTCATTTCTTTCCTCCAATGTTTCCTGCTCTTGTTGCACTCACATGTTCACATCCCTGCAACTCCTGAGTAAAAGCGTCTGAGAGGAAGTCTGTGGGCTGTGACCTAGAATTTAAAACAAGAGAAAACCATATCTGCAACAATCAATATCTTTTCTTTACTGTGCTCTTTGTTCTTTGTGACAGCACTTTGGCAGTCTCAGCCAGTCGGCTTTACATAAATGTGGGTTCTGTGGTCTGAGAACAAAGATGATGTTGGCTGGGATAAAAAGCACAGGGCTATGTGGGAGTGACCCCTGAGGCAACGCAGCCATTGTTCTATACAGCGCTGCATTTTGAAGATTTATGGGCAAAAGCAGCTGGATTGGTAACCTACATGTAACTGAAAACCAACTCCTTGTGAAATAAATCAAGATGAGCTGGAACTTAAATGAACCCGTGAAGGAATTAGGTGCTCGCAGCAGCAAAAGTAATATATGTAATCATTATAAGAGTTAAGTGACTACAATATGAAGACAGGAAAAACTGAAAGTCAATGTTATGTAAATAATTCCATTGAACTCCATGAATATGGATGATGCATTTTGAATAATATCAATTCATATTATCGTAGAGATGTGAAAACAGCACCGCTGGTACATGCAGCTGCAGAGGCCAGCAGCACCTTCCAAATTTGATACATTTTTATTTTTTACTGTTAGTTTCTGCTTTATTACTGAAACAATGGTAAGCTAAGATGGAAATACATTCATCAACATTAGAGAAGAAAAGAGAAAGCGCATGTTTTAGATCAAGAGCAGCAGACTGAGATTTCACCCATCCAACCCGACCAGCCAGAGCACAGGACCACAGCGGCGTGAGCGCATCAGGACAGTGATCACATGATGTCATACTTACTGACCAGGACCATATTTTCATCAACATCTTGTTACACCCCGATGCAAGAAAAAAAAAAAAAAAAGCACTGTGTTTCTGTTGATCATGGTGCATGGTTTGGACTGAGGATCTAGGTTTGAGGGAAAGCTGTGTAGAATAGAGCACATACCCCACAGCACAGCGTTGGGCCACACATGACAATGTGTCTTGTTAAGTGATGTGAGGTGAAAAGAAAGGCATGAGAGGAGAAAGAACACACTGTGGGATAGAAATAAGAGCGCCTCAAAGTTTGAGACGGAGCTGACGCTGCTGAGTCCACCAACAGACAGGGGAGGGGTGTGCACTAACACTTGTTAGTAGTTTAACAGCTACAGTCAGGATTTTGGCTTAAATAATATCTGTGGCAGTGTGATATAATAACTAATATATAGAGTACAATAATGTGGTCCATCTTTGCAGTGTGTGAATGTACTGCAGGCTAGAGTCTCTGCTTAGAGCCACAAAGAGCAGCCCACACTGCTCCAGAGTTCAAACATGTGGTGGGTGCACAAGTGGCTGGAATCAGCAGAGAACTGAACTCTGGCACTGTCAGAAGTTTTACTGTGGGCAAAAAACAAAATGGTTTCAGCACTAAACCTTAATCACTGGTGGTGATCAGCATGTGTCTGTCCACCCCGTTAATCCAGCCTGTTTCCTTGGCATGGATGAACGGCGCTGACGGTGCAGTGTCCTATAAGCGGGCTGACAGTGGTCGTTCTCTGCGACAGTGAGACTGCATTGGGCAGTGATACGTAACTCTCCTGACATCACGGCTGTTCTGACAGAAATGCAGTGCGTGGAAGAAGACGGGTTTCAATTTGGAGAAATGTAACAAGGTGTGACTTCCTGGTGTCCGCCCTGTGCAGCAGCAAGAAAAAAAAGGTGAAGACTCTTCTGAGACCAGAAGGCTGATGAGATGATGAAGCTGATGAAGCTGTTGAAACTGTGTCACTGTGCTACTGGACCGGTGTGACAGGCTGATGTGAACATCTGAAATCAATTGCCAGCACCAGATAATGAGGAAATCAGGACATTGTGTGAATATTTTTGAGAGGAGTGAATGAGTGAACTAAAGGCTTAAGCATGCAATAGAGTAGTGTTACTGTCTAAACTTTAGCTAGAGCTTCATTTAGAGACGTGTTTGTGTCCAGTTGAATGGAAGTCCAATATCTGTTAGCTCTGTTTTGGTTTTGGTGCATGTTCACTCCCATGTGTTGAGGTGATGTGTGATCAGCCTAATGTGACATATCAGTCAGATTGGTATCCTCCATTTCAACAATGGCACCTATCACAAGCTGTGGGTCCTTTCTCTTGTTGCTGCTGCTGTTAATAAATGTATTTGCAGCACCATATGGCTGCTGACACCCAGGAGACCGAACATAAAAAGCTTCCATACTGAAGGAATGTTGCGGAGAGCAGTCAGGGGAACCATTTCTCTGTCTCAATTAACAGCAGCTCAAGCCCCTCTACTGAATAAATAACTCCAAGGTCTATCTGAGTGTGCATGGCAATGTTCTGATAAAAATATGATTTGCAGCAGTAATTGTGTGTGGATAGTGAAAGATTGGCTCAATTAACTGTGTGAAATGATCAGTCTGTGGATGCATCCAGCTATGGTTTGATGGGAAGTCAGAGTTGTAACATAGGGATTTGGCTGACATCAGTTTATGGTCCATTACAACCCAATATTCCCTCGAGTTAAACCTGAGAACTAACAGTGGCTGATGCCTAATTCTCCACAATATCCTCATACTGTAGCAGTTTTCACTACCAACCCAAACTCCATCACTGTTAAATACCCAAAGGTTAAGGTGTCTTGATTAACAAACTCCAGACAAACATTAAATCTGTACTGGACAGACCAACTTCATTCAGCTGAGGTGAAACGATAGTGTCTGTGTAAAACAAGCACATTAATCCAACTCTGCACGCTGTAAATCTGGACCACCCAGTGGACTTAAATAAAGCTATTCAGAGTGGGACGATGAGATAAGGCGGGAGAAGGGGAGCTAAGCTCTGAGGTTTTGGTTGGAGGATCACATTCAGGCTGTTGAGCTCTGACAAGGCCCTCAGATCATTATGAAATCTTTTGCTGTTTTCATGTAGTTTGGATACTGACATTGGTTTAGATTTTTTAATCCCCTTTGAATTGTGCTTTAGCATTTTCATCACATATATGAGGCATTACTAAGCACTTGTTTGAAGGGACACCACCTCCATTGCTTTATTAATCAACTGATTAATTAATTAAAGGAGGAAAATTGATTATATGAAATGAATCAGTCCCACATCTGAAAGTTGTAAATTCTGATTATACTGACCTCTGTCAAAAAGGGAAACACAAATACAACTTTATTCAAGATATTTACTGAACTACTTAAAGACACAGTAAACACATATATCTGTACACACAGTGCCTATTGAAAGTATTCACCCATTCAGATATTTTCCCCTTCAATTGCTTTTATAAATGAAAACATGGTCCATATAATTTGAATTTTTGACAAAAAATGGACAAAAAAAAAATGTCAAAGTGAAAACAGATTTCTACAAAGACGTCAATTAATGTCAATTAATTAAAATTATTATTATAATTATTAATTATGTAAAATAAGTGAATGTATAAGTATTCACCCCCTTTAAAGTGACAGACCTAATTCAACAGAGGTCCAGACAATTGGTGCTAGTAATATATATATATATATATATATATATATATATATATATATATATATATATATGGCCATAGCCATACCAAGAACACCCATACTTGTAAAAAAGGCAAAATAAAATGGCAGTGCTGGAACTCCTGTTGTTTTGAAAACCAAGGCACAAATTGAAGCCCAGACAGACGTGAATTAGTTTCCCACAGTCAGTGACGGTGAAGACATCACCATAGCTACACTGTCTCTCTCCATACCTGGATAATACCTGCCAATGCCAAAGGACTGAAGTCTATCTTTCCCTAGCAGCACCTTTCTTCTCCTACTCTCCAGAACTTGTCATATTCTGACAGGCTGAGGAACAAGTCGTTTCTATCCATCAGACATTACTTAGACTAGATCCTGGTGATGGCAAAGCTACTTTCCACTGTGCCCTGCTGATAATTACTTCTACATTCAACCTCAATTTCTGACTTTAGCCGCTGATCTTTTAATATGAAAATTGATTTTAGGACAGAAATGTTTATGATCAGAAGTATCAGTATTTCCGTATCAATCGGCACACCACCAGTACTTTATCAAGAACACTCCACTGACAGCACAAAGTCACAACAAAACTGTGTCAGCACAAAAAGTGCTGCTGTTGGCTGAAAGCTGCATTTGAACTTTATTTTGTTAATGATTGAGATGCATTGCCCCCTGAGCAATGGGCTTGGTGTAAATCCAAAGTTTTGTTTGTACATGTTCTCTCAGTTAGCTACTCTTAGCCACTACTAAGTGTGCTTTCAAGCGTGACTTGAATTGGTTTCAGAGTTGCTTCGCAGTGAGGACAGGATCTCTGGAGCTGTGTGTAGTCGCCAGGGTCACGAGCATCATCAAAATGAGACTCTTTCATTAGCAATTGAAAACTCCTTGACGTACGTTTGAGCAAAGCATCCATCGCTTTCATAACATACAATCCTCATATAATCATATAATCCATCATTAGAAAAACCATCGGTAGAAACTATGAAGCAGGGGAAGAAATATTTTCTCTGTTACAGTGCACTAAATAAGTGCATATCACTGTTTAAGTCTTTCTATTCAGGAATCCAGCAATGTAACTGAACACCAAAGTCATACCAAGGCAATTATGACTCTGAGTATCAGCACCTTGAGTTGGAAACAAAAGGCACACAAGCAGCCACTGTGTGAGCGATGACTTTATTTCTCTGACCCCACCAGGCTCTGCTCTGTCCACATCTTATATCTAATTCCTCCACAGTCAGTGGTGCAGCGGATAAGGTCAATGCCACCTCGCTAACAGCCGGCTAGCTAAGGATAGCTTCTCTCCAGAGGCCTTTGTGCTGATGCCCTGTTTGTGTCGTCAACTTCCTGTGTGTCACTGCTCTCCACTTTATTCTCAGCCCACCTGGGGGAAGGGCCTCTGTCAGGTTAATTGAAGAGAGCAAAAGACTTTGCTGCAGAAAATACTGTTTGTTAGTGATCATCATCTCATAATTAACACATGTTTAATTAGGACACTATGTTCATCTCAAGATTAGTTTTGCCTGCTGGAATAAAAATAGGGAATCAGCTCATAATCAGTGTAGTTTGAGTGTTTCTAATAATCCAAAAACTACTTTTCCCCCATAGTGTCTCAAATTGAGTGATCAGGCCAGTGTAGAAAGCAAACTAAGGCCTCGTCCACACGTACCAAAACAATCTTTTTTCCCCCGTCTTCCTCGGCATCATTTCAAGAAGAGACTGAGCATGTGCATGAAGCTTGTGCGCTGTATACAAACAGACAGTAGAAGGAGAAACTGAACACAACAAGAAGATGAAAATGGCTAGTCGGTTGTCCCTAATCCTTTTTTGCTCAGCGTAGTGGCAGAGGAGCAGAATATTTTGCCCTAGTAATCCTAATAGGCTCAATATCTTCTGCAGCACCAACACAAGCATGTAGTAGCAGGGGCTGCGTTTTCGAATTTCTCCACCCTGAGACCTGGTTTCAAAAATGTACGTTTACGGGATCCGTGTGGACGATCGGCCAAAACGATGCAAAACATGTGCGTTTACACAAAACACTGTTTCCGTGTGGACGGGGCCTCAGATAACTGATACATTGTATGATGTGGATACAGTATACAATCTTTTAGTATTTTGTATCTTTTAACTTACCTTTTCTAGTATATTGTCTTCTGAGCTTGTGTCTTATTTATCTATCACACAATCACTTTCCATCACAATTCCTCTGTTTGACACTGTTGAACTGCTGTAACAATTGAATTTCCCCAATGCAGTCATGTCTTATCGTATCTTATCTTATCAGACAGTAACCAAACATTGCCTAGAAGACGCTCTCCTCACACCTCATTCCCATATTCCAATCAGCCATAATCAATAATCCTGTCTCATCCAATCTCCAAGTTAATGTTGTTCCTGTGGAGGAGGAGGAAACATTACCTTCTCAATGAGCACATTAAAAGCAGCTTGGCCAGATTTATGAGTGTAATTTACTGCGAGCATGCCTGAGTTATCAATTTTAAGACGATGTATAGAACCAACAGGCATTTGAATGGTGTAAACCCACAGCTTTTTGCTGACTGTGGTGATGAGAGGGTGCAGGAGCTGCAGGTCCACTTGCATGAATGAATGTACTGACAGAGCAAAAATGTGTGTGCATTAGCATGACAAATAGGGTTTATTGATCAGTACTGATCACTAATGGGGGGAGGAGACAAAATCTGTTTTTTCATTCAGTCCTTTCACTGTAATGAAGGATCTTTATTAAGAATCTTTGGAATCTGCGTCAGGGTGTATGTAAGCAGCAGCAACAAGAAGGGGATGTTAATGTGGTCAACATCTCCCAGGAGAAGCCTTAAACCAGGCTGGATTAGCATGGCTCTTATTCCGACTCTTCAACGGTGAGGTTGGATGGTCGAAAGACGGCGTGGGCCATGATGGTCTCAAAGTCCAGATCACCATCCTTGTTTTCTTCAGTTATGATGACACAATTTCTGTGGTAGGCAGTACATATTTCAGCACCTACATTTCATTCTATGACACGTCCCAGCTCTGCTGCCATTACATGTCATAACATTCCATGACACTTACCAACATTCCAGTGTATTATACCTCCCAACCTTTCATTCCCTGACATGTTGTTATAATTCAGTGTCTTTTTGTTATATTTTCTGTTTTATTTTGAAACCTTTCTGTGTCTCTTCTAGCTTTTCAGTTTGTCCTGTGTGTTTTTCCCTTCCTTACCTCACCTGTCCTTTTCCCTCCTCACTCACCTCACCTGTTCCTGATCCCCTCGTCAGTGTCCCTGTGTATATAGTCTTTGTTCTGTCTCATGTGTTTGGCAGTTCATTTCGTGATGTTCCCTGTTACTCAGTCTGTCTGTCTTGTTCAGTGTTACCTCGTCTTGGTCCGTTGTTCCTCCAGTGTCTCCCGTGTGGTATGTTTCTGGTTTTGGTTTCTTGCTTCTCCTTTTGATTTGAACTTTGCTTTTTCTTTGCACTTTGTTTGAGCTTTTAGTTACTACCTTGTCTTATGTCTTTTTGACTACCTTTTTGTGTTTTGATCCCGTGTTTTTTTGTATTCATTCGGCTTTGGCTTAATAAAGCTTGCTTTTTGTTTCCCCATTTCCTGCTACCTGTGTGTGTGTCTGCACTTAGGTCCTCACTTTACTTAAGCCTTAACAGACCAAACTGACTGTTTTTTTGACTGAAGGGATGATTTGCGGGTGGTGTTAGAAGGCAATGTGGAGGTGATGAAAATATTAGAGGCAGTGTACGCCTTCAAGGAGAAGCTATTTTTTTCGGCCCTGTTTGGGGAAGGCTCCAGGTGCTGCAGAACTCATCTTTGAAGTGGACCATCTTGAAAGGGTTTTGTTAGAAAACCTAAATGGCACTGCCTCCTCGACAGCCCCAGCCCACGCCTCAGCCTAAGCCTCAGACCAAGCCCGGCTACCAGCCCATGCCTCAGTCTCAACCCCTGAAAAACCCTCAGTGGACCCTTTCTTGGGAGCCTGCCTTGCCTTCAAAGTGCCCCCCCCTCCAAGAAAGCAACGTTCCCGGCCGCGCCCTGCCTCCCTGAGGTCTGGCTTCCTCTTCTGCTGTTCCTTGGTGCTGCCCAGGGCACCTCGGAACCATGCCTGCTCCAGTGTGGGCGGTCCAGCCGACACCTGCCAGTGTTTCTACGTCAGCGGTCCAGCCGACACCTGCTGACAACATTCCATGACACTGCCAAACATTCCATTCTGACATTTCTCAACATTCCATTCCACGTGACCTCCGAATGTCCATTCTTTGACAAATCCCAACATTTCACTCCTTGACACATTCAAATATTCCAATTGATGACGTCTCCCATCATTCCATTCTATGAGACCTCCAAACATTCCCCTGCTTTAGTCTGAATGTTTTTACTACCATGAGGCAGGAGAAAATTGGCATACGCACGCGTTTGCCGGTGTCCAGTGTGGCTCTCATCCTTGGTAATGATCTGGCAGGAAAAAGAGTTTTTCCAACACCTGAGGTTGTTCAAAATCCTGCGCTTGATTCTAGCCCGGCTGTGTCCACCGCTGTCAGTCCTGTGTTCCCTGCCTGTGTTGTGACACGGGCTCAGTTATGAAAATGTGGAGATGGGTTGAATCTGGCCAATTCTTTTTTGTCCAGACCCGAGGAGTCTGAAGGCAGAATGATATGATGTTAAGTCCAAAACCGATGTGGGGTATAGTTTGCTGCCTGCCATGAGTCTGCTTCCTGTGTGTAAAGTGTTATGCCACGATTCTACCAGATACGTGTCCGGTCCGGCTCCACTCTGTCACGGCTCTGCGATGGCAGCGGAGCTGTTAGGTTTCATTCTAGTCTATATATTAACTTCCACCGGGTCTGCTGCACTGTGTATCTGCTCCGGCAGTCCAGAGCAGATACGCAGGACTTTTGGCAGATGCTGGAGCACGACGGAGCAATTCAGGCAAATTCAGCACAGAGCAGACAGGTCACGCACCAAAACAACATAACATCCGGTCAATTTTCAAAATAAAACACTTCGTGTTGACACCAGCGCAAAAATCTCAAAAAAGAGACAAATACAAGCACTTCCTATACGTATAACTGCAGTTGCAAATGATTATGTAATTATCGCGGGAACTCCTCTGTCCTGCGACTCCAGCTGTCTGACGGTGGCGGACTCAAAACACAACCGGTGGGAGAAGCCGGACGGCGAGCCAAACCGGACCGGAGCTGGAATGTCAGCGGACATGCATCCAGTGGAATCACGGAGTTATGGATGGCACCCTGAGGCGCAACTGGTAACCTTCTGCCACTGGTGATTAACCCTCCTGTTACGTTCATTTCTTAGAAACAGCAATGATGTTCCTGGGTCAATTTGACCCGGGGCATGTTTAATTATCCAAAAGTGTCAGAAACCAAAAAATCCCAATCAACATTGTTGTATCTCATTAACTCTATTACTAACCACTTCAAACAATATTTAGTGCAATGGTGTTCTTTAAGTCTCACAGATCATGGTTCAATGAGGATGATTCACCCATTTTTCATAAAAAAAACATGTTAAAACTAATGTATTGTATTAACATACACTGGAAAGACCTACATATAAAGTACAATAGCTTTATAGTTGAATTTTTAAAAAGTGTATTTTACATTTTTTCTTTTTTTCTTTTAATGGAGTGATGTTGATAAATTAACATGAGAGTGGGCTGCCGCCGGCCTCTGGACTCACCTGTGTCTTGTTCCCTCATTTGTGTCACGTATTTAAGTCCTGGTTTTTGTTCAGTCTGTGTTGCTTCATTGTTTGTCTTCATGTCTGTTTATCTTCCTGTTCATAGTGTTTGTCTTTATGCCATGCCAAGTCCATGTTGCCTTTTTTGTTTTTTGAGATAAATACTTTTTGGAATCCCTGCAACCCTTGATCTGTCTTTGGTCCGTGCATGTGGGTCCTTCACCACGTCTACTACTAGCAGTCCTGACACATAACAAATATATTCTGAGGTAAAAGATGAAGATAATACTTACATGTAAAGTGTGTGGGTGTCTGCACCAAGCAGCAGTAGACATGGGCATGACCCACACCTGCCCGGTCAATGCTCACATGACCTTCTAGATGTTGCTGGCAGCTTAATTCTAACAGATGTTTTGTTTCTCCTGTCTTAACAGTGACATTTATATTCTTCTTACACTTCACATGCAAAGTGCAGAAACAGAACAAGCTCATTTCACTGGTCACTGTCAGTAAAAGTCCTACAGACTCCCTGAGCAGATGTAATGGTCCACACATTGAGCTGCAAACCCACAGTCATTGCAGCGGCCTCAGAGTAGCAGTCACCAAAGATAACCTCCTGACTTAGCAGCAGAAGTGGGCTTGGAATAAAGATTGTATCTTTTAATTAAACTTTCACTTAGTGGAAGAAGAGATGGGTGGGGGTGGTGGTGAGGAGGGGGGCCACCTAAGGTCTTCATTCTGCACCCGTCCTTGGTATTTTATATCTTGAGGAATTTTATGGTTGGCCAAACCTTCCATTGCGTTGGCAGATTTAGAGCTGCTGGAGTGTTTCATAGTGTCTCATAACATTACCAAGCATTAGCTGAGAAGCCCAGAGGAAATGAAATCACTTTTACAAGACAGTTGCTTCAGTTGCACCCCTTTTTCTTTTTTTTTAATCACTTTTGACAAGTTAACAGATCAGTCCAGCTGTAGGTTTTAAATGTCAATCTTTTCTGAAATGCTATATCTATAGTGTCTTATGTGAGCTGAAAATGTGTATTGCTTTGTCAGTGCAGTTTACATCAACAGCACACTGCAGTCTTAACTCCACCTGTGGTTCTGCTATTTGTTTAGGTTTGTTTTGATGACTCATAATGTAATACCCACAGTGTGCATGATGTTCAAACTTTAAAGTGCTGTTAATCTCTGCAAACTCCCTCCCGTCGTTTGAAGCTCTTCAGTGTAATTTTGTCTGACAGCCAAGGAGACACACTTTGACAATAATGAAGTGGAAGTACATCAGAGTGTTTCCTCTGGACTGCTCAACTCCTCATTTTCCACTTCCAGCAACTCCATTAATCATTGGAAATTAGACAAGTACTTTCTTGAATCATTAATTTGATCAGTGTACAGCAGTGTTCACCTATATGAAATTGGACGATAATATATTTAGACCTATACCCAAATTAGCAAAGCTGATAATGCTGATGTCAGTCAACATCACCTACAGACCACATGTTTTTTCAAAAAATAATAGATGTGTTCCTGCTGTGCATACGTCAACAGCCACTTGTGAGAATTTTCTTTGTTATTTTGTTGACAAGGTGGATTCTATCAGACAAGACACCAGCAATGGTTTTATTATGAGTTTTAATAAGGATTTGCTTGTTGCCCCTACTCATTCTGCTGTGTTTGACCAGTTTGACTTGGTTTCTCTCTCCTCTCTCCGTAACATAGTGAAATCTTAGAAATCTACAAATTGCCCATTGGATATTGTCCCTGCCAAAGTGCTGAAAATGGTTTTTAATACTGTGGGGCCTAGTCTTCTGGTTTTTATTAACTCCTGTCTCAGGATAGGAACTGTCCCAGCTGCTTTTAAACATGCCGTGGTCAGGCCCCTTCTTAAAAAGCTAATCTTGACCCCTCATCCTATTTCTCATTTGCCCTTTATTTCTAAGGTTTTAGAAAAAACTGTTTTTATACAATTGCAGTCCTTTCTGGAAAACAACTCTGTTCTTGAGAAGTTTCAGTCCAGGTTTAGATCTTGTCACAGCACCGAGTCTGCACTGCTAAAGGTCCACAATGACATTGCACTGTCTATGGATGCCAAGTGCCCTGTTGTCCTGGTGCTGCTTGACCTCACAGTGGCCTTTGACACGGTGGACCATTCAGTCCTCCTGTCAGGCTTGAGCGATCATGTTGGCATCCATGGCACTGCACTGAAGTGGTTCACATCCTACTTGTCCAGTAGAACCTTTTCTGTTATGGTCGGTGACTCGTCCTCTTCCTGCACTGCACATTCCCCTGTGGGGTCCCACAAGGCTCTATTCTTGGCCCTATCCTCATTATATATGTTGCCACTTGGGTTAATTATAGCCAGGCACAACCTCTCTTTTCACTGTTATGCAGATGACTTACAACTTTATCTCTTCACTTTATCAGTGAAGCCTACCAGTAACAGTGCACAATGTTCCTTGACTGCTTGTATTGCTGATATTAAGCAGTGGTTGGCCCAGAATTTTCTTCATTTAAATGACGACAAAACCGAATGTGTTGTGTTTGGGGATACTGTGAAGACTGGCTTTGGCACCTTATCTTCAAAAGGTCAGTCAAACGGTCAAAAATCTGGAAGTGATCTTTGACCGTCATCTGAGGTTTGACAAACAAATCCAAAGTCAAAATGTTTTTTTTTCTACTATGAATTGTAAAGCACTTTGGTTCACTGAAAGGGTTGTTGTAAAGGGCTGTATAAATAAACAACATACATACATATGTCAATCTACACTCAAAATAATACAAAAGTAATACAAACTCACAGGAGTCATTAGCAGTTTTATAGTGTTCATTACAAAGTGGCTTGTGCTACATGTCAAATGCAGCAGCTTGTCTCTGGTCGCACCCTCGACTGACTTTGTTACTGCAATTGTACGTAGTTATTTTAGTTATGATGAATGTAGGATTATTAACAGGAGCATGCATGGTGCACCAGAGGCCTGCTGCACCTTTGATTCCAGACTCCACAAAGTCAGGAATGAAGACACTAAAGACTGCCTGCACCACTTCCCAAAGTGTGCATGAAACGAGTGAGAGAGAGATGCTGGAGTCCGTGGAAATTACCGTAAATGCCTCCTTTCTCTTCATCCTCCTTCCCCTGCAGCCTCATCGGGTATACAAACTTTCCCAGGGTTGAATAATATGGTTGATGGTTTACAGGTTCAACAAGTGTAGACTAGAATAAGAAAACACTCAGTCCAAACTTAGATTTCCTGGTTTATTTTCAGTTACTCTCAGTACTCTCAGCTTTGAACAATGTAAGCACCGTCTGTTTTAAACATTCCTCCATTCACGTCCTGTTGTGTTGCTGAACACAGCTCCATTTACACCTGGTCCAACCCCTGAAGCTCTTTGTCTTTGTGCAATGTCTTCATACCATAATTTAATTTATGTAAGGGATAATGCCCGACGAGGTGTCCATTATCAGGAATTAGTGGAATTCGCGGAAGCAACCGCGTCATGCCTTGAAGGGCATTATCCCGCTTATATCATGGTCACTTGCCAAAGAAAATAAATTAAGACCATTAATTTCTATTTTCATGTGTTTTACAATCAAAATATAAAGTTTTTCACAGGCAATAACTTAGTTTCCCTGGTAACGCCTGAGGGTTTGACTAATACCTGGAACAACCATTACCCTCCCGTAGGGTTCTTATGCAACGGAAACGTTGTTCACTCCTCCATTAAATAGGACGGACCTTAGATACGACTTGGCAACGGGAGATATTCTAGTCCGCTCAGCGGTGAGCCAGAAAGCTAACGCTATGCTAGCAAGATTCAAAGTCAATAACATTGTGTACGGTTGACAAACAGTAAATATAATTTGACAGTATGTTTAACAACAAGACTAGCTAGCTTACCAGTCATGTCATTGTCCCCAAATCAACATCAAGATGTTCACGAACAAATGATCGGCCGTGTGTAACGTTACTGTGGCCGCAGCCTGAAGCAGAGAGCTGAACAGCCAACGGGATGTGAGATTATTCGCTTATGTGATACAAAGTATCAGTAAGTTTAGAGGGGAAGTGAACTTTCTGCAGCTTGTGTGTTACAGTCGCCATCCTGTGGTGTTCAGAGGATAAGGCTCTGAAGGACTGACGGACTGCACTCAGTGCTGGAAATAAACTGTAAACAGCGGCTTTGACTGCGTTCCTGTTGCTATGGTTACGCCAGCTAGCGCATTAATTTAGACGGTGAACAGACAATTTGACTGGAACTACTTTGTAGGTGTCCATACGGTTTTAATGGACACCCTGCAGCCAATCAGAATCGAGTATTCCCCTAGACCATGGTATAAGTGTTGCTGTTGTCACGTCTTGTAGTAAATAAATGTTCGACCATAAAGTCGTTGTTTGTGGTTTCTGTACATTTTACTGTTCAGTTACTGAACACATTTGGATTTTGCTAATGCTCTACATAAATCACAATTAATAATTTCCCTTGAATTAAAATGTGTGTTAATAGACCCACTCTTACCTGCTCAGGAAGGGGTTTCACTGTGTTACTGTACTGACTATGGAGGTCATCTTGCTGGTCGAGAGACTGTAGTCTGCATAATAACCTTTATTAATGTCTTATTAATACTAATATTTTGAGCTATAATTAAAAACCCTACATTTTAGGGTTAGGGTTTGTGTAAAATAAGTTCTTATGGCTGGTGGGATGGGTAACTAAGAGTCCAGATTTTTTGGAGGCAGAGGCTAGACAGAATGTGGAGCAGTAGGGTGCTAATAGGGAAAGCATTAGTTTTGGTCATAAATCAAAGTATTGGACAAATATACATTTTGATGATGGTGGCAGAGATATTACAACTCTGCATGTGCAGAACAAACATAAATGTCTGTATAGATTTCCGTGGCAAACACATTTCATTCATAACCATGAATATCACCGGCTCGTGGTGCTGGAGGGAACACAATGGGATCACCAGAGTCACTAGAATTAATTGTGTGGAGACCATGAATGTGCATTTATCCCCTAGTCGTCAATCTTGCTCCAGCAGTCTGCCAATGGCAGCGTTGTAGTTGAGAGCAGCAGTGCACAGGTTTCTCTTATACATTACTGTACTGCAGCAGCTGCAAAAAGGGCTGTGTGTTCAGATAAACTTCAAAATCTCCATCTCCTCCTGCCTGACGATGGGCTCTGCTGACAAGTGTAGTCATAATTAAGAGGTGGTTGTGTCCCAGCAGATATTGAAAACTGTTGGAAACAATGTACTGCTGTCTTTGAAGTCTTACTGGTTTTTGAACTATACTCGCTCATTGGTATTCCTGCCTTGCTCAGTGTTTTTGTCTTGTGGGAGGCTTGAAATTAGATTGCCCCGTCTTCCAGAGAAGCCATTTAACACACAGCATACTGTAAATCACTGGGAATCAGGGGTGTTGTGAAAAATCCAGTTTTGGACTGACAGGTCTGAAAATGCCATTAGAAAAGGCTTTTGTAATCCCACAGTGATGTGGGAGGGCCAGCAGCTGCTGAGCGGCTCAGCATCTCACCGTGTTCTTTTAGTGGAAATTATGGTTAATTTTCCTCCCTGTTATCTAGAGGACAAGTCAACAGCTGAAATGTGGCTCACAGGCCTTTAGGTACCTGGTTCAAGCTAGTTTTGGACTTTATTGGAGCACAAAACAGAAACACAGCATGGTGAAAATCCCACCGACAGAGCAAGTGGTGACGGGATCATTCCTCCCTGGCCAGGAGTGGTGTTCATCTGTTCTTATCCAAACGACACTTTACATTAACAAAGTTAACACATGTGTTCAAATATTTCATTTTAAAACACTCAGCTGGTGTTTAACTCTGAGTATGATGCTTTTGAAAATCATATCGTGTTCAAAGCGAATGGAAGGTTTGTGAGAATTGGTAGACTGAAAAATATGCTTATTGAATGAACTTTGATTCTGAGAAACCTACTTGAATACAAGACAGCAAAAAGCACTGAGTGAGTGTAATTGAAGTGGAAAAAGAGATGAAAGAGACACAAAAAAGCAAAAGATAGAGAGAGGGAGAATGATTTCCATTTATTTGAATCCACATTAGCTGTCACCTTGACTATAACCTGACTGCTCTTACCGGAGTGCATTGAGTGCAGAGAGGGCTGCAAAAGGAGTCTAGTGGGATGGACAGTAATTACCCAGAGAGGAAAGCAAAAGAAACCTTAAACACCAAATTCCATTTAGTTTTTGGACTTTTCTTTAATATTTGATCCTTTCTTGTCAACTATTGTAATTTGACCCTTTCAGACTCTAAAAGTGGCTCAGTTTTACGAGTGTACGAGGGGAAATCTTCATTTGAAATGCTTGTAAACATGCAAATATAACGACGGGTTACACGATGATAACTGTGTTGCTAAAGGGTCACAGCAGAACCAGTGCTTAAAGCTACAAATGCTCACAGTTAATCTACCTGAATAATATTGTATTTAGGTAATTATTCTGTTTAATTGTAACTAATATCGTATTGTAACTATGTATCGTTTTAGATAATATCAATACTAATATTAGCATTAACCCAAAAGTGAGCACCTCTCCAAATTGTGTGCACAGTAAGAATATAGCAGAATTTAGATTTTATAATTGTTTCTTACTTGGTGGTTTGTTTTCAACCTGTCTGATCTCCAGACGGCTGGAGAATGTCCTCACATCTTAAATGTACCCGGCTCTGGTGCGGTCAACAGTCAGCATTACCCAGTTAAAACAGGAAGCGAACAGGGGTCTCGAGTTGGACTTGAACAATGGTTGGTCTTGGCACTTGGCATCCACCTCATATAGAAATAATCTACACAGATTATGATAGGTATTGTAGAAACTTTCCTACGGTATGTATGATATGTACAAATTCAATGTATCAACAATGTGTCCTGGCGACTGGGCTGGGACTTCTTAGTGCTGTTGCTGCATTATCAGATCTCTGCGATGGATTTCGTGACTATAATCTCATAATTGCTGTCAGAAATGAGGGACAGAACTTCAAAAAGATTGTAATAAAACAGAATAAAATAAATCCTTAAAATAGCACATTATGTTGGACAAAAAAAGAAAATATTCATGGCAGAAAAGCGAGTGACTGCTTGGTGGATTTCTGTGTCTATATAACAGGCCACAGCAGCAGAGCAGCCGGCTGGCAGGCAGGCTGTGCTTCCTGCGCTCGCGGCCAAGATTGATCTTTGTCAGAGCCGAAGAAACTCTCACTGTTTTCAAGAGAGGCAGTCCATTTATTTGAAGCCGTGCACATACTGGAGACCAGAGAGGGCCGATTTAAAAGGCAACCTATAAACCTACACAAGATTGAAGTGTGTGTGTGTGTGTGTGTGTGTGTGTGTGTGTGTGTGTGTGTGTGTGTGTGTGAGAGAGAGAACTGAAAATCCAGTTTGAAACAGACTTACATAGAACATAAATCACTCATTACCTTGAGAAGCACAGACCCATTTTTACTTCCAATATAATTAGAATGAAGTTGAGAAGCGTTTAAAAAAAGAAAGGAACAGTCATCGCTATTGTTTAGTCAGTAAACCTTTACAGCAGTGAGGCAGCCTCATCCCACAGAACAGCTCCTGGCTTATTTTCCAGCTTCAATGATCCAGAAAAGGAGCCATCGTTTGGACACAGCCTTAGCTTTCACAATCGTACTTTTTATTCCTTTTTCTTCTGTTTGTAACTGCCACAGCAGACGTGAAAAACCTTCAGGTAGAAAATGACCAAGATTCCTACAGACCTGATGAGCCATAACTCAGAGAATAGCAGAATAACACAAAAGACCTGCAGCAGCCGTTTCAATCAGGAGAGTCATCATTTCTGAGAGGACATTAAGATTTATTGCCATGTGTACTAAAGACAATGAGAAAGTCTTTGGTGGCTGATGAAGTCATATTTGGGGAGGCTGTGCGTAGAATGGAGTCTAACACTGGTGGTGGCGATGGAGGAAGACGGATCCTGGAGATCTGACGACGGGGGGAGTTGATTCTGGTGACTAGAACTTAGCCACTGGACGAAGAGATGGAGGAGGATGGGGTGGAGGAGGATGGGGTGGAGGAGGGTCGCACTGAAATGACAGCTGACAGCAGAGAGGCGAGCTGTTTTAAGTTTGAAACTAGAGACATGATTGGCTGATAGTATTCAAGGAAGACTGGTTGGTTAAAAGGAGAGAGAGTGCATGAAGAAACACCCATGTCAGGTGGATGGAGGGAGCAGGGAGAGAGGTGAATGAGAAGATAGTCTTCCTGACTGAACTCACGCCGAGCTTCATTAGTTTGATTAAAATGCCTTGATTGAGAGTTCAGATGACAACCGGAGATGATACCTCCTTACAACTGTACCATGTTAACATGTGATCTGTGAATAACCGCTGAGCTGTGCATGACTGTACAGGAAGAAATAACTGACACAGCCGAGTTACAGGTGTTATTTGGAAAACAGAATTAGAAGGTAGCTCCACAAATAGAGGGGCAGTGTATCACCAGAGTAACCAGTACATCAGTAAGCCTAGGGACCAGGGGCCCTCGAGTCTGTCTGAGGGTGAACACTGCTGGACACCAGACTGGGACTGAATTCAACATGTGAGAGCAACAGATTCCAGATTAATTAATTATTTAACATTAATGTTTATAAACTTGTTATTTATATGTATATATATCTGCCATAGCCCCTCTTGTTCTCCATGCCCTTTTCTTTTGTTATTGTTTATTTTGTTATTGTTTCTTTTGTCTATTTATGTCTATCATTACTGTTAGAGAGAGAGAGAGAGAGAGAGAGAGAGAGAGAGAGAGAGAGAGAGAGAGAGAGAGAGAGAATTTTTTTATTTTTTTGAATTTTAAATCAACCTTTATTCCTTAATTCTTCTTTTTACAGTTTATCCTTTCCCTTTTTTCACAAACTCAAAAACAAAACAAACCAAACCAAACAACAAAATAAATACATAAATAAAACCAAAACCAAAAAAAAACCAACAAACTTGTTAAAGGTTCAGGATCAGAGAGTTCCCTCTAACTGAGCACAAAACATCCTTCACTCCCCACATGTTCACAAACTCCTGTGTTTTTCCAGTTAGTTTATAAAAGCTGAATTCGACCCTGAGCCGAGCTGCCAGCAACCCGGTCAGCATGGACACCACGTCCTCTGACCCCTGACCTCTGACTCTGTTTTTCCTGGTCTTCCATATTGCCATCTTAGCTGTCCCTGAGACAAAGTTAATCAGTTGGTGGACAGACTTGTCTTTGGGACAATATCTTGGCCCAAAAATAAAAAGACTAAAAGAAAACACGTGACCAAACCCCTGAAACCACCTCTGAAGGTGCCTGAACAGAGCCTCTAATCTGGGACACTGGACAAAGAGATGGAAGACTGTCTCTGACTGGGAGCAGAAGGGACAGCCGTCCCCCATGTTCGGATCAAGGTGCACCAGATACCTGTTTGTAGCTATGGCCCCGTGTACAATCCTCCACTGGAGGTCTCCTGTCCGTTTGTTGACAGGAGGTTTGTACAGAGATCGCCAACAGCCCTTCGGGGAGGATCTCACGCCAAAGACCTCAGTCCACCTCGACACCTTCACCCCTGCCAGCGAGCATAAGTTTAAGACCTTAACGCTGAGGAAGTAAATGTCTTTCTTCCCCAGAGTCTCAAAGTCTGTGGATTCTGGGGTCTTCAGACTCAGCAGGTCGTCCTCCTCTGGCTGCCATTGTCCCACAGCTGGAGACACAGCCAGGGAGGGAAAAACGTACTCACATTCATCATCCCATTGGTCAGATAGAGTCCGGTTTTCAGCAAACGCCCTGAGGCCTGCTGGCAGGGAAGCACAGACCTCCTCCACCAGCCTGAGCAGCACTCTGGTAGACTTGATGCTCAGCAGGTCTGCCAGGTGAGGCACGGATGTCTTCATCAGATGACCAAGTTTCACCAGTCCAGCCTCTCTCAGTCGGACTCAGGCTGGCAGAAGACAGAACCTGAGAGAGACATCAGCAGCAGGTGAAAACATCATGTAGAGACAGAATATTTGAGTGTTACGGCCTCCATTTATACAAGTCAAAGTCAAGGCTCACAAGGGGTTGGAGGACGCATCATGTAAAAAAGGACACCAGACACAAGGTAAACAACTGACCCACAAGCTTTATTAAATTATTCCCAAAATCAAACCAGGGACAAACAAAAGGGGCTGAAGATCCAAAAGGAACAAAAGATGGGAAGACGCTGGACCAACCACAGCGGGCCGTCGCTCCTCGTGTCTCCCCCTCAACTACCTAAACGGAAACTAATCCTAAAACAGAAGAGATGAATAAGTGAACAACCAGCCCAAATTAACACAATAAACTAAAATAAGAAAACCCCAGCACCTGAACGTGCATGGAGGGTGAGAACCCAAACCTGCTCGCACAAAGAAGGAAAAGGTGAGGGGAGAACACTCCTCACAAGTGTGCTGCTGCTGCTCGAGTGTGATCCCCATGCTCACCTGTCCCTCTTATCACCTCCCCCACTCCACGGAGCACTGATTACACTCAGGTAGAGAGGGAGGAGGGTGGAATGAGAGAGAGAGAGAGAGAGAGAGAGAGAGAGAGAGAGAGAGAGAGAGAGAGAGACAGACAGAGAGAGAGAGAGAGAGAGAGAGAGACAGAGAGAGAGAGAGAGAGAGAGAGAGAGAGAGAGAGAGAGAGAGACAACAGAACACAAACAGCAGAGGCACACGTAACAAAGAGGAATCTAATCTAATCACCAAATACATTCATACTCTACACATCATAGTGAAAGTTGTTCTCAGTGCAGTGGAACAGAGACTAGATGAGGCGCAGATTAATAAACATGTTTCAGTGAAACCAAAGCAACCAGAGACAACCCACACAGACACGAGGGAGAACGCTGAGGATTGATTTCAATCAAACCAGAGAGGACTGTGGAAAGACACACAAGACAGTTTAGGTTAGTTTGATTCCATTTGCAGCTGATTGAGCTCGTCTATTTGGAGTCTATTTTGTTTATTCGTTACACTAAAAGCTAAGAGAGCTGGTGACAGGTAGTCAACTTGCTGGCATGGCTGGTAAATCAACATACTGCTGGTCATACGCCATGAGAAACGCAGACACAGTTGAGAACAGCTTCTTGAACTGTTAGCTCTCATTACAGTCTCAGCATTTATGTGTCAGCATATCAGCAGCTGTACGTCTCTGTTCAAGTCACTGCTGCAGCTCACATGAAGCTGAAGGCAAATGTACTACACACTGTCAGCATCACAGTGTGTGTGTGTGTGTCTGTGTGTGTGTGTGTGTGTTAGTTTTTCTGTCCTATATAAACTCTTATATAAATGTTGTTTGCTGTTGATTCGTGATTCGTGTCACTGAGAAGTTGACTCAGGATGTTCCACACTGCACTGGAACAGGTTGAACACCTTCAGCCTGACAGTCACAAGCTCAACTCAAAGACAACCTGCTGAAACAAAGGTAATGTTAATCTACCTATTGTAAGAAGCAAAGATAAAAGTAATTAAGTCCTTAAAACTAATTGATTTTGGACTCAAGCTAAATGCCACATACAGAAAAACATACTGGTTGCTGTGGCCCTTCTACACTGTGGTGTTTGGGGCTGTCTCGCACAAAACTTGACAGTGTGAGAGAAACGTGGTGAAGTTTTTGCTTGTCAATCAAAAATAATGTTCGGAGATCACCTTGTGAGTCTGATCTACTGGCAGCTGATTTGTGGTTTTGGTCACCATTTCATCATTTCTCCTTGATTGTTGTGCTTCTATTGTGATTGAGTTGGTGACATAGTTAAAGTGTTGCATTATTTTTCCTATTTGTCTGTTGTAAACATTTCTGACTTTGTTGAGGCTTAGAGCCCGAGTCGGCACAGGGTTTTATTTTGAAAATTGACTGGATGCACTATGCTGTTCCACCGTCTGACTTCCTGTCTGTGCAGATCGATGTGGTTGCGTGTTTTCTCCGTGGAGCAGAGAGCTGCTTCTGGGACGCTGCTGAAACGTAACGTGGCACAGCCGGTGGAAACACGAGCATTGTCTAGAATGGAACTCTCAATTAGGAAACATTGCAGTCTTTGTCAGCCAGGACAGACAGGCAGAGTCAGTCCTGTGTCTCAGGTGAGCTCAGTCAGACTAAAGGAACCACAGTTACATCACTGAATCTACAGGGAACATCAGTCGATCCTTTTGGTACAGCTACAGACCAAAGGCAAAGAAACAGCACTTGTCACTGATGATGTTCATCACATTCAGACTAACAGCCAGTCAGACGTTATTACTGACGGACCAAATGATGAGAGGCACAAAAATAAAACCTAAATGCTACTGGGTTTAATATGTTTAGTGATGATGTTCACTACAGAGCCACACATGATCATTGACCGTTTATGAGCTTGTCTGTGCGAAAAAAATCACAACATTCCTCCGAAGATTACAACGATGTTAAAGTGCTGAGCTCGAAGGTGACATTTTTTAATCAAACTATCGACCGTTTTCTGGGCCTCCACTGCAGGGGATCATCTGTTAAACAGCTGAAGCTGCCTCTGAGCCGCTGGCTGTACTCTGATAATGTGCTGTCACACTGTGTATTTCTCTAGTAAAAAGTCACAGTGCACCTCGAGAAAAAGAAAAGAAAAAAAAACACATTCAGAGAGAAAAATGACAAGTTCTGGTGGAGGCCAGACCACATGGCAAGGAAATTGTATCTGGATCAAAAGCAAGTGTGCTCTGCTGACCCTTCAGCAACAATGTGCCCACAAACTCACTGTCAAATGTCTTTCCATCAATTTCACTGGTGCAGAAAATGGAATGGGATGTTTTAAAAAGACGGTTTAGTACAGCGCACATGACATGTTCCTGCAGTCTGGCTGCAAGACACTTCAACAAGAGCTGGAAATCTGCAATAGCAAGACTAATCACATTTAATTAGAATGCATCACAACTACAAGTATGTCATTTGACTGGTTCACATAGGAACTTTTCAGGGGCAGGTTAGAGGAGCTGCTGCACAGCAGCTAACCCTAACCCATGACTTTCAAAGGACGTGTCTGCTGACAGCAGCGCAAGTCATCACATGAAGTTTGAGGAGTTGTCTGTAGAGGACTGATGTTATGTTCAGAGTTTTATTTTGTTTTCATCATACCAGAACAAGTAAGCTTACTGCAGACCAAGAATGTGTTTTATAGCTTATACATTTACAAGTTGTAAGTTCTCATGAAGGAATATGTTTGTTTTTCTTTCAAAAGTTATGTAGTCTGTCTTTAACCCCTGTCTACAGGAGGGCTTTTGGCCTTATTGTTTTACTTGCTTTTAAATATAAATTCATTTGGTATTAGTTTTTTGGGTTATTTAATGCTTGATAACTAAACATATGAACACCACAGAACTCTAGTTAAAGCAGCTAGAGGGAACTTTTTTGTCATTTGTTTTGAAAGTGAGTCAAAGAAAGACACACTTTAACACATTTGTCACAGCTGTTCGCAGAATGCATGGCTATGTGGTAATGTCTCAATTTGTGACTATGTGAGACTAATAATCGTAACATGACTACGGTGAGTTAAAGTACACTTTGTTTTTGTGCCCTGCTGCCAGACTACAGGCTGCAAGACTCCTCAATTCATCCTCAGCACTCTTAAGTCACACACAGTTGTTCTGATTTTATGACTGAACCGGCCCAGATATGTCAGAATCTGATTCATTGACTGTATTAAATTGAGACTGTTTCATTACCAGTCACTGTGTGAGTAGCTGTAACGTGCGGTGGTGCAGGAAACAAGAGCATTGTGTAGAGCGGTCGCAGGAAGGAGGAGAAGATGTTCCAGATGTTAACGGTACCCTGTGGCAGACGCTATGCTATATTGCTATGTTTCTTTGTTTGGGCTGTTTTCTCATGACTGATTGCAGGGGATTCAGAGCACCTGTGCACAGGTGGGGAGACTGACTCCTGATTGAGGAGTGGAAGCAGCTTGGAGCATTCCCCTCCCAGCCAATCAGGGTGTGATGACACCCTGTTTGAAAGGCTTAAAAGAGGTTGGAACTGGCACACCGGTGGCTCTCACCCTCATACTGAATCTGCCCCTGACCCATTTGGAAGCGCGCCCTGAATTTTGAGAACCTCATTCCCCCTTAGATTGCCAGCTAGACACTCTGGTCCATTTAGGCCCCATTTTGTTTTCCTGGCGGTTCACATCTTTTTGAGGGAAGTTAGTTTATTGGGGAACCCCTTTAAACCCAGGCCCTTTACATATTCAGTTTACCATTTTATTCCCCTGGGCTTATAGGAGCACTTTTGTTTGTTATATCTGGAAGAGGCATTGGTTTGTTGGTTTATTGCCCAAGTAGCGGACATTGGGCATCCCCCCTAGTGTTACATGTTTTTGGTGTATATATATTTTTATGTAGGTTGGGCTGGCCTGTAAGTCAGTACCGCCACAAGATGATCTGCAGATTTTGCAGCATACACTGAGGAAATTATTGCTTCAATTCACTACATTCATCATCAACACTAATTGGATAGTCACATAAAATAGGGTTACATGCACCTTTTAATAAAGGATTTATCAGTGAGGAATAATTATTGATAAAATCTACTCAAAAGACTCCTTATTGAGTATGACCCCGTTCAGAGTGTTATCATATGGTGGACCTATTGGATCATTACTGATTCACTCAAAGTGAGTGTAAGTAACGTTGTTGTATTGTTGGTCAAAGGGGAGCACGGTTGCCTTCAAACCTGTGACAGGATATGTGATGATAGATAACGGGTGGATGGAGGGACGAGGTGTGGTCAGTTGAAAGTATTTAACACTTGTTTTGTTAGTCAACTCTTGCTCTGTAATGCAGCTGCAATAGCTGTCAGAGAAATGAAGTGCAGTAAAATGTACAACATTTGTAAATACAAAGCAACATGAAATGAAAGTGTATATAAATCTCAAACACAATCAGCTTGCCATTAAGGCTCAAAATAATCAAATGTCCTCTAAATGTGTTCCATTTTTCTGAAAGGTTTACAACCCATCTGAGTGTTCCTGTCAGTGAGGCAATAGAGCTTCTTTTTTAAGTCTATTAAAGGGTATTTTGGATAGACGCACAGAAAATGACAAGAAATAGGCTGAGAAAAGGAGCCACGACATGCACCTAAGGACTCCAGGTTGGAATAAATCCCAGGTTGCTGTGGTGAGGACACCACCTGAGTTCAGGGGGCGCTCACGCTACCCGCTGAACGAGGGAAGTTGTTGGACATATACCTAGGGGGACACAGGAAAGACAGCCATTTTGGCGAATGCCTTGAAAAAGCTAATGAATTTGGCCCACTTCCCCTGGTCAGCGTCCAGGAGATGGGGGGGGGGGGGGATAAATAAATCAGAATCGTTCATGTATTCAGACAAGACCAAATTCAGTCCAGGTTTTCTGGACAATTTTTGCCCTGAGAGGCTATTTTACAATAATCATTATCAATTGTGACACATTTTCACATTTTTATTAGGGCCCGAGCACTGAACAGTGCGAGGACCCTATTGTATCTGTAGGAATTATTCTTCCATATTATTTTTCTGCGCTTCGACTGCAGTTTTGGAGGCCTAAATATACCCCAAAACTCACCAAACTTGGAATATACGTCACATCTGGAAAAAATTTGATAATTCAATATCATTGGGAGTGGGTGTGACCCAGGGACTCTATAGTGCCCCCTACTGTAACGCCGCACTTCCTACAAGCAGATACATGAACGAAATTCTGTCAGGAGGTTGGTAGCGGACGTGGAATTAGGACCCAGATGCACAGACGGGAGGGAGAGCAAAGTTGCGGGTATTCAAAAAAAAGGATTTATTTATCGCAAAAACATGAACATGGCATGAACACTACTTGAAGACAATTAATGACAAGACACAGACTGAACAAAAACCAGGACTTAAATACATGACAAATGAGGGAACGAGAAACAGGTGAGACACGAGAGGGCAGGTGCACGTAATTAGAACAGAACCGGGGAAGACGAGACATGAGACGAGACTACAAAATAAAACAGGAAGTGATCAGAACTAAAAACATGAAACTTGACAAGACAAACACAGGACGTGACAGTACCCCCCCCTTAAGGGACAGCTCCCAGATGTTCCCAGAAACACAACAACAACAACAAGCTGGGAGGTGGGAGGCGAGGGCTGAGACCCTCTGGAGGCCGGCGGCGGGAGCGCAGGCGCAGGCTGTGGGGTTCTGGAGGCCGGCGGTGGCGAGGCAGGCGTGAGCTGTGGGATTCTGGAGGCCGGCGGTGGCGAGGCAGGCGTGAGCTGTGGGATTCTGGAGGCCGGCGGCGACGGGGCAGGCGTGGACTGTGGGATTCTGGAGGCCGGCGGCGACGGGGCAGGCGTGGACTGTGGGGTTCTGGAGGCCGGCGCGGCGGGGCAGGCGTGGACTGTGGGGTTCTGGAGGCCGGCGGCGACGGGGCAGGCGTGGGCTGTGGGGTTCTGGAGGCCGGCGGCGGCGAGGCAGGCGTGAGCTGTGGGGTTCTGGAGACCGGCGGTGGCGAGGCAGGCGTGGACTGTGGGGTTCTGGAGGCCGGCGGCGGCGGGACAGGCGTGGACTGTGGGGTTCTGGAGGCCGGCGGCGGCGGGGCAGGCGTGGGCTGTGGGGTTCTGGAGGCCGGCGGCGGCGAGGCAGGCGTGGGCTGTGGGGTTCCGGCGGATCAGGAGCGCTGAGCTGCTCCGGCAGCTCCAGCGACTTGGGGACGCTGAGCTGCTCCCGCAGCTCTGGTTCAAGCGCGCTGAGCTGCTCCGGCGGCTCCGGTTCTGGGGCGCTGAGCTGCTCCGGCGGCTCCGGTTCTGGGGCGCTGAGCTGCTCCGGCGGCTCCGGTTCTGGGGCGCTGAGCTGCTCCGGCGGCTCTGAGGCGCTGAACTGCTCCAGCAGCTCCGGCGGCTCCGGTTCTGGGGCGCTGAGCTGCTCCAGCAGCTCCGGTTCAGGGGCGCTGAGCTGCTCTGGCGGCTCCGGGGCGCTGAGCTGCTCCAGCAGCTCCGGCGGCTCCGGGGCGCTGAGCTGCTCCCGCAGCGTGGGCTGTGGCGAGGACTGTAGTTTCCTCTGGCTGTGAGACCGTCGTGGCGTGGGCTGTGGCGGCGTGGTCTGTGGCGGCGTGGACTGTGGAATTGTGTGGACACGAGGTAGTCGTGGCTTGGGCTGTGGCGGCTCCGGCTCGGGAGCGTTGAGCATGGGCTGTGGCGAGGACCGTGGCGGCGTGGACTGCGGCTTGGTCCGGACACGAGGTAGTCGTGGCTTGGGCTGTGGCGGCATGGACTGTGGCTTGGTCCGGACACGAGGTAGTCGTGGCTTAGGCTGTGGCTTTGCCTGAAGGCGAGGTAGTCGTGGCTTGGGCTGTGGTGACATGGGCTCGGGAGCGCTGAGCAGCTCCGGCGGCTCCGGTTCGGAAGCGCTGAGCGGCTCCAGCGGCTCCGGCTCGCGAGCGCTGAACATGGGCTGTGGCGAGGACTGTGGCGGCGTGGGCTGAGGCATGGACTCGACCGCGTCGCAGGGAGCTGGCCGCCGAGAGGCTCGGCGTCGCCGAACTCTCTTGCGCCGGCGGCCGGCCCCGTGGTTCCCCCCGCCACACCGAACGTCAAGCACCTCTGGCTCCGATTCCCCGCTGTAAAAGCCAGGAGGAAACTTGTATGCAAGCCTGGTCCCCCAGAACGGAGACCTCTCGGGGTTGGCGGGCACTGGGGAGCTGGGCTGTGGAAGAGAACCGGCCGCGTCGCAGGGAGCTGGCCGCCGAGAGGCTCGGCGTCGCCGAACTCTCTTGCGACGGCGGCCGGCCCCGTGGTTCCCTCCGCCAAACAAATCTTCCCACTCTTCCTCCCCCACGGAATCGTCTCGGTAGTGGGACCAGAGAAAGTCAAGGGGGAGCCCTATTTCATCCTCCGAATCGTCGGAGGGGTAAAAAAGGTAATAAAAGTGGGTCTGGGGTTCCGCCCGTGCTGGGTCCAATGTTGGTCTTGTCATTCTGTCAGGAGGTTGGTAGCGGACGTGGAATTAGGACCCAGATGCACAGACGGGAGGGAGAGCAAAGTTGCGGGTATTCAAAAAAGGATTTATTTATCGCAAAAACATGAACATGGCATGAACACTACTTGAAGACAATTAATGACAAGACACAGACTGAACAAAAACCAGGACTTAAATACATGACAAATGAGGGAACGAGAAACAGGTGAGACACGAGAGGGCAGGTGCACGTAATTAGAACAGAACCGGGGAAGACGAGACATGAGACGAGACTACAAAATAAAACAGGAAGTGATCAGAACTAAAAACATGAAACTTGACAAGACAAACACAGGACGTGACAAATTCAGGATGCATATTTATCATGAGCAGACGCACAAAAACCCTCTTGGACCAATACCGTCACTCCAACAGGAAGTTGGCCATTTTGAGGTGAAGCGCCATTTTTTAAGTCTATGCATCAATACTGTGCAATATCTATAGCGCCACCCACTGGACACGGGAAGTAAGCCTCATATCAATCAATCACACTTCCTACATGCACATACATGAACGACTTTTGGTATGCATGTGTATCATGATGAGATGCACAACAAACCCACTGAACCCATACACTCAGTCCAACAGGAAGTCAGCCACTTTTCCCCGCCATTTTTCACACTTTTCCATGCCTTGTACTTTAACAATCTCCTCCTACAGATTTAGCACCACTGTCTTCACATGCAGTGAGAATCATCCTCATACCTTGAAGATGAAAAGTTACGATTATGATAAAGATTTCGCCTACGTTTTGCCTGCTGGCCGTGACGGTGCGAACCACTTCGGTCCATCGCCATAAAGCATCAAGTCCTTATAACTTCAACATACCATATCCTATCTACACCAAATTGCTCACGTATGTACAGGTTGTCATCCTGAATATGCCGATGTTTCAATGGCCTATTTGATTGAATGTAAAGCATTAAAAATGTACAAAATATGAGACACTAAAACAATTTTTTTTTTTTTTTTTAGGTGTCTAGAACACGTCTTGTGGTTGGTTCCGTTCAGCAGTACAATGCTCTGCTTTCCTGTTGGTGCTACATGCTGGAGAAGAGCTGATGGTCATCTACTGCAGTTAACACAGCGACTAGGGATAAATACCTCATACAACCCCACATCAGAAGACCCGAACCATCCCTTTAAACACAGCATTTGCTACTGTTGATACTGTCTTCAAACCTAGATAGATAAAGATATTTTAAAAAGTTGACTTTTATGTTGAAGTAGACGTGTCACAGGAAATTCAATGTGTTCAGTTTGCACCGCTGTCGTTCATCAACAATGCATCTACAGAGGAAAACAGCTGTCACGATCTTGGCATCCTTACACTGGCTTCCTGTTGCTTTAAGAATTAATTTAAAGATTTTACAGATCACTAAGGCTCCAAGCTGTATTGTCTCTTCCCGCTCCCTGAGAGATGTGTCCTTACCGTGCTGATCCAACGTCTAGATTGGAATGACCTGCCGGAGAAGATCAGGGCTGTAAACTTTAAATTTGTTTGAAAACTGCATTTTAACAAAAAAAAAAATGGTTTAATTGCTTTATAACATTCCCACAGCACCAGTGTCTCTGGTTGATTTAGCTCTTTGGCTATAGCCTCATTCAAACAGGGTTGTGCAGCAGTGTGGGAGTGTCATGCCATGGTCCATTTGTGTGATAGAATGAGGTGAACCCCTGACCCAGAAAGTGGCGGTAATGCACCTAAAAGCAGTTGGCCTCCTACAATTGATTGTTTGTTTGTTTTGGCCACATGAACAGATTAAAACACATTTAATTGCAGTATACAGTGGATTTAAACTGGTGCACAAGGCCAGACTAAGTGACTACAAGTGAAACATTACATTACACCCCGATTGTGTTTATGGTCACTCATGCTCAAGTATTTGCTATGCTGATAGTCTTGCAGTCTGATCACTGCTTTACGTGACTTTTCACCACAATGCGACATTGGAATGGTTCTGTTTGAACTGTTTTGTTGCAACTGGCTGCTTTTTCCTGCGGTCCAAACAAAACACAGCCTGAACACATACCCTGACTCAAATGAATGGGAGGACTGGCTCTGCAAAGTCTGATTTGTGTCTGGATGAGGCCTAACAGGAGAGATCGACAGGAGCTTAATTAACCCTGCAAAAACCTATGAACAGGCAGAGACATTTACTGAGAGAACTTGGAAATGTAAAAAGTAAAGGTTGGTGAGTTGCTGCTTCCAGCAAACTCAAAGAGGGCTTGTTGGTGTTGCAGAGAGGTCTCAGTATATGGCTGAAGAGCCCTGTAAAATCAATACTGCAGTTAAACACTCTGAGCCTCTCGTTCACTCCTGTCCACATTGTGATGATGATGCAAACCCACAACAGACAATACAACACTTCTGGGATTCTCTGTTCCTATGAGGTGAATAAAACTAGCAATACTGCAAGTGTTGTACTTGACAAAACAACACAGGGGTGGAGTCCTCCGGCGGCTGGGGCAGTAATTTTACTTTAACTATCCCTGCCTGTCGCTGGGAGCATCTGGCAGCTGCTACAGAGCAGACACAACATTTCCCCAAGCATCCACTAGCTCTGTGTATTAACTTTTCAGCCCCTGGGCTGCTGTAGGGAGTTTAACCTCTTATTCTTATTAGTGAGCTTTTTGCACACTTGTTTACAGATACTAGAGCCTGAGGGGGTTAAGGGCAGAATAGTGGGACAGCAAAATGGAGGGAGATGGAAGTGAATGCACAGGAAGTAGAAAAAGCAGCACACAGTAAAAGTCTGCTGTGGTGAATAATATATAATCAATGGGCATGTCTATAGTGGGGTCTGCCTAGACCCTCCTCCTGAGATGGATCATGGTGGAGTAGTTAACGTAACTGATGTATAGTACATTTAGGTCAGGACTTTGTACCATCAATCTGTAGGAGTCCCACACATCCACAAGGTCATTATGGTAAATCATTTTGTATTATTTACTATATAAATAATATGGTAAAGTGTTGAGTTCAGGAGTGTCTGTAGTCTTGTGGACAGCAGCAGATACCTCACTGATGTCACTGGTGCTCTGTAGATGGTACCAGTGATGTTCAGGTGGTTTTAATCAGCCGCTGTAGAGCCTTCCTGTCCTGGGCCATGATGAACTTTGCCAGTTTGTGATGTTTCCAGTCAGGATGCTTTCTAATACCACACAAACAATTATGCTTTCATGTTTTTATTGAACACAACATGTAAACATTCACAGTGCAGGGTGGAAAAAGTATGTGAACCCCGAGGCTAATGACTTCTCTGATAGCTAATTGGAGTCAGGAGTCTGCCAACCTGGAGTACAATCAATGAGACGAGATTGGAGGTGTTGGTTAAAGCTGCCCTGCCCTATATAAAACACACACCAGTTTGCAATCCTTAAGAAGCATCGCCTGATGTGAACCTTGCCTCGCCCAAAAGAGCTCTCAGAAGACCTACGATTAAGAATTGTTGACTTGCATAAAGCTGGAAAGGGTTACAAAAGTATCTCTAAAATCCTTGATGTTCATCAGTCCACGGTGAGACAAATTGTCTATAAATGGAGAAAGTTCAACACTGTTGCTACTCTCCCTAGAAGTGGCCATCCTGTAAAGATCACTGCAAAAGCACAGCGCAGAATGCTCAGTGAGGTGAAGAAGAATCCTAGAGTAACCCAGCTAAAGACTTTCACAAATCTCTGGCACATCTCCGTTGATGAATCTAAGATACGTAAAACACTAAACAAGAATGGATTTCATGGGAGGACACCACGGAGGAAACCACTGCTGTCCAAAAAAATAAAAAATATTGCTGCACGTTAAGAAGTTTGCAAAAGAGGACCTGGATGTTCCACAGCACTACTGGCAAAACATCCTGTGGACAGATGAAACCAAAGTTGAGTTGTTTGGAAGGAACACACAGCACTATGTGTGGCGAAAAAAAGACACAGCACACCGACATCAAAACCTCATCCCAACTGTGAAGTATGGTGGAGGGGGCATCATGGTTCAGGGTTGCTTTGCTGCCTCAGGGCCTGGACAGATCGCCATCATCGACGGAAAAATGAATTCCCAAGTTTATCAAGACATTTTGCAGGAAAACTTGAGGCCATTTGTCCACCAACTGAAGCTCAACAGAAGATGGGTGATGCAACAGGACAACGACCCAAAGCACAGAAGTAAATCAACAACAGAATGGCTTCAACAGAAGAAAATACGCCTTCTGGAGTGGCCCAGTTAGAGTCCTGACCTCAACCCGATAGAGATGCTGTGGCATGATGTTAAGAGAGCGATTCACGCCAGACATCCCAAGAATATTGCTGAACTGAAACAGTTTCTGTAAAGAGGAATGGTCCAAAGTTCCTCCTGACCGTTGTGCAGGTCTGATCTGTAACTACAGCAAACGTTTGGTTGAGGTTATTGCTGCCAAAGGAGGGTCAACCAGTTATTAAATCCAAGGGTTCATATACTTTTTCCACCCTGCACTGTGAACGTTTACATTATGTGTTCAATAAAAACATGAAAACACATCATTGTTTGGGTGGCAAGAAAAGGGTTTAACTTTTTCTTGCAACTGTATAAGGGCTGTAGCAGTGTGTAATGGCCTTGAGACATGACACAGTAGCTGCTTTGGTGTTGTGAGAGGACATTGCCGATTCGCATTTTAGGCTAAAGTTTGTTCTCAGGGACTGTACTGATGATCTGGCCCACGATGATAACCGTTCAGCAAGCAGGGAGAGTGCAGGGATCCCCTCTCCTCCAACAGTAGCTCACACTCTTACTGTGAGCAGAGATGAGTTGTTATACTGTGTAGTATTCAAAACTGGACCCACAATGCAGATGCTGAGACAGGAGTTTAAAGCAAAGGCTGTTTTAATGACAAAAAAAACAAAGAGTTCAAAAAGAGGCAGCAGCTCTCAGAAAGTCCACCGTGGATAGTCCAGAGCTGGGTTTCTGAAGAGACAACAGGCAAGGCTGGGTCTGCAGCACAGAGGGGGAAAAGGCTGGTTTCAAAATTTACACAAAATCTTCTCAACAAGGCCTTTGTGTTTCCATGGATGGTTTCACAAAGAACTGGCAAAGGCTGGAGGGGAAAGACTGGCTTAAAACAGATAACTGGTGATTAGTGTAGATGGACCACAGGTGAGTGGAGCAGCAGGTGAGAGGAGTCTGGCTGATGATCAGAAAGTAAGTCAGCCTGAGACAAACACTGACAGAGGGAGTAAAACATGCAATGAGAAGGGAGGGAAAAACACAGGAGAAACAATGTAACTTGTGCTGAAGTAAGTAAGTATGTGTGTATGTGTGTGTGTATGTGTGTATGTGTGTATGTGTGTGTGTGTATATGTCTGTCTACATTTCTGATAGGATGAAATAGTGAAATTAAAAGGTGTGTGCCGCAGTGAAGTCATATTGATCATGGCTTCCACCGAACAACACCGGTTTCTGCCCCAGGATTACAGGATGCAGAAGCAGATTTAAATCCCTGTCTAACCTGTCAGTACTGTACATCTTTCTTTCTTCTCTGCAGAAATGTACATCTGAACTGCTTAGTGGAGATCTTTAAAATCAGAGTGGTCCACAAACCTGTGCCTTATATACTTGTGCGTGCCAATCCACCTGGTGTGTCTTAAAGAAATATCCACGTCATCTGTCGGGTGGGGGCATTGCCCGTACATGTGGAATATGTAGTTGGGTGGAAAGATAGTCGAAAGAAACCATACGATATAGAACCGATGAGTTCAGCTGCTGAAGACTGTGTCCTACGCAGCTTCTCCTGTTCTGTTGGCTTATCTTCAGTCTTCCCGTCTTATTCGTCATTGTTCCAAGATTTCTAAATAAATGTTGGACTTTAAAAGAGATTAAAGTGTGTGTGTGAATGTTTTATCAATTTAGACTAAGAATATTAAAATTGTTCAAGGTAGAACCCCTTGGTTGTTTCTAGATGAAAACCCTGGAATGTAAAATGGTTCTCAGTGGACTTCCCCTGTTAAAATGTAAGTATAAAGGCTATTCTGGCTAGTCCGTCTAATGAGTTACATCTGTCTTTACACTGCAGATGTTGTAGGCTGTTGCTTAGCCTTAGTTTTCAGAACCTTTTTTAACAAATGACTCTTTTCAAAAGTGGTGGGAACATATCTCCAGCATCCCTGAAATTACATGTGTAAATGCCATTGATGGACAACAAAACTCCATGTTCTTAATTTCACAGCGATGGGGGAAATATGTCCTTTAATCACCCTCTTTTGTCTGCTACTTAATATTGAACTTCTGATGCCATCCTTTCTTAATTGTTAAATGTGCTGCTGCAGCATATCAGTTTTGAAGGTGATCTTCCTCAAGAAAAAAAAAAAAGAGGAAGCGTTACAGGAAGCAAATCAACTTTTTGGCCTGAAGTTCCTCTTTTGAGCATCTCTATCCTTCCACAGATCTCATTAATGTTAAAACATGCAAAAACTCTGCCTTGAGACACAGTTGAGGAACAATACTGTCGCTTCAGCTCTTTGGGATAATGCTCCAACAGATAAAGTGTGTTTCAAGATTCCTGTCTTCTAAAATGTGTTTGGTACGTTAGACTGCTGTTCCGTAACTGTGCACGGACAAAGAAATATGTTCTCTCTCACTTAATCAAAGTTAGACTTGTGGGAGATTGGCATCCATGTTTGCTACAATACATGTGAGTTTTCTTTGACCTTCACTTTTCAACTATATCTCAGTCACTTGAGTTGATAATAGGCTTCCCTGAAAATAGTTATAACGGATGTTCTTTGACAAAGGTGAATGAGTCTGACTTCGATTTCCCTTCAAGCTCTTTCAACACAAATGTTGGCTTGACAAGTAAGAAGGCTGGCAAATGAAAACGGAACAAAAACACAATGGAGTGCTGTCAGAAAGTTGTAGAGAGGCAGCTGTGAGGACTGTTGGACTGATCACAGCAGTGAGTTCTTTGTTGCCTGGCACAGCTTCAGCTTTGTTTTACTCATTTTCTATTTGGTGAGTGGTTTTCATTTGAGACTGGAAAGATATAATTAGCTGGGTAGGAGACAATCGTGTAAACAGAATGCTAAACATCTGCAATGGTGACTAGAGCAACAGCACTGAATCTTTACATTTAAAAAGGTACCAAAGGCAGCCTTCCATGTAGATATATTGTTTTTCTTATGAACCTTCTGCCTCTGGCAATGTGTGTTGAAGAGATGGGAGACTCTGCGTTCTGAGCTGACAGAGTGCAGGACTCCAGTAGGACGAGGACTTGTGGACTGTGTGTTTACATCATTGATGCTTGGTGCTCACATGCAGTCAAAGTTGAAGGACAGTGATTGTCAGATGTCAAACGTTAATATGAAGCTGTTGATCATATTATCATTTTGTTGCAGCTGTTTACATTCAATCCGACTCCAATGTTAAAAAAAAATGAACATTATTACTTCCTGGGTGTTTAAGTATACACCGATCAGGCAGAACATAATGACCACCTGCCTCATACTGTGAAGGTTCCCCTTGTGCTGCCAAAACAGCTCTGACCTGTCAAGACATGGACTTCAGACCCCTGAGGGTGTCCTGTGGGGTCTGGCACCAGGGCGTTTTATAGTGGATCCTCCGGGTCCTGTATGTTGGGGGGTGGGGCCTCCATGGATCATGGATACAGATGCTCTATCAGATTTGGATCTGGGGAATTTGGAGGCCCGGTCAACGGCTTGGGCCCTTTATTGTGTTCCTCGAGCTGTTCCGGAGCAGTGTTTGCGGTGTGTGAGGGCACATTGTCCTGCTGGGGGGCCACTGCCATCGGGTAGTGTTGTTGTGATGAGGGGGTGTACTTGGTCCACAACAGCGTTTGGATGAGTGGTGCGTGTCAAGCGGCATTCACATGAATGCCAGCACTCAAGGTTTCCCAGCAGAACATCGCATTGGGATGAGATGATCCATGTTATTCACATCACCTGTCAGTGCTTTTAAAGGTGTGTGTGTGTGTGTGTGTTCGCTTTACTAACTTTCATGTTGTTATGCAACTGTGTGTTAAATAATGACAGATAAATCCCCATGAGCCCTGTGTCTTGTAATCATTTTAAATAGATCAAGATTTACTTCATTGTCCCACATGAAATTTGGATTTGGCTTCCACCCATCCTGTATCCATAAAATACAAAATAAAAAACCCATTCCACATAAAGGACAGATGTCAAAGACAGGGTAAGACAACTACGGGGAACAAGAAACATATCGAACAGTAAAAACCTAAAGTAAAAGAGACTGATATTAAACATAAAAACATATAGTACAGAAAAAGTAGAGAGGATCCACCTGGAAAATAAAGTTAATAAAGATTTTGCTGTCGGGTTTAAAACAAAAACTGGACCCAAATGCAGACAGATGCACAACAATAAGCAAGCTTTAATAAAAGCTGAACATCCAAAATGCCAAATCTAAAATAGAGGCAATAAAAGGCCGACAACAAAACAGGACTAATCCAAGAGCAAAGTACACTCTCAGAAGATAAGGTACAGAATTGTACCTTTAGGGGTACAATGGCTTGTCACTGGGGCAGTACCCTCTGAAGGTACAATTTTGTACCCTTGACACTGGGTACTTATTTGTACCCTTGTGGTTTGTACCTTATAAAGACCAATCTTGTACCTCTGGTGGCAATTTTGTACCTTTTATTTTTAAGTACAAAAATGGACCTTTTTAAAAAGGGTACAAAATTGGCCTTTATAGGGTACAGTATAGTACCATTATTTATTTTATATATTTTTTGTGTATCTGGATTATACAAAAGACAAATACATTTTAAATTTATCAGAATGTATTTTTTATTTTCACATTTCAATTTCATTTAACTTTAAACAATGTAAAATTGTCCATTGCAGGCAAGTCCATTCTCCACCAACCTTAAAACTGCATACATGAAAATAACACTCGTGACAGAAGATCTTCACATGTCAGTTTTGTACATCTTTAAATACTATGTCGAAGTGTGACATACAAACTGTTATCCACAGAATAAGTGTCAAATACTTGGAACATGGTGGAGTCAATAGAGGAGGTTTACTTGCCTAGTGACAGTTATTGGCAGAGGCATATCACCATCCACAACTATTTTGGTGATGTGCCTTTGGAAAACATCAGTGTGTTCTTCAGGTGTCATGGAAATGCTAGATTGAACACAAAGTAAGCACAGAAAGCAGAGATAATTCCCTCGTCAATTGCTGAGCTGTGACGCAACTCGATGCCGTCCACTTTCACAACATTCGGAGCTCTCCTGGTGAAGGCCATTTTCCAGTCTAGATCCGTCAACTGGATTGGTTGGGTATGGAGTGGCAGGATCACACTATTCAAAATGAAAAGAAAAAAAGACAAGCAAATCAGATTAACATGATAGCCTCTCCACTATAAAATGTAAATTTACACTATATGGAATAATAAGCACATTTATTATCTACCTTGCTTGACTTTTATTGAATATTCTGTCTTTTTTATACATTGTATTGCTGAAATTGTTGGTTATGATTAGAATGTGACTGTTCTGATGTGGAGTTCAGGCCCCACAATGTAAGTGTAAGATTTTAAATATCATTGTGCACAAATGCACTTGATAAAAAAAACAAAAAAAAACAGCTGTACTTTATCCTTTCAAACAAGAGCATTAAAAAATTATATTGTTTTCAAATTGAGTTTATGTCAGTACTGAAGAAGTAATTTACTGGGTAACTGAATAATGGTTGAAGGCGAACAATTATATGGGACCATCCAGACAGTATTCAGCACAGCATCATTATCACCTTACTTACAACTTGTATAAGCGTTAGCTGCGGGCTATGTAACCATTATGAATCAGCTAGCGCACTAACGTTAAAAACATTAGCATTTTGTCAACTGACATTACACTGCTGTTTGAAATTGAATTTACCTCTGAATCTCTGGGCTTCGACTTCAGTCACCTCTACACCTGCCTCACGTAACTTAATTAGCAGGTTTTCGGTTAACAGGCCAACGAGCGACAGGCCATGTCCAGCGACGGACCACAGAGGAGAAGTTTCTGGAAATAGTCGTTTATTTTGTTAAGTGTCTAGTACAACAACCAATCACGTTTGCGCGTGAAATGGACCAATCAAAAGCAGCGCTGCCTAAAGTGCCCCAGCAACAGGCAAAGAGCTCTAGCAAGTTAGCTTAACCTCGAATTTGAGACAAGCACGGTTAAACAAGCTTACTTTGTCCTGATTAATTTGTCATAAAAAAGGTGTTAATGAAAAGCGATGTAAAAGCAGACTTACCTGAGAGTAAAGCTGTCAGCTGTCAAATTGATAAACAAAACTCAGGAGAGGCAAATGTGTAGATATATCCACGGCCTCAGTGTCCGCAAAATGTGTCTGTCAGATTGTAGAAAAGCTGCCCGGCTACCGTCACCGTGCGCGTTTGACCTGCGCATGATCTGTCAGGTAGTCACGGAGTGTGAAATTAACGTTTGGGCTTCCCTGCGCTTTGTCTGCCAGGCTGTAGGTAGCTGATTTTACTGTGCATCCATGGTTGGCCGTTTGTGAATATCATAACATACAATATTGACTGGATGATTAGTAATTTTTCATACCTGCAAATCTGCTAAAAAAAAATATATATATTTCAAGGCTACTCAAAAATGGCTTAGAAGTTAAAGTCTTCATTGAATACTTAATGAAACAGTGAAACCTTCACATTTAAAAAGTATAATTACTACTGAAGAAAGACTAAATAATTATTTAAACATATTAATATTTAGGCTACTGCCATTTGTAGAGCCTAATACAACTGTACCCCAGCATGTAGAAGAAAAGGTACATATATGTACCTTTTGGGCCCTAAAAAGGGTACAAATAGTTACCTTAAGGTCCAATAATGAGCCCTATTTGCTGTATTGGTATTAAGAACTATTGGCATTACTGGGCCTACAGACAATGTGCATGAGTGTTCCTCTGGCTGAGCCTCTGCACACATTTTACAAACATGATACTCAGTGACAGGTCTTCATGAGTTTTACATTTCTATCAGAACCAATGACTAAAATTGTGACTGTACAAAGAATAGTTTTGGAGTGTGTGTCTGTGATGCTCATGAAATGTTCTTCATTGTTCAGACAGGAAGGATTGTGTATGACACAAACTCATCCCTGATATGGCATCTGTTTCTCTTACCTGATTACATGAACCCTGTTCACAACCTTGCGCACTGCATTTCAGAAATCAGAACCAGACCAAGACCTTCGGTTTTGAGCACAAAAGGTGTTAGTGACACCTGACAGGTGTGTAAAGGAGATGAGACACGTGGCGGTCACAGCAGACGCTGACAGCTATCTGCAACATTAGACATGTGAAGTCCATAATTCAGTACCCCTTTTTTTTAGAGAAAGCTCCACATTAGCCTTTTATTGTGACAGTCCAAACACACCTGTGCACTGATCATGCTGTTTAATCACCATTTTGATATGTTCCACCTGTCAGATGGAGGGATGATCTTGGTAGAGAATTGGTCACTAATTTAGATTGTAACAAATGTGTGCTCGCAGTCTGAGAGGAATAATTATATTGTGTGCATAAAAATGTCTTAAATCTTTCCTGGAAGTCTTGACACACATTCAGGACACTGCCAAGTTCACACCTTTAAATAACTCATTCACACCGATTTTTCTTGATTAATGTAATTCTCCATAAGAATGTGTTCAAAATTGTGCAGCCAGGACCTCGCAACAACATGTCGCCCCATTCTAAAATCTCTCCACTGGCTCCCTTTATGCTGTTGAATTGATTGCAACGTGCATCTTATCGCTGTCAAAGCACCTCACAGCCTCGTCCAGACCAAACCAGAGAGCTCCTCACAGGTTATGTTCCCAACAGTTATTGGCAGATCACATTAACTGGTCTTCAGTCCAGGACAGTAGATCTGTATTTTACACTGAAGTGTGGGAAAGGAAACAAATCAGTGTGGTGCAGAAACGTTTTTAATCTGTAAGTTAAATAAGAGCCGAGAAATTCTCTAACATGTATTTCCACTGTCCCTGTCAGTGTGTGAGGTACAGTCAGCTGGAGTCATTAGATGTTAACTCATCAAAACAATGTAACTTTCTATAACACAAAAATACATTCCTGTCTGTTCTGCAGGGTAACGGTTTATTTCTTCCTTTATTTCCTTCACTGTAGAGGAGAAACGCCTACACCGTGACACTGTGAACACCCACTGCCTTTCTTTTTTCCCGCCGCCTACACACTCTCACGTACACGGAGCAAGGGTGGGAGAAGGTTAAGTAGAATTAAAAGCAAGAGAACAAAGAGTAGTGAGAGAAGGGACGTGACCTGCAGAGAGCTGAACCTTGGCTGCCCACTGCTCCAACACATTTATTAACATCAGGTCCTGCTGAGGGTCTCTGGTCATTGATCCAGCCTCATTCATGACTCAGTCAATAGCACTTGATCAAGGTGCAGTGCAGACACACCAAGCTGTAAATCAGATGTGTGCATGCTGAGTGGCTAACATCTCCCACCGTCCTTTCTGCTGCCTCCTCTGGTGTGATGCTGTTGTTTGTGTCTTGGTGGATGAGAATAAAGAGGAGAGAGCAGCAGCAGAGCAAGACCACTCTGACATGTTGTTTCTCAGCAGGAAAAAATGTTCGGGAAGAATAATATTGGAATCGAAACTGTCCCAGAGAGGGTTAAGAGAAGCAATCTAGCAGCCACTAAACAGGGAGCAGCTATTCAAAAGTTATTTTTTGGTCTAAACTGGCTATTAAACTTGAAATAATTAGCTAAAAGTAATGGTTGAAATGGTTTTAAATGCATAGTTAAAGTAAAGGATAAATGGTTGAAATTGGCAGTTTTTGCCACTGTAGTACGAATACAAACTAAAAATGTATGAAAATATTGTAACATCCACTATTGTACCTCCTTTGATATGATTAATAGTTAGTACAGTTTAAACATGTTTCTGACATGCCTGTTAACAATTTGTCATTATGTTAGTTAAAAATGTAATCATGAAAACATATGTGCTGCTGCAAACTGGTTGTAGATAAATATCATTTCTAGAGGACAGTTGTATTGAAACAACATTTGGTTAATCCAAATTTACATAATTTCTTAGGTTAGATTTAATCAAAGAATGAGTATGAGGCATATTTTGAATTTCTGTACAAGGCTGTTCGAATAAGACTGAGATTACTCTGATTTTAAAGTTTAAAGTTTTTAAAGTTAAATGAAATACAAGTTCAATCAGTGGCGGCTGCTGGTCTTTCAAGGAGGGGATGCTCATTTTTCTGGCCTACATCATAAATGTGTTTGTTTATTTATTATATATATTATTATTATTCAGGACACCTGAAAAGACCTGTTACTTTTCCCCACCGTTTGCACTAAATCAATCTTAGGAGCTGACCTGCCCTGCTGTTTAACTCTAACAACATTCATATTATCTGCCATGATGTGCACCTCGCTAATGCTAGCAGCTGGAGCTGCTGCGCCAGGCTACTGTGAAGTGTGACCACCTGTGAGTGTGAGTGGTCGTGACAAAGTCGCTGGGGATCGGTAAAGTCTCCGGATCAGTTCAGAACAACGGAATGAAAAACCTGAAAAATGCTCCGGTGGATGTTTATTCTTCAAGATCGCTGATTCGCTCATTTAGCTGTCAATCAAAAAAGGATTCCACCTCAGACAGCTCATCCAATCATCATGCAGAAGCTGAGCGTCCGGGCCAGCCCACTGCCCCATAGACCCCCAGAGACGCTGAGCGTCCGATGGGCGGGACAAAGCCCAGCATTTATCCAATGACCGTCTGGTTTCGCTGCAGTGGAACAACCCGCTCTACGCTTCCCACTGAAGTCAGTAGAAGCTGAGCGTCCGACTGTGGAAAGCGCTGTGGCGCTGCGGGGATGAATGAGAAGGAAGTTGCGCCGGTTACCTGTGATAAGTAGCTGATTCTGAACAAAAGATGAAGGCTTTCTAGCGCGTATTTAGTCAACACAGCAGTACATATTTCACCACTTTTTTGTTTTGTTTGTTTTTTTGGTGACATTTTAGGGGAAGCTGAGCTTCCCTTGCAGTCTTAGAGCAATCGCCACTGAGTTCAATGTGCAGATTTCAAATGCAGTCCTTTAAGAGCAGATTCTGGTTCTATGATGAAAACACTCATTCATTCATTCAGCTGCATCCAACTAATCTTTTTTAAAGAATAAAAAGTTGTGAATGGTATATGAAGGTTTGAATAGCAGTTTGAAATGTATTATCATACGCCACTATCATTTTTAATACTTGGCAGGACAAATGTCTGCTTATACTATGTGATTAAACTCACTTTGTAATGAATCACAACTTTTAGGAGCAGTTTTCATGAAAGACCTTCAGGATTGAGACGATATCTCACCCAGCTCCGGACAGAGAGTGACTGCTGTCTATGACTAAACTCCATCCAAAGTCCACGTACAGCATATTTTCATAACTCAACTCATCTACCTCATGCAACTCCCCCGTGGTAAGCTGAACAGTCAATCAATATGTGGGCAGCAGCACTCAGGAGTTGGACTATAGAAAAATTACATCTAAAAATAATAGCTGGAAGAGCAGCGCAGGAGCCGAGCATAAATCAAATGGCTTTTCCTTCAGATGTGTGAAGACGAGGCTCAGGGAACGGATGTGTTATTGTCAGACCGTGGACGGAACATCCTCGCAAAAAAAGAGCAGCATTTGCAGAGGGGTCGGCAGAGCCCCGAGGCCCGTCAGGATGCTTCCATCACAGGGCAGGGAGGCAGGGAGGGAAGGGGGGAGGCAGAGGCGAGCGCTGCAAAAACTCCAGGCTGCCTTATCAACAGCACATTTAAAGCTAACGTTAGCCCTGCTTGCCATCAGCTGGCAACTGTTACAGAGCTATCCAGGAAATGACAGTTTGAGATTTGAAGCCCATTTTTGACATTTCTCAGGTGCAGTGTGTAGGACTATGGGTCCCAAATGGAATATAACTTTCATAATTATGTTTTAATTGGTGTACAGTCACTTGAAACTAATAATCATGTTTGAAGTTGTTACCTTAGAACAAGCCTTTTATATCTACAGAGTCCACCATGTTTCCCCCACTGCCACCTTACTGTTGTCCATGTACTGAATTAAAATTATTTTTATTTTCCAAAGTAAATCTGTGATTCAACAGGCCTGTTCTTCAAAGACAGTTGATATTATTGGGCGGACCAGGCAGGTAATTTGGTGGAATAATAATTACTGGTGTTTGCGTAATAATTCTTTATAATGCCAGATTTCCCCAAATATTAGGCTCATTTTTCCCTAAAATCTTTACTTTTAGATTACTTTCAAATAGAGAAGGAGAACATATGCTGTGCAAATATAGAAATGCTAAAAACAAACGGTGGTTTAAGTATCAAGGCAGGTTTCAGTTTAAGAGAATTATTAGTTACTTTAAGAGAGTTACAGTGGTTGGTGGTGTGTGACGGGCACATTCAGTATCATGATCGTCTAACAACTGGTTTCTGAATCACTCCACTTGTTGGAGTTAAATAAGTACTGAAAAGAAATAAGGGTGCACTATGGAAGAATGAACTGCCACTGAATTTATATGAAAGAAAGTAAGTGGCAGCATTTCAGCAGAGTAATCGCTAACTGCTGCCAATAATTTAAAAGGACAAGACAAATCTCACTTTCCACAATATGGGACTATTAATATTTATTCTGTCATTGTGGGGTCTGGTAGTCTGATTACAGCCTCAGTTACTGTGTGCTCACACAGGCTCATGCTTTGTTGCTCACACCGCAATTTAGCTCTCGAAGCTGTGTTTTATTTTTTCAGCTGCTTCAAGGAGTTTTGCTCTTTTGCAGCATTGAGGATGATTTTGAAGATAAAATCAGGGAGAAGAAAGGAAGACAATAGTTTGATTTTGTTGCAGTCTAGTTCAAACATTAAGCATCAGGAGAGCTCCAGGACTGTTGCAGAGTCACGTAGCTGAAGAAAAGCAGCTGTGTGCTGAGATGGATCTGATCGCTGTGTCGAACAAGCTCGAGCTCAGGTGACCCAGGTAAGAATCTTTAGTTCAAAACTAAAATATCAGAACACTCATTCCACAGTTACATCCACAGACTCCATATCCAGAAACTGTGCCTTCAAAGAACCATCAAGACTTCAGTCAGGTTATGATGTCACAACTATACAGTTCCCGCCCTCAGCCATACCCCAGCATGACTGTGGGTGCAAAAGCACTGGCACAGGCCTGTTGGAGCTGACCAACCAGAGGACAGTGAGATTTTTGAGGATTGTGCCTTAATAAGACATTCACTAAAACAGAATGTTCAGATTAAAGCATGTAAACATTTTAGAAGAGACAAGAAATGAAAGCATGAACCTGAAAATGAGCTTGATGGAAGACCGTTAAATCCTGATTCACTGTGCAGACAGTTGCTTCCACGGTTTTCCAATATGAGAAGTCAGTATTACACTTACAGTCATGATTATTATTATTATTTATTGCACAGTATGACAACATTAAGTCCCTCAACATATATCGAGAGCATGAGGAGCTCAACCTTTAATAAATGTGTAGTTTCTTCAGATAGCAGAGCGTGGATCTGCTCCGGCTGACACAGGCAGCTACAGAAAATACTTCCTTTCAGACAACAGAGCTCAGCAACATGTCAAAGCAGAGTCAATCAGAATTCACTTACAGCAGAGGAGCTCGCGTCTCTGTGTCGTGTTGACAGCGGAGGGTCGTGATTGAGATCTGTCTTGTTTATACACATTTTCAGCTTGTCTCTATGCTGAGCTGCCTTCAGTCTGTGATTCAGGATCCTCTCTAGTTTCATGATCCTGAGCTCCTCCTGATCCTCTGGGGTATAAGCACATCTTGTTTCTTTTTCAACTCAGTGAGCACCCTCGTACCTTTTCCTCTAATACCCTTCAAACACAAGTGTCATAAATATGGAACGTTTCTCCGCTCACCAGGCAAAAGGTCTCTCTTGACATGTCTTTAAATTATCCCACAAAAACCTTCGGTGTCAGGCAGAATTTTACTCCTGACCTTTCCCTGCTATAACGTAGGATAAGACTATTAAAATACATTTACAATATCTTGTAAAGAGACGCGATGAGAGAGAGAGAGAGAAACCTCCAGGAACATTTTTCATTTCCTGTAATCCTGTTCAGGCTGCACTCTCTCAAGGCTGAGGAAATATTCTGACTCTGATCTGGAGTTTTGTATCTTTCTCTCACTTTGCTTAAGACATGCTAGCTCACCACGAGGTGCCACTGAAGCCTACGCACTGGTCCTTTAATGGAGGGCTAAATTCACATTTTTTCTTGCTTTTTTTTTTATTTTCAGTAATTTCAAAACACTTTCATTAAATGTACAGTTGCAGGTATATTTCAGTTGGATACTGGATATAGTAGGTAGTTTTCCTGATGTGCTGTGGTGGCACCAATCCTCCATGGATGGTAGCTTATGTAACCGCCTGTTGGTCAGTCCACCCCTTTGGTTTGAACAGAAATATCTCTGCTGTTTTCCCTGCCAGAGACACGAGTTGGATCAGCGAGGCGGATGGGACGCACGCTAGTCGCTCCAAGTGACCCCAAGTAGGAGGCTTGTCTGGGCAGAGACAATAAAGATAACGTGTTTAGGTTTGATTGTGTCTTCCATCCTATCTACAGAACTACATCCTTTAAAAAGGCACAGGAAGTCATTGTCTTATTTCTTGAACCCCTTGATTCCACTGGGCACGTCTCGCCCGGCATGGACAACGCCTTTTGTTCTGTTGTCTATGCAGCTTCATATCCCACTGGGAGTGTTTCAGAAGTGGAGCCTGATGTTGTCGACGTGTTTATTTCATCATTCCTTCTTGATTCTTGTGCTTCCTCCGTGGTTAGTGGGCCACGTAGTTAAACCATTTAGTTATTTGTCTGATTTAAATGTGTTCATTGTGAATATTTCAGACTGTGTGGTGCTGTTGATCCTGGGTGTTTTATTCTGAAAGTTGACCAGATGTGCTATGCCGTTCTGCTGTTTGACTTCCTTTCTGGCTCGATCCGCTCTGTGCAGACTGACGCAGGACTTGGTGCGTATTCTCCGCGGAGCAGAGCTGCTTCTTGGATGCTGCTGAAACTTGCTGCGGTGCAGCCGGTGGAAACACGAGCATCGTCTAGAACAGTAACATATCAGAGACGTAACACCATGCAGACAGGCACAGTGGAATCGGGGGGTAACTGTCCCTAAAGTCACTGCTGAACTAATAATGCAATACGTATTCTGCTCCTGATGCTTGTAATCATTTGCTGAGTCTTTGTGAGCTTGTCTCACTTTGGATGCATTAATAAGAAAAGTGACTCAGAAGTGAGGACGTCTAACTGAAGAGGTTCTGAAAGCTCATTTTCTTCGTCTTTGCAGTAATTGTTATGTTTGTTTACATACAGACATGTAACTGTGCTGCTGCCCGTCAGGAGCAGGACTCTCCTGGAAACAGTGGGCCCATATAGTCATATGGTGATTTTTAAGTTGAGTGAGCAGCGGTGACTGGCTGGGAATCAGGATACAAACAGCAAGTACGACGGCAAGTAAATCAGTGAAGAGATGGCAGTTTGTCAGCTCTCCACAAGCTTGGCTTTAATTGCTGAGTAGCAGCATTTGCACAGAGATCGCCAGAGGCTAGCACTGAGTTTTAAGATGTTAATGTGAGGTGATTGAGGGGTTCAACAAGCATAACGCTGCCTCTGGGTCTTCCTCCTCCCGCCCATCCCCTTTTCCAGCCTCAGTGGGGTAATTTGGAGCGGAGAGCAGAGAGGCTGTGCTGCTCATTACTGCTGCCTGGTCTGTTGGCCCCTGTGGACACAGTGGCCATAGCTCAGCAGTCCTGGCCCTGCCAAAAAACAGGAAGAGAATAAGGAAGAGATATTGACTGTCTATAGCTGAGAGCCTAATGTGGGCCCCCAGAGGCAAACAGAACAGCCTCGGAAAATGTGTCACTGCAGCTTCGGCCTCTCTCAGTCCGTTCCATTCAGCCTTTTGTTTTGGGGGTAAGTGTTTGCTGGAAATTCAACAGAAATGAGAAATAAAAAAACAAAAGCTATAGAAACTTGTCTTTCAGTCAACAGACCTTGTAGGAAGACAGCTAACATGGTTGATGACTTTCTCCACTGATGTCTGTGTCACCGTGTGAGCGCACAATAAGCTTTATATCTACCTGGAACAAGCACCAGAGGAAGGTGATCGAGACCAAGGTTTTTACACCGGCCTTCTTTCCTTTACTTTTCACCTTTAAAGGTTAAATATTCCATAAATATTAACATCTGTAAGTGAACGTCCTTCCTTTGAGACAGATTCCTGTTTGGTTATTGACCCACACTAATTAATTAATTTATATTAATTAATTGTATTATTATTTTTAATTATTACTAATAGTAATTATTGATTGCTCATAACCAAAACAGTCCTACCAGTGTAACAACGAAGACAACATTTTATTGACAGTGAACATCTGTGTATTAGAAATACAGCAAACAGGAACCAAAACATGCAACCAATCAGTCTCCAGAATCACACAGCTGAGCGAATGATGAGTCAGGAGGAACTTTAGACACAATTCTGTGACGTCAACAATTGTCATAAAAATGTATATTCGATATACTTCATATCCCCTATGTGTTCCACATCTCATAGTCCATGTGTTTTAATTAGAGATATATAGCTATAGATATAGATATGGATGGATGGATGGATGGTTAGATAGATAGAGAGATATTTTCATGCATCTTGTCCAAAACATAATCTTCCCCTAACTCTAACAACACAATCACATTTCTACTTGAGTTGATGTATGGTGACTGTTACATATTTTGGAGACATACCAAACAATGCACTAAGATATTAGAATTAATTAAGTTAACGTTAGTTGTCTTTCTGACCTGGAATTCCTGGAATATCCTGAAAATATCATTAGATCAGGATATTACTTCTCCAAACTATAATAACTATCACCAAGAATATGATAGTCAGTCACAGCCAAGATGGAGTAAAACTAATCTGAATCTTTGTTTCTGATTAAAGGGAATTATATCATTCACTTCTGCCATTGTTGATCTTTTTACACCTTTTATTATTGTTTTATATGTCTTTTAAATTCTTTGTCCGTGGATCATCTGAACGAGTGAATAAACTTACTGATGAGTGTGTTAGACACCCTCAACCAGTGCTTCTTCTCTCTGACCCTGCTCTGTGTTAGAGATTCATTATTGTCACATATTAAATTAAATAGATTATTTTGACATGGCTCTTTATGAGCCATCAAAAGCATTTCTGGGGTAATTAGGCAGAGAATTACATGAAAGACTGCAGTTAATGAAGCTCAGTCTAAATGCACTAAATTCAGACAGGAAGCTGAGGTCTGTGTTGTGTGAGATGTACTGTTACTGTGCAGTCTGTTCATTCATGCTTTGCCAGAGAAACACCCAGTGAAAGAGAGTCATCTGGTTGGTGTTTCCTCATCAGGAAATGGCAGACAAGACGAGATAATGAAGCAATCTGAGGCCTCCATTTGAGGAAAACGCCTGATTGGTAAAGCTATTTCCATTCATAATGCAGTGGCCCTGACTTGTTCCACTATGGCTGCTGAAAGATTGTCTGGAGGCCTCAGAAATCAATGTCACTTTAATGACACTGTCCTCTAAGCCTTTGCGTTGGGATTCCTTGGGGCCAATGATGAGATAAATAAGAACTTCACAGCAGAACGTGCCCTCGGGCCAATAGAAGGACATGAAAGAAAGATGTGCATACGTGACATCAACAAACATTAAAGACGATTTCTGCTGCAGTTATCTTCCTGTTGAGCATTATGTGACGTTACGTTGGCTGTATGGAGGCAACAGCAGCAGCTCAAACACAGCAGTCGGATCAGTGGCCCTGCACTTCTAACTTTGATGCTGTATTTACCCCTCCAGCACCATTTCTGGAAGAGCCCACTAGTTATCATCAAGATAAGATCAGAGAACTTTTAATGACTCAAAACTATTTTGGGTTCTTGCCTTTTATCATAAAACCAAGACAAGTTGGTGATACAGGCCTACGGAGTTTGATAGGTTTGATTGAAAGGGGACTGTTGGGCCGAACCTCTCCCTTTTTTGCTGTCGGCACCAGTTCAGAACCCATGAAGAACACAGGCAGAATATTGCACTGGTCCAGACTTTTGTTTGTTCAATGAAAGTACAATTCCTCACAGAGTTGGAGTACACACAGCTGCCTCTAATCTATTCCTGGCCCGATGTGGCTCACAGGTACACAGACAAAGAATCCTTGGGTGACCCGGCTGGTTGTTCAGCTGTATCCCTGTGGCCTTACAATCTCACACAGTACCACCACAGCCCCTTACAAGCAGAACCTTGAAACAAAACACTGCTCTGACCCTCTGAGACCACACCAGTGAGAAGATGGCTAACATGATCCAGAATGCCTGTCTGAGCATATTCCCTCCATTTACCAGTGACATGAAGAAAACTTCGAGGTGTTTCCTGTGAGCGATCAATGAGGCTGCTCTGAGCACCGATCAATACACAGACCCATTCATGGCAGAAAGGCTGTTAAGCATCACTTTTAGTTATTGTTTGTTTGACAGGACAAATTAAGGATTCTTCTCTCTGTCTGTCTGTAGGGCTTTTTAGCTTTTGAGCACACTATCAGCTCTGCATGATCAATAATACAACACTAATGCCAGTTCGGCTCAAAAAGGATCAAATCTGTTGATAATCTGTTGCTTTCTCCAGCTCCCTTCATTCTGCCATCCAACAGCAAGCAAAGATGCAAAGAATCCCCTCATGTTCGGTGGTAAAACAGGAAGCGGTGGAACTGTGCAGCTAAGAATCATAGAGCAATGTACTGGAAAGTTGGAGGGCTGTGGGCGGTACCGCACCGACTGTGGGCCGAGAGTCTCATCTCTCAAACCCTCGAGTGCACTGTGAGTACTCGTGCTCCAGCAGTACAGTAGGCTGAAGATAGTTCACTCAGCTTTGGTTGGGCGCTGGTATCATTGTACTGGACACTCCCCTCACCTCTCTGTGGTACCTCATGGTACCCTCACAGTGCTGATGTGCATCCCATCAACTACACCAACAAGGCTGGAGAAGCAGGCTATGAAAGCCCCTTTGTGAGTGGTGAATAGCGGTGTGGATATCCAGTGGAAATGAAATGAACTGATGAGAGGCAACATGAACGTGCTGTCAAAGTGCTCTTATTGTTTGTCGCTGCACCGCGGTTTGACCAGCCCTTTAAGTTAGCCGTTGATGCGAGTGACACTGGCGTGGGCGCTGTTCTTTTACAGGATGGTCCTGATGGGGTAGAGCATATGGTTTCTTTTCTAGAAAACTTGATTCCTATCAGAAGTGGTATTCAACCATTGAGAAAGAGACATTGGTGCTTGTTATGGCTCTAGAACATTTCGAGGTTTTATCGGCTTGTCTAGTGGTCCAGTGCTTGTCTATACGGCTCATAATCCGCTTGTTTCTTTGCATGGGATGCAAAATAAGAATAGGCATCTGATGAGTTGGAGTTTGCGGTTAGAGGCCTTCAATGTGGAAGTCAGACACATCCGTGGCAGGGATAATGTTCTGGCTGACACATTGTCACGCCTGGACTCAGTAGGTTCCTGAACAGTGAATCCTGACAAGATTGTATATTTTTTTTGTTTAACTTTGTTTTTCCCTGCAGGATGCACTGTCCAGTAACTTAGGGTGGGGGTGTTACATACTCCCCCCCTGCTGGATGGGATATGTATGTATGTATGTATAACCTGGTACCTGGATTGAGGGGAGGACTATAAGGAGGAAGCAACGTGGCTTAGTCCCCCCCTTCTTTATCCTCTGTTTCCCAGCCTGAGCAGCAGCAGTTTTGTGTGCTTGTTCTGATATGTTTTTAGGTTTGCCTTTGTTATTTCTTAGTTTGGTTGGTGAGTCTGGTAGTTTTTTTTTCGTGGCTTTATTTCATTAATTATATGTGGATTAAGGTTAGAGAGGAGAGCCCAGATCCTACGGCCCTTTGTGGGTTGGTCTGGGTGTCTCCTCTTTTTGTTCTTTTTGGCCGGCTCACCAGCTTTTCTTTAAGTATTTTGATTTTTGTTAATAAATTGGTTAACTTTTGCACAAATCCTGACTGATTAATTATGTTGGGCCTTCTTTGGACGAGCTGTTGTGAGAGGGTAACAGTGATTACTCTGCTGATTGCTCAGAGGAAGCAGGGTGTTTTTCACTGTACAGATTGTAAAGCCCACTAAAGAAAAGAAAATAACTTGACTTGAAAATGACTTGATTGAAGGTTGTGACATACACAAGCCATCACTGCTGCACTGGTGCAACTTCCCCGTTGCCAAATATCCCATCTGTGATGAGATCTACCACAAAGACCATCTCTACACAATCTGATCTATAGCTTTCCACTAACTCACCGTCATTCAGCATTAGGAGAATAGTTCTCCTCTTCTTTGTCCAACATTTACTTTTAAATGTCATAATTCTGAGAATGTTCTAAGAGTTCAGACACTCGGTTCAACTTTTAGTACTAGGAAGCTTTATGAATACGGCCCCAGGTGGATAGTGTGTGGCTGCTGGTTGAGAGCACCTGCGACTGAGAGTGAACATAACCAACAATACATGTGGATGTGAGTTCCAGTGCAGCCTGTGCAGAATTTAAATAATTGACAGTTCTAAAGACTTTAATCTCTGCTCACTGAAAACAGCTTGAATCATATACCACAAAACAGATTGTAATGTAAATCTAGACAGTCCCGCTGTGCTTCCTCTCTGCATCGTCTCTCTTTCCCATCCCGCAGAGGGAATTTCATGCAGTTTCATCAAGACTGTTCATCATCCAGCTGTATATGTACAATCAGACCACTGTCAAAGCCTCATTTTCATCTCTCATCTCAGTTGGCTGTTGAGACACGCAATCCTGAAACATTTTTATTATTTCTTTCAGCCCTGCTCACTTTCAGCGGCCGAGATGTGGCGTCCACAGCACAGCAGGCACATTGTCATATTTATTCCCACAGCGAGCAGGCAAGCGAGACAGTGTGTGTAATGAGAGAGATCATTGGGATGATGTACACTGGCCTGTTCCCTCGGCGCTCCAGGCACCAGCTTTTGACCTCTAAAGCAATTGCGATCTCTGGAGTCTCTCAGTTTGTATCCTTCTTATCAGCAGACTCATTCCTGCCCTCCCACCTCCGCTTTTCTGCTTCATATCTCACCAGTTATCGAAAATTACATCCTAAGGAAGACTGAATGCTTCACCAACTGTTTGACCACCTGCCTGCTTTTCTCACTACCCCAATCCAAAGTCAGTGAAAATGAATGTTTTTCATGCATCACGTCCATTATTAATGTGGTGATGACTGTTGAAGGAAACTGATGATAAAGCCTGCAGTCTGTGCAGAAACGACACTACACTGCATATCATTTTAACTGAAACCATCACAGCTCACCATGTCTCTTCAATTACAGTCACATACTTTTAATTTGGAGAAGTAAATGCTATGATGTGTGAATGGAGCCGGATCAACCAACATTTGGATGATCAGTATTTGTTTTGTACTTGTTGAGTTTTATGATTTAAGTTCATTCAGAGAATAACTTTTGATTGCAACATACATAAAAAGCACAACAAACATTTAACAATAAGACGTCTTTGTCCTCACTTCTGTCATTAACAGATACATTTCTGTTCTTACAAGCTTTCTTTTTAACATACAACATGTAACTTTTCAATGAATGAAACACATTATCCAGTTTATTATGTTCACCTGGCTAAACTGAATGCAGTCGCACACAGACATGAAATAAAGGTTATACATATCTAAAGGTTAGCTGTTGAAGCTGTTGTGGAGACGTACTGATTGGACTGCCTATTGTTTTACTTGTCTACAAACAGGACAAGCATCAAACATCCAAAGACATTTTGGAAGACCATCAAATCGTTATTCAGAAGTAACTTAATCTTCCACCCAGTATTTGCATTGATGGTCTCAGGATTACTGATATAACTGATATGTTGATTCATTCAGTTCAATAAGAATTTTATTTCCTCTGGTTATTTGTTTAACTCTGTCAATAAAATGTTCTGAATTTTTAAGAGCTTATGGCAATATTCATGTCTTCAATTTTAATCCCTCTACCACAGCATCCTAGAAAACCAGTTGGTCCGGATAATTTAGAGCCTTGGCATTATAATTCATTGTGGAAACATTGCATCACAGTTTTAATCTTACCCTGTCTACAAATGAATTCCCCATAGACTGGACAAAGGCCTTTGTTATTTCCCTCTTGAAAGGTAGACCAATAACCAATAAGACCAATAAATAATCAGGGGCGGAGCTACGGGGTGGCCGTGGCCACTCTCTGGCCACCCCCACAGCTGGGGCATAATTTGAAAAAACAGGCTCTGTGACGCAGAACGTTCGTTCCGCCCGAACAACAAATTAAATTTGCATTCTATGTAATAAAAATGGTTCGTTAAACATATTTGTGGTTTTCACAGTAAAAAAATCTAACTTTTTCCTACTCGGGTTTTTAAGATTTTTGTGTGATTTTAGGTCCACTGTATTAATACAGTATGTCAAAATTAAAAAATAACTGTACAGTCACATAAGTGAGGTTGTGCTGAGAAAAAATACACCAAACAAGGCAAGGTAAACAGTTTTTAAGGTGAAATATAAAGGTAAAATCAAAAGTAGTCAAAAACGGCCAATTATACCCTGGACCCCAGAGGGTCAAGAGACAGCTGAATGAAAAGCTAAAAAAGGTCACCTTCTTTTATTCGAGCATACTGAAGGGACTGTGTGTCGATTTTTGTTTTGTTTTTATACAATTGAGCTACAAAAATCTAAAGTCAGGGAAAATGTTGTGTTGTTTTTAATGCTCTCTGCTTGTTAATGTCTGTCCCTCTCAAATGTAGCTCTGTAGACTGTTCTGTGAAGGTTGTTGTAAGGTCATGATGGAAAAAAAATGAACAAATGAACAAATAAAAACAACAGCAGTAGAAATTGTAATAATGAAAACGGTCATCTTTCTGGTATCTATGTATTGCCACCCCTATCTGAGTAATGGTCTCACCCAGGCCACCCCATTGAAAAATTTCTGGCTCCGCCACTGTAAATAATTATATACCAATTTCTAAACTCTCTTGTTTTGATGAGGCGCTTGAATCTCTGGTCAGTGAACAAGTCAAATAAAATGTGGCAACCAACACTGTACTGTCTACATGTCAGTCAGGATATTTGCACAAACCACAGATCTATAACTGCTGCCTTGAAGGTCATAAATTATATAACTGAAGCCTTCCATAATTATAGATTTAGAATTATAAACCTTTCTAAGGCCTTTGATACGGCTGACCACAAGACTTTAATGGGACGTCTGATAGCTATTTGTTTTGTGGAAGAAGCATTTAGTTAATATATATAATAATATAATTAACAAACTATTGAGCAGTTATAAAACCAGTGCTCCAAGTGGCTCTTCACCTGCCTCACATCCCCCCAGAGGGAACAGTCGATCAGTCTGCAGCAGACCTGCTCCTCCTCAGGGACCGTGGTCCTCCCCAGCCCCCAGAGGACAGCAGAGCACATAATCCGTCATTCCTCTCTGCAGGACTTCTCTCTTATTATAGGTTAGACTATTTCAAGAATATAGTCATCATAGATGGGCCTCACCTTGCAGGTAAAATGACACATTCCCACACAGCAGTATCATTCACAGACTGCCCCCTCATTCATCACTGACATCAGGATTGTACTGTGAGACACTTTTCTATCACACAGAAATAATATGCAGCAGAATCATCTGGAACAAAACTCAGTGATGTCATAAACTCAGGGTGGTTAATTTGGGCTTGAATGCTACAGTGTCTTGGTTTGGTAAAGTAACAGACAATAGGTTCACATTTTATAACAATAGTGTAGCTAACACCAAATTAAGTAACACTTTATTGGAAGCCACATGCACAAGACTGACATGACACTAACATAACCAGGAAGTGACATCTGTCACGAACATGATGGAGTTTTTATGACTGTTGCCATGAAGTGTCATTCAGTCAGTTTTTCCATCAGTTGCATTGCTAAATAGCTAAAGGCAGCCATTTTAGCATCACTTATAGTTTACTTTGGCAAAAAGTAAAGCTACCTGTCCACCAGGAAACTCCATAAATCACTCAGTTATTTTCTCCATTAAATTTCATCAACATATCTTTATTAATTAATTAATTATTAATTAAAATTAATTAATTATTATTGTGTCGGCGTGTCCCAAAACAACCTGACCAATGCAACAGACCAGTGGCAGATGTACCAGGCCTCCATTGTACGCTCACTGTTTGGTTAGAAAACTACGTGGTTAGGTTCATGAACAGTGGTCTCAACTGAACCCCCCCAACCATCCCCGACCTAACCCTAACCCTAACCCCACACAGAGTTTTCAGTACAACCGCTAGTTTTGTCTGATGAGGACAGGCTCTATCTGATATGTTTTAATAAAATCAGAGAATGCAGTTCTTATATTGTGTGGGGTGGAGGAGAAGGAGAGTAAAAACAATGAAGCCAAAAAAGCGTAGAAGATTGAGGTGAAAATGTTAGAAAGAAAGGAAGAGAGTGAAGGATCATGAGCGAAGAAAAGATGAGTAAAATGTGGAGCATGGAGAAGATGAAAAAGTTACAGGTTGAATCACCTCTGTCACAGAACAAATCCTTATTATGTCTTGTTTCAAATAAATCATACTCGCTTCTGGGAAACTGTATTGCACTGACTACAGGTGGAGAAATTTCAGTCCCAGATTTTCAAGGTCTGAAACAACCTGATAACTTGTAAAGATCAATTCATCTTAAAGTACAAACCTGTGTTGTGTTAATGTTTCTTTAAACCTTTAGTATTAATTCCCATCACTGACTGCATCATTCATAGGTAAGATCTCGGTGAAAACTGTTCTATGAAACTTCAGCCACTTAGCTCATCAAACCTTTGAAAAGACAGACTCTGAACGAAAATGTAAATGTGCTAGATTTGCTGAAAGAAACAGCCTTGAATGAGAAAAATGAAGGAGAGACAAAGGCACAGCCAAGTCACAGTGAAGGGGTGACTGTAGTTTTCCATGTAGGGAGTCGACCCACAGACTTCAGGTTCTTCATAGGTTGCCATGAAGGCTGCAGCCTCTACACACACTCACCCGGTTCTGAAATGTCACAGTATGCAAATGCCTCATCATTTCACTGACTGCTCTTACACCTTTCATCCGCCTTAAACATACAACAGGTTCTTCTGTGTAACCAGGCAGTGGTGGCAGTGTGGTTTCGAAGGCCCTTTTAAATTTAAATCCTCAGCTCTTTAAAAGACAGACAAGTAATCAACTCAAGTGTTATCTGTATTAACTTTGTTTTGAGAGGCTGCCACTCTTTGGGTCGGCACAGTATGACCAGACACAGATTAAATAATTCAGTTGGTCTGAAAATGTAATTTGGGATCCAGTTTGCATGACTTGTTGAAACAGAGACTGGCTGGAGAGCCAATTAGTCTCACACAGAAAAACAGCAGACACTTGACTGTGTGTGAGTGAGTTTTTAGTAATCCTTAGATAACACTGACATCAAGTGGTCATATGTTGGAATGTAATCCTGCAGCTGTCCTCTGAACCCAGTGCAGTTTGAAATGTCTGAACTAACCATGTAGGTAAGTGACCTACTTCATGACAACAGTAGGCTACTAACCATGTTAGTACATAAAAATAAAAACTCATGGTGTCCTTCAGGTTTGACACTAAACAGCTGCTTCCTCAGTTAAAGTCCTGTGCTTGTTTAACCGGACTGTCCAAGTCTTCTCCTTTTTCAAACCTGTCAGTCTTCATACTAATTCTCCTCATTTTACAGCTGGAAACTAAAAGAAAAGTACAAAAACAGGCTCAAGAATCCCAAAGAACCAAAGTCAGTGAGTTGTTTAAGACCTGCCCTGTGAGCAGCAGAGTCAAAAAGACCTTACTGATCCATGAAGCACTCATTGCTGACATAAAGACAAAATATGAGAAGGCAAGAAATGAAACAATATCTAAAGTTACTGTGGGAAGGGAAAGTACAGGTTGCAAAGATGGTAAGAAAGTGCATTGGGCTTTTCAAAAAAACACAGGAACCTTCTGAAGAGCAAAAGCATGAGCGACTTTAACAGGAAGAATATTAACATTAATACAGAAGCATCAACCAAGAGCAAGTCCTTCTTCACAAGGGAGGATGTCAGCGGAGTAACTACAGGCAGAAAACAAACCATCACAAGGAACTAAATAAAAAAGAAAGGATTACTTGTGGAGAACTTTACTGAAGCAATGTGCCATCTCTGCATACGTTTAGTACTGTTGAAGTGAATCTAACACTACCAATTTACAAGAGCATTTGTGAACACAGCATCCTGCTGAGTACACTACACTTACACTGAGAGATGCTCGGCTCTCACCAGACGAGAACTGAAGCAGATTTGTGCCGGAAAAAATAGAAACAAAATGCTCTATGTCACATTTCTCTAACAGTTTTTGAACTTGCGTACAATAGGGATGGGCGATATGGACTAAAAAAATTATCCCGATAATTTATTGTATTTATCACGATAACGATAAAAATGATGATAAATAAACACCAATTCAGCCTAATATTTTTGACTATAAATCTATCACCAAAATAATAATAAAGGCTACTAAACTACATCAATTAAGTTCAAGTAATACACCTGTACTGCAAAATTGTAGTGAGTGACACCAAACAAACAAGTCTGAAATGTGAGAACAGAATCTATTATTTATTAAAAATGTATTAAAACTTTTTGGCACACAGGCAGTAAAAAAAAAGAGTGCAAACAGCAAAAATAACTAAGCTTATAAAAATCACAAAGTAGTGCAACTGCAAACACAATCTGATAAATTAAGAAACAAGACAAAAAAATCAAAGTTTGCATCCTGCCTTCTCCACAGTTTAGTGACAACATATCTTTCGCCACTGCCTCCGTTAATTCTTTCCACCGTTTGCTTTGATGATCACACGGTGTGGAATGAGCAAATGCATCGGCCAGTTTGGTCTGAGTTGTTTTTGGTTTCTTACAGGAGGCTTTGGATGAAGTTGACGCTGCTTCTGCATCCTTGTGCATTTTCAGGCCATCTTCTTCTGGTTTGTGTTTGTGTTTGAGGTGGTGGAACAAATTAGTGGTGTTACTGTCCTTTGTAGGCACTATTTGTTAGAGCTGTCGCTTTTTATTCGAAATTTGAAAATTCGTTCGAAAGTGGGGGAAAAGTTCTTATTCGAATGTAATGACCTGCTGAAATCAAAATATACAGTCTATAAGCGCAACAGACCGTTTGAAGTAGTTCACCTTGTGATCCAGAGGTGGAGCCTCGTTTATGAACGTGTTCCTCGCTGCCTGGCCTTCCACCAATATTCCACACGTGTTGGGCTGCGAGTGTTTCGCGCACTTACATACGGCATTAATGGGAATTTATCGTTTTTATCGTGGGATGACATATTCTTACCGTGGGGAATGTTTCTGACGATATATCCTAAACAATAACATATCGCACATTCCTAGCGTACAAGTTAAATTTATCCCCAAATCTTCAATGCAAGTGGCAGAGCTGCACTGCTCGTCAATTTGTTCTGGTACACAGAGTTGCGCTCCCCAGGTGGTCTGCCAGAATTTCTTTGCACAGATCAGTTCTGCTCCGCTCCAACTCCTTTCTAATCCCAGTAAGAAAACCACAGTTTCAGCTTGTTAAAAAACTGTTAAAAAAGTTGTTAAAGGTACCCAATAGCAGCTTGCAGAATTTTTCCACACTCCTCAGCAAGTTAAAGAGGCATTCGTTCAACATTAGGCAGCAGTATACCTGCTGCTGTGAGCTGAGGAAGAGTATGGCGACTGATGAGTGCTTAATTCACATGCAGGTATGGTTCTGGAGTCCAGGCAGTGCACTTTGGATCATCCCACCAGCAGGCTACACTCCATACAGGGGTTCTGTATGTGGGTGGGAACCAAGAACCGACCTGCTCCAGCACGATATCCCTGTCAAAGAATAAAGGTCCTGCAGCTATATGGGAACACCTGAACCCTGAAAGCAACACACCCAGAAGTCTCTGTAATGCACTTATTCAGTGACGGGCCTTGAACCCAGCAGAAGCAGTGGAGCGTCAGCTGAGAGAATGTCATCAAACAATCCAGCTGTTACATCAACACTGAAGCTGCATCAGATGGTTACCCTCGATCCAGGAGAGAGAGTGTCTATCAGGATGTTAGTTGTAAATGGATTACAAGTGCTTCAACACACAGCGCTTCAGCTTTAACAGAAAGTTTCCAAATGCTGTGCCACAGAGGGAGACACAAGTCCAGAAGGGAGAGCCAGAGGTGCTCAGGCAGCGCTGCATAATCCGATATGATGAAGATTTGTATCCAGGAATGAAGTCTTTGACACTGTGACATCTGGAGGTGTTGGCCAGGCTTTATGGATGAATAAATGATGAAGCACTGGAAGAGTTCAGTGTTCAGCATTTGTATTAATCTAGTTTCCTCAACAGGAAACCACATCATCTGAATTATATTTTTAATGTTTTCCATATTAAAAAAATCGAGTTCATTGTTGTTTTAGATTTGTTAATTTGATAATTTTTTAGTTAAAGAATATAAAACCTGTTCTGATGAACACTTCAGTGTGTTTGGTTTGTTTTCTACAGCTCATTATCGCTTTTAATAAACCTCATCTCAACTAAATTGAATGTCAATTTTCCTTATTGACTGTTAAATAATGAGTTATAATAGAATGGGTTATTTATAGAAAGAAAGAAAATTACATGTTTTGCCTTGGAGACTTTTTGATTTTTAGTCTTTTTCACAATGATCTGGGGACTGGAGTGGTTTGGAACTTGTTTGTATATTCTATGGTGCACGGTATATTTTAATGCAACTTTTCTGCCGAACGGGTCAGACGAGAGTGGTCGGATAAAGACAGCTGGCCGTTGGTTTGAGTCTGGGCGATGTGTGGGCCCCTTTACACTCCAGATTATACTAGTTTCATATAAAACAGTAAGCAAGCTGAAAAGTTTTAACTTCAGTAATCTCATCTAATTCTATCAGACACGTCAGCTTTGTTGTTTAAAGTGTCAACATTCAGTTGTCCTTCTGTACAATATTCCCACTGACAGCAGACAGAATGCAGCAGCATTATGTGAGCTATGACAGTTTCAGTTTCATGCATCATGTGATGCATCATGGGTGTGGATGTGTGAGAGAATGTGAGGAGAAATGCTGGATCAGTATGTTCAGTCATTCCAGACAGTTACACAAACAATAGATAGAAACTGATATGACACGACACATAAAGGGTCGCAAACAGTTTTCATTTTAGTCCACTCTGTAACATCTCAGCCATAAATGTACATGTTCCAGATGTTCTCGGTTTGTGTTTAAGCAGAAATTTGAAAACTCAGTGCTCACACATCCTGTTGTTGACCTTGACCCTCACCTTCACCTTGCCCCCGCATAGCATGACTCCCTCCCAACCCCCGCCCCCCCAAAAAATGTATGCACTTATATGTTCGTATCATTAGCACTTCAATCATAGCACTTAGGCAGTTAAAGAATATTTGACAAATAGCAGTTACGATCCTCAGATGAGGGTTTGACAATTGTTTCTATATTTCGTTTTACTCCATCGATGGTGACATGTCGTGGTTTCTCTCTTTTGACAGATGTACTTATTGTAAGTCGCTTTAAACAAAAGCGTCTGCTAAATGCCCTAAATGTAAATGTAAATGTTGTCAAACTGCCATAATGAAGGTAGATGTGTTTTATGTAGAGAGGAGGATGAAGGATGTGCACAGTGATGTTCAGCCCTCCTGACCAAGACTTCAGTGAACTTTCCCCCAGAAAACAGCCTCCTACCCAGCAAGTGACAGAGTCAGACAGCGTCCAATTTACTGATGCGATTATTTAATTATGTAATTTAGAGTGAAAAACGTAACTTTGTCACTTTCCAGGATGTTTGGTGGGTCAGGATCTCAATCACTACACATTATAACAGCTATCCATATGATTATAAACTGTCAGCAGGTACATGATTAGATTGACAGGAGGACACCTGAGAAACACACAGATCTGAACATCATGTAGCTCAGGAGGTACAGCAGGTCATCTAGTAATCGGAAGGTTGCTGGTTTGAATCCCTGGCTCCCCCAGCTACATGTCGAAGTGTCCTTGAGCAAGATACTGAACCCCAAACTGCTCCTGATGAGCAGTTGCATGGCAGCCTCTGTCATCAGTGTATGAGAGTCCATTTACCATGACTGTACCCTCATGCCTCTTTTGGGTTCAACCCACCTGATGGAAACTGAGACAGTATGTGTTGCGCCACCTTCCCTCATTGTAACCTGACAGTCATGAGATAGACTGACACTAATCATGGGAACAGGCTTTCTCTCTGAGGTAAATCATTTAAACTTTTAACAAGGCTATATATTAATCATATGTTTAAGCTTTTGCTTTAATGAGTGTTATTTATAGCTATAGAAGCTTAGAATAGCTGAGAGTTCAGATTTATCAGCGTTTGATAGCAGTGGTTTTACCCTTGAGTTTTTTATTGGCAGTTGTCTTCCATGTATTTTGATGCTACATTATAAAACTGGCTTCTTGGCTAGTTCTGGCATGTTTATTAATATTAATTGTCCCTGAGAAATAGTGTTACAGATAGTGTGCTTGAACAGCTCAAACAGTTGACAGTCGACTGGGTCAGTTCAGCTTGAAAGCAGGTTAACTATATTTTTCTCTGTCACACTGACATTAAATTTTATTTTAATTTTCCTACAGATGAGGGAACAGTTCGGACTACAAATGTGGATACTACGCTTCTCCTAAGTGTGTTTGGAGTTCAACACCTCAGGACTTGACTGTACTCAGCTGTGGAGGTCTATGTCAGTTCTGCCTCTTTGATTAATGGAGGATCATACAATCAGGATCTCGCTTAACCAATGAAGTCTTTTTGTTTCTGTGAAAGCAAATAACAAGGAGATTCAACAAATCATGGCATGGACATCCTTTTTACACAGCCATATATTTCCAATCACTTTGAAACAAAAGAAGAGGATGCAACCAAACATCCCAGGTAAGCTGACATTGTTTACTGATGTAAGTTAGATGGGTTTTATTTAATGAGAGGTGCTTTTCCCCCCTTACAGTACAGTCAAATGTGTACAGTGAACCCTCGTTTATCGCGGGGGTTACGTTCCAAAAAGAACCCGCGATAGGCGAAATCCGTGAAGTAGAAACCTTTATTTTTTTACAGTTATTATACAATAAAATACTCCATAAAACATTGAAAGCAAGGAACAAAACCTTTTTACAGGCCCAAATAACTACAAATAACTACTGTACTGTACTGTAAAATAATATAGTTATAAATAAATAAATAATAATTTTAATCATCAATACGAACTGAAGGGTTAATATTGCGGGGATCAGCACCGCCCCACCGTGACGGATTGGAACGGGAGAAAATGAAAAATGATTATGAAAAAAAATACAAAGTACAGTAGGACAAATAGTGACTCACGTGTACAGTACAGTATTTCACTGCTCTTCTGACTGAGCCGCTGCATCCTGACTCCGCTCTGTGGCGTTTTTTTCTTCTAAAGCCTGCGGTGCAGGTGTGTTTTTTGGAGAGAAGAACATAGTTATCGGTAGTTGTTGTCGCTCTTTTTTCTTCTGGGCCAAAAGATCCTTATAAACCGACATGCCACCATCGATTATGTTTGAGAACTGTAATGAACGGAGACGCGGAGAGACTGTTTAGCCAATCAGAATGCAGAACACAATGCATGATGCAAATCCGTGAAGCAGCGAGACCGTGAAAAGTGAACCGCGTTATAGCGAGGGTTCACTGTATTTGAATTCATGGACAAAGTTCTCAAAGACTCTGAGAAGAAATTACTTTCATGTTGCCACAAATTACCTGCCTCTGGTGAATCATGTACAGGCAGAGATAGCTGTGAACTTATGATCAGTGATCAGTATAAGGACTGAGACACGGACGACACCAAGTGGCCTATAATAGGTGATGCAAGACAGTCTGCCAGTCAGCTTTGGTACTCTGAACAGACGCGAACCTTCAATTTTTTTGAGTACCTTGAAAAAGCACTTATAAAATAAATAAATTATTATTATTATTATTATTATTATTATTATTATTATTATTATTATTATTATTTATTATCATTATTTTTATTATTATTTGGTACCTTGACAAACTTAAACTTGTGTTTCAATACGGTGTAGTTTGGTGGCCTTAATGTTACGTAGTGACGCCATACGTCGTATTGTATTCAGAGGCGCCATCCATTTCCTTATTCTCCGCCGATCATATTTTGCCCGTCAGCAAGTAAACTCCAACAGCCTTTGATTTACAAAAAAACATAAACATCACCATCAACCACTGAAATGGTATGTTTTTTTCACTTATTTAAAACACCTATGTTTGTCTGTACCTGTACAGAACTTAACTGGTGTAACAGTTGAGCGAGCGTGACTAGCAGCTAGTTGTTAGCGACAATGACCATATTCCGTATTGGCCTTTTATTCCAAGAGTTTGATTTTTAATTTTAAATTAACATTAGGATTAGACTGTTGTGATGTCATTATTTGGTTTTAACCATTAATATTTGCTCATTTTTGCACTAACCTCTATGCCAGCTATTCACTTCCTTCCTGTTAGCTTCGTGGTCTTTCCCTGCCGTAGGCCTCATGCCCTCATTCTGCATCTTTCATCTAAATATTCATATTATTATAAGTAAATTAGTGTCTATAAAGATGTTCATACATAGTCTATATTAGGATTAGACTGTTTTGATGTCATTATTCAGTCTGATTCTGTCATTATTCAGAATTCTCGCCCGCCCAATTAGTTTTAAAACTTAAAATCAGTTTCCTGCAGTTTTACATGTTGTTCATAATGGAGCAGCAGAAAAATAATCATTGTAAAAATAAGATGAAACAAGAACAATTCAGACAAAGTCTCACCGCCCAGAATGAAAGCAGGTCTTTCTGCTCCGTCCTTGACATCTTTGAAACAGATATATGAAATAAGCTGTCTATGTGTTATGAAGGAATGACCCTCACAGTCTCAGAAATCAGATACTATCCTGTAAATCCCCTCAGATATTATCCAGTTACCTCTTAAACTTTTGGTCATCTTAAAACTGAAAGAAGTCATTCATCCACACTGGATGATATATGTGCTTATTCCAACATACAGAGTGAATACGTATTTGCACAAATGAGCCCATTATTGAGTCTGGCACACTTCAAGAAGATAATGTTGATGTTAAACAACAATGTTAACACTGTCCGGCTGTTTCATACTCCAGTCATACAAACAGCCACAGTCTAAACACCTTTGACATTCCAAATCTATTATTGAACTATGAAATATTGGTTATGTCATCTGCTCTCCTTTATAGGTCCAGACTGAGAATAATCCCACTGGTGATGAAGCAGCCCATCTAGCACCTTCTGTAAGTACTTACACACTGAGATGATGCTTCACTGTACCTAAAGATTTCCCTGTCATTTATTTTACAGTCACCCAGAGCGGTGTAGCCCAACCTTTTCAGTTAGTGACGCCTGAAAACCGAGAAAGTCCATTAAACTTTGTTAAAGCCTTGTAAATGGATGATTACAGTTCAGTCTAAACTATTGTTTGTTTGTTCCCCAGGTTGAGACCCACCAGCATGGAGATGAGGCCCCACCTGTCCTGGCCCCACCTGTGCCCGCACCACCTGTCCCCAGGTAATTTCAGTGTTAGAGTACTTCACAGGGTAGACATGTGCTCCACAGCACTCACAGATAACCCCAAAGCAACACATTATTAGCAGAATACAATGTATTACAGTAAAGGTTCATGACTGCAAACATCTGACACTGTCATGATCACAACATCTGTCCACCAACAGGCAGACAGACAAATAAACAGCTGGCAAAGTGTTTCAAACTATAAGTTCCCCCTACAGAAGGTGTCTCAGGACCACATTTCACCATCATCACACACACTCAGACTCACAAGGTGAAAACACGACCAGCTGAGGATGTCGCGTCTAGGATCAAGATTGAATGTCTGCCCTCTGTCAGCACTGAGGTTTTAACATTTTTAACTGCAGTAGAATGCTTTAAGAATATTTCTGCTTGTTTGATATTTTAAAAAAGCAAATTTAAAAAATAGTGCTGTTCTGATATTTTACATTTATTTTCATCTTTAGATTTTTGAAAACCATCATGGCCGCACACTGTTTTAATTGTCTTTGTCTTAATGAATTGCTCCTAGTAGCTATTTTTACATTTGGCCAAATTATTTCCTTGAAAGGTTTCATTTAAAAAATGCCTGGATATTTTGTTATATACAGTATCTACTTCATATTCTGAATCATTTTTGATTCAGAAATATTAAGTAGATTACCAGATGATTTATTAAGATATTCACATATTCCCATTTTGGATACGACACTTTGTCTGATATTCCTCAACCTTTTGTCTTTTGGGGGGATAAAATTGTCTTATTTTTAACGAATATTTAACAATTATTTATTTTGTCCCATCCTGTTGATCAATGTTGAATCAGTAGTTGGTGTAATTTTTGGATCAGTTGATACACCCTGTAGATTTGGCACAAAGATGTTGTTTCTCACTTATTTTATCACCCTAACTTTGATGCTTGATGAAGGTCCGTGACAGATACAGTGTGTCTCTTATAAACTCAGTGCTGACAGTCTGCAGGTTATCAACACTTTCTATCACATTTATTTACATTTCATCATCATTTTATCACAGAGTTTTATTTTGAAAGATCATTTCCTCATCTATCATGTCAGTCTGAACTACCATGGCTAATCATTCTTCAGTCCTCCTAACTGACTCCCTACTGTCTGTATGTCAGAGTGAGCGGTGCAGCTGATGCCCTAGTAAACCAGGTGGCCGAGGCTCTGGGGAACTATGCATCTGAAGTTCTCCAGAGCCGCGAAGCTGGTGTTCTGGTATCCTGGGCGACCAGGGCTCTGGGACGATGGATCACCAGACGGCTGAGGCTCTGAGGCGCCTGGTATGTACCCGGCCAAACAAGTATTTTTCAATTCCTTTACTTAGCCTTTGTCCTTTAGTTCTTCTTACCTGTCTCTATATTATAACATGACAGCTTTAGGTCAGTGACATCACAGCGTCAGTACAGTCTCTTTTATGAGTGCAGGTGTATGGAGAATAGAGGAGCTGTTTGATGAAATAGAATAGATAGATGAAGCTCTCATGTCAAACATCCCATTTACACAAAAAGTATTATAAGATCACCTGATACATTTCCCTCCTGTTGAAACGATTGTCACAACCCTACTCAACCCCTTTTTACTTTATCTCCTTCTTGTCTCTCTCTCTCTTTTGTACAGAATACACGGTGATCCAATTGAAGAGATGGAGCTTCAGGACTCTCAAGAATTTCTTTTTTTTTTCACATCTGGCATTAACAAATGTACATGCCAATAAATGTGGACATTTTAAATTGCTGGTACGTGTGTCTTCTCATTTAAAATGTTTCTTTAATATAAATTACCAGAAGGCAAAGAAAAAGTTATATCTTTTACCTTTTTCAGCCACTCACAGTCACATTGATCCCACAGATTTTGCTGCATATAATTTGATACTTTATCGTGCAGTGGGACACCACCAGGGTGCAGAGAATTGGCGCAGGATCCCTGTACTCAAAGGGCAGTGTGAGTGGGGCTGTGGTCTATCTCCAGAAAACAGCTACTGTCATTGGAGAGAGGACACAGCCCTCGGCTTTAACAAAAAGTGGTCATATGCTGTGCCTTATTTTTTAAACTTGATTTTCCATTCAATAATTTTACAATAAAAATTACATTCAGACTGCTGAAGATGGCCTTTAGCACATTTCTTATATTAGTCTTGCATCAAATAGTGGCTCCTCTGTATGCAGACTGTTGCATCTAACACAAAGATCTCGTTTAGACTTGTGGCTTATTTCTGACAATTTGGCCTGTTTGGTCCAAACATGTAATATCACTGCTGCTCCCTGAACTGACCACGCTGGAACAGATTCTCTATCTCACACTCAAATCCTCCTTGTCGCAGCAAACCTGGATACTGGGAATTTAATTATTCCTTTCTACAACAATCAGATTATCAGTTGGGCATTAAGCAAATTATTACTAAATTCCAATCAATGTCTGGATTTACCCCGATGTTAAAGTGGGAGTCACTCAAATTTGAATGTAAACATTTTTCAATACAATTTGGAAAACAACAATCAAAAGATCAAAACAAGGCGAGAGTTGAATGATATATTAAATATTCCTGTTCCAAGTAATGCAGATGAAATGAGATTACACTCATTTAGGAAAAGTTTGACTTTTTTTTCCAAACAAAAGCAAAGGGAGCGTTGATAATATCTGGAACCAGATTGTTGGAACATGGAGGAAAACATTTGTCTTTCTTTTTTAATTTGGAGAAAAACAAAAAATCTCTAACTCCTGACTAAGTTATACACTTCCTCGTTTGACCCTCAGACTTGTCGTATCCTCATTTATAGAGAACTGTGAGCTTTGTGAAAGTCCGATTACAATAGAAGATTTACAATCTAATATTACAAAAATGCCATCAAACACAAGTCCCGGTCAGACGGGTTACCCTGTGATTTCTTTGTAACATTTTGGGAAGATTTAAAACAAATGTTATTGGATGTTTTTGTTGAATGTGCCAAAGATAATTTGTTAACTGTTTCTATGAGGCGAGACTTAATATCTCTCATTCCTAAACTGAGTAAAGATCTTCTTTATCTTGATAACTGGCGACCAGTAACTTTGCTTAATTCAGACTACAAAATTCTTGCTGCGCTGTATGCTTATAGATTAAAATTATGCCTAGAGGAAATTATTTCTGTAATGCAAACAGGTTTTATGAAAGGTCGGCACATTTCTAACAATATTCGTCTCGTTCTAGACATTTGAGATTACGCAGATTTATTTGATGAAAAGTCACTGATTTTGTTTTGGGACTTTTATAAAGCTTTTGATTCTGTCGAACACTCTTTTATTTTTGAGGCTTTACAATCTTTTGGGTTTAGAGAAAACTTCAAGAATATTATAATTATAAGAACACTCTATACGAATATTAACACCTGTGTATCTTTAGCACACAGTACTTCTCCTCGTTTGGATGTAAAACGTGGGATAAGACAAGGGTGTCCCATTTCACCTCTTATTTTTGATAGCTGTTGAACTTCTTCTTGTTTATTGTTAATTGTGTGACTGTGGAAGGTATTAAGATAGGTGACAATGTTCTCACCATCAGTCAGCTGGCCCATGATACCTGTTGTTAGTCCCTATTGTTATAGATGCCTTAAAAATGTTTTCAGTTGATTCTGGCCTCACTATTAATAAGAGTAAGTGTAAAATAATGACTGTACATGATTCTGACATTATTTCAATAGATGTATAAAGGTAAAAAAAAAAGTGGTAAAATATCTGGAAATTACAATAAGCAGATCTACAGATGAAAGAATCTCTCAAAACTTTTTGCCAAGACGTAACAAACCGTACTTTGTATCAAATTAGACAACTAGAAATAATGTAATCTTAATTAGACAGTAAACAAGAAAAGTTATACTGTAATTAGACACCATATAGCCTACCCAAATTATGCTGTAATCAGAAACCGCATATAAAGTCTCATTACTTAAAATATAGGCTGCTATACTAAGACACTATTATACCAAATTATACTGTAATTACAAACCAAATCGGAGCTCCTAATACAGTACATTAGACACCATTTTACAAGATCTTTGTCTAATTAGAAATCACACACAATGCCATATCAGATCCAAAATATGCTAGTTAGACGCTATTCTACCCTCACTACCAAATTATGCATTTAATGCTACCAACATCGGCCCATAGCTTAATTATACGAATGTACTGCCATATTATATCGGGCATGGCCTTTGTAATAGTCGGACAAAACACACAGAGTTCATAATAGTGTCTAAGTATAGTAGCCTATATTTTAAGTAATAAGACTTTATGCGGTTTCTGATTACAGCATCATTTGGGTAGGCTATATGGTGTCTAATTACAGTATAACTTTTCTTGTTTACTGTCTAATTAAGATTACATTATTTCTAGTTGTCTAATTTGATACAAAGTACGGCCTGTTATGTCTTATTAGCGTACTGTAAAATAAAGTGCAACCATTTTTTCTAACTATTGGTTTCAAAGAGACCTTACTGTTATGGGTCGTGTTTTACTCTCTAAGGCAGAAGGTTTGTCTAGATTAGTGTATCCAGCTTTGTCTTTATATATTGATCGGAAAACATGTGCAGCTATTGATTCACTCTTATTTAAATTCATTTGGAAAAACATGACTGAGTATGTAAAGAGTTGAACACTCATTAGACGATACTCAGAGGGTCTTAATGTGTTAGATTTTCAAACTATTAATAGTGTATTTAAAATCAATTAGTTAAAACAATGTTTGGTACATAATAATGCCCCTTGGTTTTTTATCCCTAATTCCCTGTGTAATAAATGTGGTGGTTTAAAGTTTTTGCTTTCATGTAATTTTATATCAAGTAAACTGCCTGTTAAACTTGCTAACTTCCATAAACAAGCCCTGGACACATGGAGAATCACTTTCAAACATGGAATAATCAACATGTTGTATAAAGAAATATTTCTTAGAGATTGGTATGACCAAGGTATTGTGTTTATTTATGAGCTTCTAAATGGTACTGGAGATCTAGCTACCTATGAAGAATTCACCCAACAAAGAGGATTAGATATCTATAAACGTATACCTACAAAATTACTATCTCTAGTTAAGGCGTCTTTTCTGTATAAACCTTTCTCAGGAAGGATTCCTGCACTGTGGCTTGATGGAGGGGCTTTCGGGGAAAGTTGTTAAAATAATGCTCATATCAGGAGTGTTTTTACTTCCTTTCATCGTTGGAGAGTGATGTTTCCTAACATCAGCAGGAATGTCTGGACTGAATACTACCAACTTTTGGACTCAAATGTCTTTATTAATTATGGAGTCTCATCAGGTCCTGGTCACTATTACAGAAGGTATGGTCTTATGTTTGAGTGTTGAATCTAATAATAAGGAAATTAATGATTAAACATGTCTGTTGGGTAAATATCATATTCATAAAGCCAGCTTTCTTCATTTTTTTCCAAATGAAACTTTGTTTTATGTTGAACTTAAGACTTTTCATGATTCTGTCTGTAAAGTACCTAAAAACAAAAAAGCTTTTAAGACATCCAGCCTGTTGAAAAATATGGTGTAAAATATTGCTGCTGTTGCTATCTGCTTGTGTTTTTTGTTCTTCTTTTATGTTTTTTTTTTTTCAAATCTTCTCTTAATACTCCCTGTACATCTGTTGTTCCATGTTGTTTATATTTTGTATTTAATATGCTAATAAAGTTTGATAAAAAAAAAAAAAAAAAATGTTAGCCACCTGAACAAAACACACGGCAGTCACAGACGTATACGTCACGACATATTGGATGTGGCAGGTCTGCCATGTAAACAAACACAAGTAGACATTTATTTCCCAAAAAAAAGCATTAACGTTTACATTTAACTGATTCTGATGAATCCTTTTTATTTTCAGTAATTTATATTCATTTAAGTTCTAATAATGACGTCACTGAGACAAAAGAGTCTGCAAATCAAAATAAGACAGTGGGTCTGTCTTTACTTTGAACGGTCACTGATGTACTCCATGACAGAAAATCATACGCTTATTATATTGTATATAACATTTCATGGTAAAAAATAAAGTAAACTTGCAGGAGGCCATTATTATAAACAAATTCTAAACATCTGGGGCTGCACCAACATTAATTCATTTAATCTAAGATCAGCTGTAATCAGAGTTTAGTCAAACCAGGTCTGAAATGACTTGTTTGTTTGTTGTTAATTTGTGGCTATTGATTTGTCTGATTCTTCTCCATGTTTAATTTATTAAGATTATAGTTTGATGGAGTTTTCTTTTAGTAGTTATTTGTTTCGTCTAATTGTTTAGCATGTGTATTTTTGTGTAGATACTATTTAGTTTGGTTTGGGAATATCATTTGGGTAACACTGTGAGCACCTGAGTTTACACAGGTAGAAGGACAGGTGTAGGACCATGATGCACCTGGGTGGACCTCTGGCAGTACTCAGTTTGCTTTTTAGAAAAATGAACCAAGAAAACCAAAACCGAGCTCTGAATGGACACTTTTGCCTGCCTACAATACCTTTAGATAGAGTTCAGAATTCATATCTGCTGCGTATGTAAAGTCAAACAGAGTTCAATCAATGTGGAGTGGCTGTACAAATTATAATAAGTATATTAATAAAATAACAACCGTTAACTTCCAGCTGCTCTGTTGCTTCAAAATGATCTTAACTGTTTCAATGACATCTTAATATTCACGTGATGTAATTCATGACTTCTTGTGTTCTCTGTGACCTTTTATTTTTTTATTTCTGTTGTTTACGTGTCATTGTTTTTTTATTTTCTTACCTCATAATTTAAGGATGGACACATTTTTATCTGTCTGTTTGCTACTCACACTCATTTCAGCCTATGTGAACATCTATGAACCTGTTCATGCTGCACCATTACAAACATCATCCTCCATGTTGAGGAAAGAACGGTGGAGGAAGAGCAGAGGTGGAGTTAGCTGGTCATCAGTAGTTGATGTGGAGACAGCAGGAAGCAGCATTTAGAGGACGGTGAGCAGATGAAAGCTTTTATTTTGTAATGAAAGTATAAAAATGTAAGCCTGTCACGAAATGAGCTGTCAGAGCTGTGAACAGGAAGTGTCGCCTCTTTCTGTCACTGTCTGATGAAATGTGATCAATAATCAAATCAAACACATTTACTCTACATCATTCTCTTCTACATCAACTGACACACTTTTATTTTGAAAGTAACTAAGCACATTTACTCTAGTACTGTAGTTGAAGTAGTTCTGCTCCCATTGTACTCTTCCTGCGATACATCTCAGAGGAGATATTTGACTTTTTACTCCATTTAGTTACTTTTCAGGTGAAAAGTAAAAATAAATGAAATGTGAGTGTTGAACTTTAAAGGAGCTCAGAGTGAAGAAACACTTCAGGTCACTGCAGCTCCATGACGCCCTCTAGTGGACTGATGGTAGAAGTGCAGCAGCTGATGGCAGCTTTATCTGATGTCTGGCTGCGTTCAGCTAACACTGATATGAAGCAGAACATCAGAGGAGGAGCAGCTGATCTCTGACAGGAGACATGATGTAAACCATGATCTCAGGTGATGCACATCAATGATCTGTGTTTCCCCTGCAGATCAATGTGTGTGAGCTGAGCAGCATGAATCAGAAGAGAGAGGAGGGAGACCCTGCAGGTCCTCATTGAATCCAGTCTGACCGGTCGTCCTCATGATGTTCATGGTCTTTGATGATGATTCCTTGTGTGGTTTCAGTGGCAGTGATGGAGGACAAAGTCCACAGTGGTCGTTCTGTGTGAAAACACTTTGTAAAGGTCAGCTGAGGACAATCTGAAGCTTCAGCAGTTTGACTGACACAAATCTAGAAAAACAAAACAATGCGATCAGAGGGCGGCTTGTCATTTCTTGTCATCATTTTGGATTTTAGTGACTAGGTCATAGGTCACTACCAGGCGGACCGCGGTCCATGTCCGGACCCAGACGCTGTCCTATACGGACCTGGACCTATAGTCAATAAATTATTGAAGTATTTTAAATTTTGATGGGCGCTTCTGTTTTGATCAGCACCGTTTTTCTAGACTTTAGGGTACAGGTTTAGCGGATCAGGAAATCCACTGACCAATTGCATGCAAGTTAAGCCATCCCACGTGATGCTATTCAGTGAATCAAATCTGTGCATTCCAGGCGATAAACATTGCGACTCTGAATACAGACAGATGAAAGAGGTGAGAAGCAAGTGACAGACGGAAAGACAAGTGAGCAATACAGGGAGAGAAACATAACTCCACATGTTGCTCTCTAAGAGCTGATGAATGTTCCTCCAGAGTCGCTTGGATTTTTGGTCAATACAAAAAGCCATTTACTGACGGAGGGGTTGTCCAGGAGTGCATGAGTGCAGTAGCTGAAACCTTACTTTAGGGGAAACAAAAACAGAAATGCTATTTTTCAGAAATTAAGTTCTTTATTTTAAGATGTACAATTTTTAAAAAGCTATTTTTATTTATTTTCACTATTTTATTTTGAAATGCAGCCCTTCTTTTCCTTAAAGAGAGACGAACATAATACATACCTACAGTATTATATATCTGTATAATTAAATGTTAAGTGACAATAAATATTGTCGAAATGTTCTTTCTTTCTTTGATTTGACGGTCAGTTCTTGATTACATGCAGACGTTGATACAACTACTAGGCTACTTCACTATATATCACACTGATTCAAATGTGGAGACTGCAATAGTTTAATTGAGATATTAAGTTGACTGTGTTAACTGTGTAATAAGTTTCATTGTTTAATTTGTCCACTTTCATTGATATTTTGTCAAGTTTCATTTTGCCAAATGTGAAGACAGTGCCAATGTGGAGGCTTTTTGTTGACACTGGAAATTATTTATATTTATATTTATTATTTAATTTATTATCATTTGTTGTAACAAGCAGAGAAGAAAATAAATCCTGTCTGCCAATTCAGTACATCTGTAAACGAAGAGTTATGTTTGTGATAGAAATATCGGTATTGGTACGCGGTATCGGCAAGTACACAAATGAAAAAACCCGTACTCGGTTTGAAAAAAAATGGTATCAGTTCAACCCTACTCTGAAATGGATTTTGTTCTAAAATGTTTCAGCTTCCAGTCTATAAATGACAGTCAGGATATTTGTGTTGAGTTATTAGAAAACAGTGTTGCTGCTGATGTACAGTTCAGTCTGTTATGTTATCTGTCAGTTTTATTCAGAGAGGCATCAACCACTACCAGCACCACTTTTCCATGGTTTTGATGGCAATGGTGGACAGCTGCTACAGGTTCCTGTATGTAGATGTTGGGTGCCAAGGAAGGATATCCGATAGTGGGGTGTTTGCTGGGTGCACCTTAGCAGATTCCCTGGAGAACTGAACCACCAACATACCTGCCCCACTTCCTGGTTCTGACCAGCTCTCGCCATATTGCATTGTGGCGGATGAGGCATTTCCTTTGAAGGAGTACCTCATGAAACCTTATCCACACCGCGGGCTCTCTCAAGCACAGCGTGTCTTCAATTACAGGCTTTCAAGAGCTTGGAGGGTAGTCGAAAAATGCCTTCGGCATCCTGGCCAGTCGCTTCAGAGTCTCACTAACCACCATCAACATTCAGGACACTGCCAAAGTGGAGAACATTGTTTGGGCTTGCTGTGCTGACTGAAAGCTGCAAGGTTTATATGGCAGACATTGTGGACCGGGAAGGACCAGATAATGCCATTTTACCTGGAAGATGGCGAGAAGACCCTGCACTACAGCAAGCCTCCCTGCCACGGGCCACCAATGTGGCTACAAGAGCCAAACAGACAAGAGATAACCTGTGTCAGTATTTCATGTCTGACTGTGGTGCTGTGCCTTTTCAGTGGGGCAAAGTATAAGATCCACTGACAGCGCATGAAAGGATCTATGAGTGCTTGAAACAAATGAGCAATAAAGATGTCAAAATTATGTTCCACTGTCAATGATTTTGTCTTTATTTTTCTTTCTTTCTGCCACTGCACACTAGCGTCACAGATGCAGTGAACATACAGCTGTTTATAATTTTGCCAAAAGTGAACTGAAAATACTAGGGACAAATTGTGTTCACCCACCTCTTATTACACCTCTATACAACTGGTTACAGGGGATAATGGAATGTGTCTCAGTCACTTATGAGGTCATTGTATGAAAGACTACATGTGAATAAATGATCAGACAACCATTCCTGACAGCCAGTAGTGCTCACTTCATAGAAATTTAAATGTAGCACATTCCAAAGACAATTAGCTATATAGCCCTATATATGAGACAAAGAGACTGCAGTTCCATAGCAAAGCAGACAGATGTAGCCTATGTTCGAATATAGCATGCACATTTTCACCTTTTCAGGAAAACAATGGGAAGGATTGCTTTTCTAGGAATGGACCAGGCAGCCATTCCTAGACCGTTAAGTGTTCACTTCATAGAAATTTAAATATAGCACATTCCACAGACAACACCAATTGGTCTTCATTCAGATGCCAAATGAAAGCTATATGGCCTTTTATATGATGCCAGTGTTCAAATGTAGTATACACATTCTCACCATCATCTGTGACAACCCAGATGAGGATTTATTCAGATGCCAAGTATGGCCTTGACAAGATCTCCATATAGCCAGGGCTGTAAATGCAAGTAAACACAGTTTACCCACCTCCCAGATTTAAAAAATGGAGTTAACCCACCTCTAGAAAGAGTTTACCCTCCTAACAATATCCACCTTACATTACAATGTTTGCATCAAATGTAACTCCGAACGTGTCAAACTAGTACTACATCACCTATGTGTACAATATGTGCACTCCATAACCTAACCACCAAATTCATTTAACCACATCTTATTTCACCACTACACCCCTGCATATAGCCTGTGATCAAATATAAAACAAAGGAGACAGGAAGACAACAACATATCAAATAAAATAGTCTATTTTTCTAAAGTATATGCTACGTTGATTTGCTAACATATCGCCAATCAGAATGGTCATTGAACAGCTAGCTTACAACCAATTAGAGTATCCAACCGCGTCTGATCCTCAGCCAGCCAACTCGCTCAGACATTGCAAGTTGAATCAGACCAGACGCTGTCCGCGCGCTTCCAAAAGCTTCCAGTACCACACCGAACACATTTATTGCCTTGATTCCAGCTCTACATTGTATCAAAATAAAAGGGTACCCAGAGAGCAGAACAATAATATTGATTTTCACAATAAAAAAGGAAGAAACTAAAATTAGTATAAAATCACAAAAAATAAATCAGCAGTAAGATCATTTCATTTTATTTTTTGGTACAAGAAACCAGTAACATCAATAACATTCATGAGAAGATTGTTTTTTTTTAAAGCTAAATAGGTTTGTTATACTCCTTATCATCAAAAAAAGATTGACGCTCAGCTTTCATGAATGTCTCAAGTTTCAAGCAAAACACTATAAAATAAATAGCCACTGAAAAGGTAGGAGAGTACCAAATAATTTAGAGGAAGAAAGGAAGAAAAGTAACTGGGATAAAATGTAAATAATTAATTTGAATACTTGAATACAAAATACTGTGTCACATTAAGTTATACGTTTTTGTTTGGCAAATGCAGAAGGTATATTTGAGGGTGGTCAAGCCGAGCAGCATCATAACAATGGGATTGAGAAATGTGAATGCACATAACAATACTGCATCAGGGTTCACACTGATCCTGAGCTGTTACTGGTCTCTACGGGTCTACTAATAGGCCTTTATATGTTGAATATTGTCTGAAATGCTGTAAAACAGTTAAGTTGGTCCACTGTATAGAGTTGCATTAGTCCCTTTCTTCTTTAAGGAATCGCTGACATTCCTCTTTTCCTGGGGTCTTCATTTCCTTCAGGGAGCCCTTGAAGTAGTGTTCAACAAGTTCTCCTTCCATCTTTGACCAATGCCTTCTGGATTTCCCTGAAAATAAATGAAGAAATAATGTGAATAAATGGATGAATGAAAATGACCGCCATCAATTATTGTCAACAAAAGTCATTATGTTTCATAAAGATAATCTTTCAAGCCAATGGAATAACGTACTGCTTTGACTTGATGGTGATTTCTCAACTTCCCCTGTTGACTTTCTAGAGGTACCAGCCCTGTCTTCAGAGCCTCCATGTGCTATGTTTCCTGAAACCATGAGAAATTGAAAGTCACGCTGCGTTTAGTGAACAGATTTTTCTTTACCTGTATACTACATGTTGTGCATTAACTTACCTTTTCGACTTGAGGTTGCTGCCTGCTCAGGCAGGACATCATCTGCATCTGTGTCGCTGTCCTCATCTTCAGCTGCAACAAAATATTTAAAGCCTATATTACACACTACAAGTTGTTTTTTTTTACTAAGTATGCTGTTCTATGATTTCTTTAACAAAAAATAAAAACAGATATTCTTAATATCCTTCACTTACAGCTGATGTTTGGAATGATGTCTTCCAGGGACTTTCCTTTAAATTCTCCCAGTCCACTTTGTAGGGCGAGAAGAAGTTTGTTCAATTTAGCTGTTTGCAGTATTTCTTCAGGGAGTCTGTAAAAACTCTTATGGACCTCGATGTCGTGTCCCATGAAACCTGCAAGCTGTCCCTGTTCGTGAATTTCAAGATTAAGGATCTGCAAAACTGTGGCAACATGCTTCCTTAATTTCGTTGAAGAAATATTTTTTGGATGTCTGGCCCCACATTCTTTTGCATATCGCCTCATTGTGTCAGTTCCACAAATGTTTTCACAAGATCCATAATTTAGGCGGGCAAAAATGTAGGGATTGCTTGGGGAAATCCCAACTGCTTCCCTATTTTTTATCAGGAGTTCGACTGACTTTTTAACATTGTTTGGGAAGAGCACAGGTACCTTTCTGCCCCTCTTCCCTCGTATTTCTACCCTGGTGAGTCTTTTGCATACTTCTCTCTCTACCTGTGACATGCTGGCCAGAATTTCATCTTGCATACTCCCTTTGTTTCTCTGCAGGTATGTTTTGACCTCCATCCTCGAAACTTCTCCTGCACGACGACGATTAAATACAATCAACTGTGTCAGAGTGACCTGAGCTAGCTCACCCCATGCAGTTTTTGTTGGATGGTGAATCAGATTGTTTTTGTGGAGCTCTTCTTGCTTATTCAGATGAGCTTGGAGCCTCATAATGTCTTCTGCTAAAGGCAGTGTTTGGGGTTTATTCCATTTTTTCTGCTCCAGGGTTTTCATTGCATTGAATGACACATTTGTAAACCATTCCAGCTCAATCAGTTTTTGGAATTGCTCTGCTCTTGTCTTTAAGTCATTATCCTGTTGACGCAGAGCCTGTCCTTGTAAAATCGATGTCACAGTCACAAGGGAATAGCGCAATTTAAGTGCAGTTGAGGGAACTGAAAACCGGCGTGTTGAGGCATCAAACCCAGTCATCTTCTTGACAGCCTCAAGTACTGTGTTAAACTTTGTTGGGCTGATCAAGTCCTTCAAAAAAACAATGTCTCTGTCAATCTCTCTTGCTGCCACAAGAAGTCTTGCAAGTTCCCTCATCTTGTTTCTGATGTCTGACAATTGTCTCACATTTTCTCCGTTTTTGGCAAACATTCTCTCTCCCAGTGAAAGAATCAGAGTGTCAGATTTCACCACTTGGGTTACTGTGTCGTATGTCATCTGCTCAAGGACTTTTTTAAATCCACTGGAAACTGAAGCATCCATGGGCAATATCAGGGAGCAGGATGTCTGGAGTCTTCTGTTCATTGGACCATCCTCTTTCACTTGTAGTTTGCAACGCTTTAGATGTCTCCAGAGGTCTGTTCTGACGTACATAGCAAAGCAAAACTTGCATGGCAGGTAGTCTGTTACTGTTGATTGACAGGTTGCTTGCCTTTTAGGTACAATTTGTCCTTTCCCAGATTCCACGACTGAACAGTTATGGTTGTAGTTTCCAAGGTTCCTCATTTTGCTCAAAAGAAGATTGCGCATGGCTGAACCTTGCCTGTGTGCAAGTGCCTTTGCCACTTCAGGTTTATCCTGATGCTTCTGTTTAAGATGTCTTGTAATTTTTGCATATGGCCGCTGACAGTACAGGCAGTAATTTTTCTTATCATAGATCCGCTGATGTCGACTGTTTGACGAAGTTTTCACTTGGATACGATTTTGTTGAAGGTCATGGGTGTTTTGATCCATTGGCGTTGGGGTTTTTGAAGGTGGTCTTCCTCGAATTACTTCCTTTTCTGCTATTTCCTCTTCTGCTTGTTGTTCATCTTCATCTGACATTTCCAGGGAAAGGGGAACTTGCTCCGTGTCCTAAAAAAAAAGAAACGTGACTTACTTTTTAATTTGCATATAATAAAAGAACAAATTCATAACAGCACTTTCTTTCTGCATACAATTAACCCATCTGAGTTTATGTAATTAAAAGCCCTAATTACCATTTCACACACAGTTAATTCCTCTGTTGTGGTAGAAGAAGTGTCTGCTTCTGCTTGTTGTTCCTGCTCTTCATCTGTCATTTCCATGGAAAGGGAAAACTGTTGCTCAGTGATCTAAAATGAAGAAAATATTTGCAAAAAATAATAATATTAAAAATTGATAGCCACACTTCATTTTCGTACATTTATTATATGTACTTTTTAGGAATTGGTTTTGCAATTGTGTTCCTAATTACTATTTCACGCACAGATAATTCCTCTTCAGTGTTGGAAGATGTTTCTGCTTCTGCTTGTTGTTCCTGTTCTTCTTCATCAGACATTTCCAGGGAACAGGTAACCTGCTCAGTGGTCTGAAATAAAGAAAAAACAATTTTCAAAATAATAAAAGAATACATTTTAACGGGCACTACCTTTTTTCATACACAGTTACCAAATGCATTTTTTACCACCTCAGGTTACATATTTGAAACACTAATTACCAATTCACACACAGAAAATTGTCCAGAAGAGGATGGATCCATCAGGTAGCCAATCTCTGGCTGATCACTGACAATAATCTCCAAAATATCCATGTCATCTAGTGTTTGGGGGTAGCAATACGCTGCATGGGTTCTGTCCTGAACAAAAAAACAAACAAAAACAGTTAATGAATCCACACATAAATTGTCTGATTTGTGGTCTACCTCTGTTATTGTGGCAGCTCTTTTACCATTGAAAAATACTGTCAATCTGTCCTGTCTAGAATTTCAAAATTAGCTTAAAATGTGTAACATAAACAATGGTAGAAAATTGCGGTGACCAAAACTGATATAATATTGTCGCTCTAAAACACTGTTTTGATTGAATTTCTGAAAAATCAATCTCAACCACCATTTGTACCATTGAAAACTCTTTACTGTCATACGGTACATAGACCTTACATTACCCAATCCTACTCCAAAACATTTATCTACTTACTTCATTTATATTCACACTGCCGGAGTTGGTTGTGGTTCCACTGTAACCGGACTGTTGTGTGAAACCTGTAAATTTACATTAAAATAGGGTTCATTGTTTTCACTGTAGTGTTGTAAGGAGAACAGTTTTCTAATCCACAGAATCATACACGCACAGGTCATCCCATACCAACTCATCTGGGCCCTCCCAGTTCATGTCTTAAATTCATTGGACCTCGTAAAATGCTATAGCTGGAATCCAAATACTTTTTAAGTAATGATTTTTTTAGGTTTGACCTGCTACGCTAAATTTGAGCATTTTTATATATATATAGAATAAAAACTGGAGAAAAACAACACCAGGGACGTATGGAGTGGGTTGAGAGAGATAAGTAGTTTTTTCAACAGGTTTGACTCTACCTCCCCCACCCCCAGCAGCCCCCCTGCTGCTCCTCTGAGCAACAACTCCAAAACAAAACCCACACAGCTCCCACAGCCCCACACCAACTCCCGCAGCAGACACCACATCCCTCACCACCACCAACCTTGCCACACCCCCCACGCCTTCATGACATGAACAAGAGGGATTCTGAATTCTGAGTGAGTTGGCATGGAATGAACCTCAAATAAAAAATACAGAATATTTAAGATGAAGAGAGTGTTAGTCTTGGCACTTACATGTGAAAACCTGAAGGCATTCTTCAATGGTTGGACATTCTTCAGATGAACGTCTCAGCATTCTGGTAATAATATTCTTTAGGCTCATCCATTTTTCTTCACAATGAAGAGTGAAGTTGCCTGTTTTGACATTTTGAAACAGCCCAAGTGGATCACTGGAGTAGGGTGTTCTGGTTTGATAGGGATGTTGCCCATCAGTCAGGATGTAATGCACCAAGCACCCCGCTACCTAAAATGTGATGGAAGAAATTGAAATAATGTCAACTAACAGTCACCAAAACTGCTCTTTACATTAAACTGTTTGCATTTACCTGGTCAAACTGTAGAAATTAGTAACAATAACAATAAAAATCAATAGAGTTCTTCTGACTATGCAGGACACCTTAAAATGGTATATTTTACACTATGACGTTTGATAAAATCCAAACTCAGTGGTCATGGATCAAAATAGCATCATAAATTACATTTAAATAAACATTTTCAAGCTCAACTCACTTGGATATCTGATTCCTTCTTGTACTTGTAATGTAGGCCTCCAACATCCTCATAACTGGACCAAATGGTCTGTGCAAGATCCTTTTTTCTGCTTGCTCCACAGTCGGTGATATACAGTTTGTTGTTGATGTCTGTAGAAAAGCAAAAATACTCCTTATTCATATGTCCATTAAAGGTCATCTATAAAATCACAACCAAACATGATCAAAATGTATAATACATGTTGTTTAATCTATAAACTTTTACCAAACAAAATATTTTGAGGCTTCAGGTCTCTGTGCAAAATTCCATTGGAGTGGAGTTCCTGAAGCCCCAGCAGTAACTCCTGGCAGATTTCTTGTCTCCGCTGCTTGGTTAGGCTTTGCCTCTGAGGAAGATTCTTGTTTTCAATCAGTTCACCCAGGCTGTATTCACAGAGAGGGGAGACAAAATAGGCAAAGTAGGCATCTTCCAACACAGAAATGTGTTGCAACAGATGTTCCACTTGTAATTTTTTTGAACACAGGAAATAAGCCATCTCCAATTCTTCTTTGGAAATATGTTTGGGAACTCGTTTGACTGCCACAGGGCGGTTGTGCAGGAGTCCTGGGAATATTTCAGCAGCATTGCGTCCATTTGCAATCTTAATTTTGGTGTTGAAAACGACTTCATCAATTTTCATCAAGCCAGGCATGGAGTCAAGATTTTCAAATGAAGTCTTCCATCGAGATTCCTTGAAAATGCAGAAAACCCAATAAGATTATGGCAATATGAGGGTGAAACAATACAAAATATATCTAGAAAAATGACTACAGAGTTTCTTCAGTGAAAATAATTGAAGAAAGAAAGCTTAATATCTTACCCTCTTGTCTGCATGCCCGTCACAGGATGAAGCAGTGGTGTTCTAAAACAAAGGAAATTTACAGCATGAAAACAATAATTTTACTATGTAAAAGTTTTGACAGTATTTGGGGATAAGGTTCTCTTGACATGTATAATATTAATCCTAACAACAGCAAGTTGACTGATAAGATTGGTTACGTTAATGAGATCACAACTATGAGTGTAGACAGTCATATCTATAATCCATTTTCTCTCTTTGTTATTGCTCACATCAGACTCAGACAATTAAGATACCTTACAAATGTTCTCATACTTTCTCAATATTTTATACTGCACAATGTAATGGCAAGTCTACATTTTGGGTTTCGACAATGAGCTTATAAAGAATTTAAACCAATTTCCAATCAAATCATATCCACAATATTGGTATGGATGAGAGTCCTGACAACTTAGTTAAATGATGAAATTTTGAAGTGTCAAAGAAACAAAATATGTAAATAGAAATATACATACATGTCGCCATGGACAGTGAGTTTCTCCGTAGTCATACACAAGTTCTTCTCCCGTGTTTATTTTTGTGATTGCAAATGCACATAGATGTGGCCTTTTCTGTTCATCCAGTATCTGTTGATCACATGAGCGCAGACATTATATTATGTTCAGTAAGGTAATGTGGTATGATTAAAACAGATGATAAAAACAAAGATGAAATGAATGAATTGAATTCATTGTGAATTTTGACTGCAATACTTACTATTTTAATTTTGCTATTTGGCTTGATGTGATCGTCATTTATGAATCGCCCAAGTCTGGCTGTTTCCTTACTGCCATCAACACTGTAGGGTGAAATATTATTTTTTACAGTTTAGAAATATTATTAAACATACTTGAATTATGTATAGTTAGAATATTCATTCCATCACTCTCACCAGAAAGCCTGTCCCCGGAAAGAGTAGAAATACAGAAATGCTGCATCTGCATCTGTGTACTCTTTGAACAGGGCCTCTCCTTCCGAGCCAGTAATGTGTCTTCCAACATACTCAAGCAAGAATTCTCCTGGCTCAATGTTGTTGGTAGCAATTACTCCATAACCTATTAAAATAGATTACAAAGTTTAATAGATACATCTTAAGTTATATTACATAAAAGTTTAACAAATGTTGCAACTGTTACCACAGACCATGAACAACCAACACTATTTCAATCACTCTAACACTTCTTGATGAGATGCATGTCCACTTTAATGGTATGGTTTAAAATAAAGCATTATGATTTATTGGAAATGCAACTGAGTTTCTTCAATGAAATTCTGTATCTTCAGACAGACGCCAGTTGAAAAAAGAATTGTACATTCTTTTCTAATAACCTACCTTTCTCCTTGTTGATGATCCTTTTGTCAAATATGGCTTTATCTTTCCCAGCAGCAATGAAGTGCAAGGCTTCCTTTTCAGGATGAACCCTTCTGGAAATCATTTTTCTGTGGAGTAATTAAGATCATATTATACATGATGCACTGTCTTCACCAATAACAAGTATATTTAAATTGGCTGTTTTATGTAATTTGATGACAAGCATGAAAGACTTAGTGACTATAAGAAAGCAGTAGTAGCTACGTTACTGCCAAAATCATAATGTTAAGTGGAGTTGAAATCAGGTGACTGGGGGGAAAGTCCATGACAGTCAGGACTCTATTAGTCTTTAGGTACTTTAAGTACGCTTACTATGGCTAGATTAAATGTTTATAAGGGGGCAGTACATGGAACTCTAAAACACTTGACAGAAACTGGATCAGTTTCCAAAACACAACCAGGCAGAGCCAAAGGGATCACACCATCAGAAGATCAACATATCAATTAATGTGACCTTGCAAAACCATATAATTGTACTCAAAATACTTTTTAAGTTAGGGATTTTTGAAATTGAAGACAAAGTTTCAGCATTTCTGTGATTATTTGTGTGTGTTCGTAGCCTCAGCAATCACCTTTTTGGATCAAAATAACCCCAAAAGTGGGTGTTTCAGCTCTGACGCTATATTTAGCTGTATATGTGTAGTTTTTTATGGAGGACAGAAAAAAAAGACTGCTTGTTAATAACAACTATTGAAATGAAAACCTGTGGCCAAGTTTCCACAGGGTCTCTTGGATGTTCAGGACAAATTTCAATCCAATCCCGGAAAGGTGGGGGAGCAGCTGAGGAAAATGAACAATGATCAAACCAGTTCAACCAGTTTTTCACCAGGTTTGATTCCAACTCCCCCACCCCCAACAGCCCCTCTACTGCACCTCTGAGCAACAACTCCAGGACACACACAAGGATTCCATCATACAAAGAATCACTAAATGCATAAATTTAGCTCTGAGGCCTAAACCTCTCAAATTCATTCCTCAAAAAGTATTTGGAGTACAGCTCTAGGATTTTGCAAGGTCTCATGAATTTAAAATAAGTTTCAACATGATTATTTTAATGAAATCCATGAAATGAAGTCATAATGAAATTAATAGTATAACATTTTACACAAATGCAAAATGGAGGTATTTTGACTATTGGAAAAAAAAAACCTTTGACTCTACTGCATCTACTTGAAAGTGTATTGATAGTAACAGACTCAAGTGATTCATCCATACGAGAGGTTTATGTAAAAATGTTGAACTTACCTCTCACTTTAGCCGTGAAGCTGTTTGAAGGCAGAATCAGAGTCTGTAGTTGTCGTCCAAAAATACTGCAGGGTCCAACACTGACAAAAGTTACCAAAGGCTGGCAAAAACTTTCTGTGAAAAAAGCCCAGGATATATACAGAATCCTGAGCAGATATCTGGACAGTGATTGGTTCCTGAGGTTGGGGGATGCAAATTTCTGCTGCCACAGTGATGCAAATGATTCTGCCTAGATATCTGGACAGTGATTGGTTCCCTAGCTTTTGTGCAACTCTCAACTTGAAGTCACATGTCACTCTCTTAGATGAAATTAAAGTCCTACTAGAATGCAACTGCTTCTGAAATGTTGTTTTTGTCTTACAGTGTAACTACTACTTTGGGAGGGAAAATATATAAAATAACACATGATTATGAAGTAGATTGTGAAGTAATTCCCTGTTTTTGTTCAGAAAAAGGCACAATGTTTTAATGCTGACAGTGTATCTAATACATTGGGAGGGAAAATATTGTTGAAGCCTGCTGGGAGAAGAAACATAAAACATTTATTTTCCAAATCCTGAGGTTGGGTGGTTGAACTTGGTAGCAATGGTCATTGAGGTAATCAGTCTAGTGATGAAGTCACCTACAGCCTTTAAAAGATGATTCCCCGGGACGGAGGCCCTTTCCTAACTGGGGACCATCTTCTCTGTTTTAGAGTACTGTTACGTCCCCGTATGGCCAGGGGATGAAGGGAGTAACATAGTTAAATAATAAGCGGGTGTCAAGGAGGCAAAAGGAAACAGTAGCAAATAGTAACTCAAAAGCTGCTTTATTTAAGCCAACAAAAAAACACTAATTAGTCAAGATGCTATTGTTGTAAAAAACACTGTGGGTCGAAGCTCATGCGCTCAGGCTCTCTGCATGTCACGGTCGATCTTACATGACCTTGTTTTGCAAACAAAGGTGAACATTTGCATCCTAGTCCTAACCTGGGGAACCAATGACTGTCCAGATATCTGCTCAGGATTCTGTATATATTCTGGGTTCTTCACAGTAGTTTTATAGGAGTATCTGGTGCCTGTTGGAAGTGTTTCTCATTGCAGATTTTGAGACAGAAAACCTTTCCTAAGTTATAAATGGCAAATGCTTTTTCTCTTCATAAAAAATATTTATATATTTAGTATATCCATCAGGGGCGTCACTAGGTTTTAAGGACAGGGGAGGCCTAGCCCCCAAGAGATGCACAGGATGTGAGCGAACGTAGCACGCGAGCACAAAATTTCACAAACAACTAACAAAGACTGAGAAATTAAAAAATAAAATACTTAATTACTTTAATTAAAGTAAGATTAAGATACTCTTGAAAATATTTGGGTCAGGCTAATTTGGCTTTATATATATATATATATATATATATATATATATATATATATATATATATACATATATATATATATATATAGGCAGGCTTTCTCCACTTTCTAATCATTACTCTCCTCAATAAAAGCTCAAGTTAAATAAGTCTTATATGGTGCACCTTGACTGAAATGTTTCATCTTTCATATTCATATTGAGTTCCGTAAAATTCCAAGACTGTCTGCATCACAAATGACTCTATCCTGTGAAATCCTTTAGACTCACCTTTCCAGTAGAGGTCTCTCCCCTCTCACTCCCTCTGCTCCTCTGCCCTGACTCCTACAGGTCAATAGGGGTGGTGGAGAGATGATTATTAGTTTATTATTATTATTATTATTATTATTATTATTATTATTATTATTATCCACTGATGATAATCATACGTGAATGAGCTCAGCTCCTGTTTCACGGTGTGCAGCCATGCCTAAAGTGAGAAACACAGCTGATGCTCCAGAAGGAAGTCACCCCAAAGATAGTATATGGTAAAAAGAGTGCACACTTGACTCTATAAACAACCTGCAGGGCCTTCACAATGCATTTCAGACCAACTAGCTAGCTAAGTAGCAGCATTCTTTTAGAGCTGGAATGTAACTTTTGACCGCGAAACAACAAAGGTGAGACGTGCGCAGAGGTTGTCTATAGTGTGCAAGCTAGGTTTGTATTTGTCAAACAGGGAGCACTTGGTTCATTCATTACATGGGACTTTCTGCTGTTAGCTGGGGGCTGGAGCTAACTAATTGTTACTACCAGCAGTGATGAATACTTACTTTCTTGAAAAACTTTCTTATATCCTTTCTTCTTCATTTACGTTCCTCTCCTCATGCTGTTCGAGTCGCTCTGTGAGCTTCAAGGTACACACCCGCTGCAGGTACCGAGTGCAAGCAAGGTCGCAGGGAAAACGTGGACTGGATATTCAGTGATGTGGGCGTTCTCTATATGAACAAGTGGAATGGACTGGATAACGACGCACTGAGGGGGATCTCTCTATGAAGTGAAGGGAAACTGACAGATTTATGATCATATTTAAGTTAATAATCACAGGTTATAATCATTTATTTAAACTCATATTCTGGCCACTTTATATTGAATTTGTTGGCACTTTTGTAAAATAATAATAATAATAATAATAATAATTAAATAAAAACACCAAATTATTTAGGGGGCTCAAGAATATTTTAGGGGGTTCTTCAGCCCCCCTAAAATAGGCCTAGTGACGCCACTGATATCCATACTAATTAAATAACCAAATTTACACTTTCTAATGTGAACAATTCAAAATATCTGTTAATATCATAGAACTCCTAGTCTCCACTTATTCTACAAGTGCTGCTATTAAAAATGTCCCTATGCTTATATGCTACACACTCCCTGTTTCTTTCAGAAAAGTCAAGTCAGTAGCTCGCTTTGTTCATCCAAAACAACAAGAAGTACACTTAATCCATAAATTTCCTCTCCAAGAGAAAGGTTTGTAAAATGCCCATTATTTTTTGAATATGTCTTGTTGTGGAATGCTAGAATTACAAGATTACAAGGGTTTTAAGTTTCAGTAAAGTAAGAGTTTTAGCTAATGTACTATAGAACAAAAAATGTTACTGTGTCAATCTGAAAACATTGTTTGCTGCAATTTACTATCCAGTATAAAGTAGTGTAATGAAGTGTAATGAACTTGGGCTTTGAACGAATAGGGATGGGATTGACAAATGGCCTTATTAACAGATGGTCATGTTAAGAGAGAAGGAGCAATAGAGAACAAATCTTTTCAATTATATTATTATTAATATCTGATTTCCTTATTTATGTGGAACTTTTCTCTTCTATCAGCAAGATGCAGAGTCTGGATTGTGGGTGATAGTTATGCTCGACGTGCTGAAAAGCGAGCACTGGAGAGCATGGGGACCAATCTTGGTGTGTCTGCCCATGTCCAGTGGTTCGGCAGGGGAGGCCTGTGTTGGGATGACCTCCTTCCCTTCTTCCACCAGTGCCTTAAAAGAAGAAATGCACCAGATGTGCTGGTGATTCACTTTGGGGGCAATGACCTTGGATGTGTCAAAAGTGTGCTGCTTCTCAATGCATGACCTCCACCAACAGTTTCCCAAGATGAAGATTATTCTGTCTTCCATCAACCAGAGGCGCCACTGGCGGTATGCCCCCCCAGGGAAAAGTACAGAAGTTTGTGAACAGTGTGATGGCTACCTTTATGCTGTGTGTTAATGGGAGGATAGTTCATCACACACACATAGTGTTTGACAAACCTGGGCTATTTTTAAGCGACAATGTTCATTTCACCCCAAAGGGAAATTATATATTTTTAAGTGATATTGTGAAGGGTCTTCAAGATCATGTCCTGTAAAGCTGATGCTGGATTTAGTGCTTAGACCACAATTTTAGATGCCAAATAAAACTGACTGCTGTGATCAGCTGTTTCCTGGTTTTAAAACTCCCCCGCTGTGTGCACGTCATCGACACCTCTGCCCATCTCACGCAATTGCCGGCACATCAACGTCTCGGATTTACATAGCAATGGAGATGGAAATAAGTGTACCCTCCTTTGGTGGACCAAAACAAGCCCCCAATTTACCGCCTTCTGTCTAAATCCGCAGACCTAGCCGCGAAAAGGACGGCCAATTGGTGGCTTACTGCCCAGTATAAAAATGGCTACTGATGCTTTAGGAGTGAGTCAGGTCGTTTGTCATCCAAAAGTGTCAAGATGGCATTGAGACTCAAAAATGAACTACCTTACCAACAGGAGTTTTAAGCATATTTTCTGCATTTTCTGTTTAAAAATAATAAATTAGTGTCTTATCTCACAGTGCTATATTCATGAATAAGATTAAAATGAATACCCTTAGGTGTCTTAGGGTTAGGGTTAGAGAGCTGAGATTACTTTTTCAGTATTATTCACTAGTATTACTGATTTAGCTAATTATTTCCTCTAAAATCCTGTGCTTGTAAAAAAAATAAATAAATGAAAACAAGACACTTAAAAGGGGGAGGTTTGGAGTCAAGAAGCTTAAAAGTCAAGCAAAAGATTGATGTTAGAGTTATTAAACATGACAATGATCTCACTTCTGATCATGTTATTCTAACTTAATCCTGGTTGTTTTTCTTTTAAAATGTTTTTTTATTTTTTTCGCACAAGTATTATTGATGTTGCTGTTCTCGTCTACTCATCCATGTTGGAGTGCTTCATTTTATAACAGAGGTTCCCTCTTGGATGCTATCCAAGAGGGAACCTCTGTTATAAAATACTAGCTAACAGGGGACTCCTAGGGATGTTTCAGTAGCCCCATCCTCACTGCCCTTTGAGTGCGGGGATCCTGCGCCAATTCTCCGCATCCTCCTCTGAGTGAAAGTCTCAAATGCGGTGAGGGGTGAAATTTCGCTGTGCCTCTGATGCGGCTCCGGAGGTAGTATCAGAGGCGTACTATTGGTGAACCAAACCTGTGTGAATGGATAAGCCGGCAGAGCGGAGCAGGGGTGTGTCGATGTGACAGTCTGATAACTAAACATGTCCTTCACTCAACAAAATAAAGAGAAATGTCCCACAAAGCAACGTTACATGACCAAACAACAGTAACATAGTAACTAGTAGTGTCTTTGGCAACATATGAGGAAAAAACACAGTTATATGTGGAAAAGCCTCTGTCATCCTGTCTGTCCTACCAAATATTCGTCACATTTCTGCCCAAAAAACAGCATCTGTCCCCGGCAAAAAACTTTAATTCCCCAAGTGTTTGTCTCCTTCCACTATTGTGTTGTTGTAGTTTGTCAGGGTTCAGAGGGGAACCCATAAGCAGATTTGGACAAGAGGTTGAGTCTAACAGTTTATTTGACAATTAACACAGTGAGTTAAGGGAGTGCTGGCAGGCGAGAGCGGAGTCCAGAGGTGGAGGTGATCCAGAGAGTGGCAGGCTGGTAGACCTGGAGTGCGGGGATCCAGGGGCAGGCTTACAGTTGGCGTGGGCTCAGGGGACTGGGTTCCCAGACAGAGATCCACTGAAGATTCCTGAGGCAGAGAGACACAATTAGACGCAGGCAAAAATTGACAGCTAGAGAACAGCTCAGGCAGGCAGAGGCAGACAGGTAACTAGAAGTTGTAGTGATAATAACTGACTGGAAAGCAGTAGCATACTCAATACTTCAAGATGATCCGGCGGTGACTGGCTGTGTGGCTGCTCCTTAAGTACTGCTGAAGCTGATGAGGAGCAGGTGTGTTGAATACTTCAGCCAGGTGTGTGAGCAGCCAGAGATAGACACGCCCCCCGAGCACTGCCAGAAGAGTGACACAACACCACAAGATAACAAACACGGGGGATTCGTGACATAGTTACTGTCTTGAAAAAAATCACCGCGATGGTCAGCCCTCCTGACCGAGACTACAGTGAACTTTCCCCCAGAAAACAGCCTCCCTCCCTGTGAGTGACAGAGTCAGACAGCGTCCAGTTTACTGATGGTGATTATGTAATTATGTAATTTAGAGCGAAAAACGTAACTTTGTCACTTTCCGGGATGTTTGGTGGGTCAGGATCTCTATCACAACACATTATAACAGCATCCATATGATTAAAACAGTCAGCGGGTACATGTTTAGATTAACAGGAGGACACCTGGGAAACACGTTGAAAAAAACACAGATCTCAACGTCATCATCTGTACCATCACGCCTCTTTTGGATCCGCAGCGCCAGCTTTCTGTGTGAATTACACACTGGTTCGTCTTTACGCCGGAGCTGCTTGATTCTGTGTGAACAAACAACAGCGGAGAATTGGCAAACCGCCGCTGTGATGACAATGCAGTAAAAACAACAGTCTCACTTCTGATCATCTTTATTTTAACTTTATCCAGGTTGTTCCTTTTTTAAATTTTTAAATAAAGGACTGCTTCACTTTCATAAAGACTGAAGCTTTAACCTCGGAAATCCACTAAAGTTGAGCTTAATGTATCGTTATAAAAGAAAAAAATATTTGAAGAGACAATTCAGTTGAGTTATTATAAAGTGTCATTAATGCTCCTGTTTTCTTCTATTCATCCATGTTGGATTGTGAGTGTCGCTCCATGCAATCCAAGAGGGAACTTGTGCCGTAAAATACTAGCTAACAGGGGACTCCTGGGGATGTTATAATAGATTCATTCTAAGCAATTAATTAAAAATGAAAGGAAACTATATTATTACTATATTTTTTCCTCTTGATTTTATCCTGATTGTTTTTATCCTTTATTGGAAGCACTTATTACTTCCTTTCATTCTGCTTGGCTCCTCATTTTAATACAGAGAAGATCTGGTAAATGGCTAAGTCATCCACTAGAGCTAAGCCTTTATATTTTGTTATAAAAACAGAATCACATATCAGGTTTAAAGAATATAAATGGCATTATTTAGTAGATGAATATGCATTCCCCTTAAAATTAGTGTCCTGGAGTAATTGATCTCTAAAATGTAAATTTAAGTAAATTAAGTTGTAGCTATATAGTAATATTTGTGCATGCAGCCAAATTACTTCTGAATTGCAGGTACAACTTAGTCTCCATTTTCCAGAGAAATGTTTAAATATTGATGACATCAAAGTTAATTATCAAATTCAGAAAGAAACAATGAAAATCTCTTTAGTAAACAAACTATTAGGTGAAAGAATGGGTGCAGACAGCTCCAATGCAGGATGTGGAAGACCCCTCTTTGATAGGCAGACGTCACTGAAGGATCCAAGTCCCCTGTTTTTTCTTTCTGTGTGTGTGTGTGTGTGTGTGTGTGTGTGTGTGTGTGTGTGTGTGTGTGTATGTGCTTGTGCGTGCACGAGAGATTGAGAGAGAACCCAAAGCCGAAGGTGTTAAAAAGGGTTTGTGTTTTGCACAAGAGAAAACAAATTCCTAGTGGATAATGGTAGACTAATGTTTTACATTGCATATATGTTAAGACAAGTCAATTGATAACATTAAATAACTGATTAAAACAAATTAAATACTTTCTCATGGAGATGCCCTCCGGATAAATCCCATATTTTGTAACATACACTCATACATTTGGACTTACATTTCACATTTCAGTTTTTCTTTTCTTTGCTGGGCAAGGAAAGGGACAGCTTACCTTCCCCACAGCTGGTTTTGGGCATGTTTTCCTTTGTGTTTTCTGTGCAAAACCCACGAATGCTTTGATACAGATAATTCTGTCTTTTCAAATCCAGGCCAGGAGGCTTGAAAACAGCGGGTCTCTGCATTGGTGGTGTGTCCTCTTTGAGCAGGCATATTCCTTGCTCCTCAGGATTGGCAAAGGCCTTGTAGAACACCCAGCCAGGATGGTTATTGCTCATTCTGAAAAATAGAAGATTGAATAAAAATTAGTAAAACATCCATTCACTGTCCCTATGTACACAAATACCCATGTAACACACATATACGCACACACAAATTATTAACAATTGCAGAACTTGAGAATAATAAGCATCTGCTTCAACAACTCTTGAACTATTGTTCATGTTAATGTTGGCTAATGCTACTGTGCAGGGCCAGCTCTAGCCCATTTGGTGCCCTAGGCAAGATTATGAATAACCATAGTATTGTTCAGTAATGTGACTGCAGCTGTAACATACAATCACATAACTCACCTGCTTCAAGCTGACTTCCAGAGGTGGGTGGTGTGGCTGATGTGGTAGCACTGCTGCTGCATGACGCCTGACTTGTAGCTGTATTCAAACATAGAGTACATCCATGCTGTTAAGTTTGTTGTGTCATTCTACTTCACTTAACAAATTCATTAATAAGGTTTGATATAAAGTAGAAGGCCCCTCTCCAACAGCTGTTAGGGGCGTCTGGATATATTTTTTGAGTGCATCTAGACAGATATAGAGTAGATTCACTAATTACTGTACAAGCAAAACAAAAAAACAAAAAAACTACAGCAGCCAGAATAGGACAAACGACTGTTGTAGCTTGCAGCAGTTATTTGCATAAGTGATGTGTTCAACATAACATTTATAATTACCTTATAATAAAAGATTGTGGCAATTGGAGGGTAGAAAAGGGCATCACCAACAATGCCACCTGGGGAGTTTCGCCCCAGGAGATAGTTAATTGTTTGAAGAAAAATAGTTAAATACCTTTACTATTGTTACAGGTCGCACGGTCCGAAATTACCACGGGCAAGAGACGTTTTAGAAAAATATAAAGACAATTTTATTTTACAATTAATCAATGAAATACATCAAATTGACATTGGCTGACTCACATGATGTTTAAACTGGGGCCAGAATGGAGGGGTGAACAGGGCTGGGGCTACCACGGTGGCCCGAACTCAAATCAAGGGAGGAGTAACTAACAAAAACACCCGTGGCATCACGCACACACACATTCGTGAAGAAAAAGACCACCACCAGGGATTGGGTAACAAAGCTTAAAGAGTTTACTTACTGAGCACACAAAGATCCCACAGTTATCATGGTCTCTCTGCCTCCACTGCTTTGGGAACGTGACCTTCCATCCCTTGAGTCCTCTGGTTTCTGAAAACATTACTTTAATAACAAAACATAAGGGGTCACATTTCTATGACAGTAATTCCCTTGCCTAAAATTTTGAACCACCCTCTGAATTTTTGTCTGAACTTCTCACCTCAGAAAAGCCATGTCGTCATCTGTCATTGTTGTGTAAATCCTCAAAGAAACATATGATCTGAATTCTTTGTTTGAAAAGTCTAGTACTTAAGTCATAAAGATACCAGAAGCACATATACTGTATCTGCAGTTCCATCTTTTGTTTTGTCTAACAGAGAAAAGGTAATGCTTTTAATAGCCACAATGAAAACTTTCTGAGCCAAGTTATCGTTATGCATATTGTCCATCACTCTCAGTCTTATCACACCATTAAGGCTATACAAAATAACATATCAATTATACAGTAAATTAAACCACATGTTCTATGACTTTTTTATTGCAGAATATCCATTGTGATTTCTATGCTGGACTTGAGTAAATATCAATGTCCTTTTAAAATATAAAAATGCATATTTACATGTCAAATATGAGCTCAACTACCATGGGGGAAGGCAAACCCCCCTTTAGTAACTGATAAAATGTCTAACATTACACTTATTATTCGTGTTATTTATTTATTTATATTAGTGTTAAAAATGTCTTGCATAGTATCTGAAATATAGCATTATGTGTTTCTTGCATTCTTCATTCTGAATGCATCTTTGGGTGGTAATTTTAATACTACTTTGGCTACTGCTTACCTGCTGTTCACTTTAATTCTTGGAGGTACACAAAGTAAAATAACACACAAATTGAACATGTTGCTAAAACTGCACTTCAGCAGACATGGTCCAACCATCTCTTTTGAATAATTACAGTGATATACATGTGTTTAACAACAATTTTATGACATGGTTGATGTGCTGTAATGTTGGCCTACCCAAAGGATAAAGTGGTTTCCAGTCTCAGGAGTGCTGTGAAGACCACAAGCCTTGGCAGAAATATTCGGTCTGCGATCTAGTGCGGTGGAGACAAATGGGATTTCAGTATTAAATGTCCATGATAAAAAGACAGATTGTAAAGTCAATGTATCTTTCAAGAATGGCAAAACCCACCTTTAAGTGTTTGACAGTGTTGTCCTGGACATGGCCACGTCTTATCCAGTCCCGACTCCACAGAATGTAGTCAAAGTGAGCCAAACTCACAGACTGTGCAGTGGGGACAAAGATTTATTAAATATTTTTAAGTGTTACTGTCTCTTAGCTTTATTGAGGATGTTGTGTTTGTTCAGAATTGACCATAAACATACACACAGTACAGTACTTCATATTACCTTACTGCAGCTCTGTGTAATCTGTGCCACTCTGAAATTGACAGCCTGAATAAAAAAGATGGTGATATAAGTTTTTGCAGGATTTAGCACACAAAAATTGGCACCATACACTTGAGTGCACACTGACATGAGCCACAGCAATTGTCTTTAGTCAGACAGCATGTCTGACTGTAAACATATACGTCTTAATAGATTTAATAATGTTAACAGTACTGTCATACTTGCATCATCTGTCAATTAGGTGTCCTCCAGTAAATCCAGAGGGCAAACACTCTTAATTTATTTGATTGAAATCTGGAACTCCAGTTAGAAGACTTTTCAAAGTGCTCTACAAACAGCAGTGCTTTCTATTAGCTTATACAATTTATTATAATTATGGAAGTACAAAATGACGAAAGTTATGTTCACATTGTACTTATTTTCAAACTGGATTTTTGTTTAGTTTAGTTTATTGTTTTTTGTTAACAGGGACCATGTATAGAACAGGTTCTATACCAGGATTAGCTAAACAGCTAATTTGCACCTGTGGTCCCTGTCCTCTTCTGGTTCTTCTGGTGGAAACGGTCGTACAATGCACACCTCTCAGTGATTTTGGTAACTGGATGGGCCAATATCCATGGATTATATTTTTCTGCTGGTAGTTGTAAGGGGGGATGTGTAATGATATTTTTTACCCAGGCCATTTCAATTTGGAGTTTCTTCTCTGCTGCTCTTGCCAAATTCGCCTTGGTTGGTTGACACAATCGCCCTTCATTCGGCTGGAAGAACAATTGCTGGCTTCGATTGTTCATGTGTCTGGCAACTTGGCCTGACACATGCGAGATAAAGCATGTCGGGAATGCTTTAAAACTGAGGAAACCATCAACATGGTCCCTGGTGGACTCAGTCCAAAACAGAAAGTTCAAATAGTAAACCATGCCATGAGGGCAAGAGAAATGCAATACACCACCTGTAAATAATAAAAGAAAGCATAAGCATAGAAAAAAGACCAACAAAATATAATAATTTTAAAGACACCGCATTTTCATTGTTTTGACATCTCAAAACAGCTTTGGATACACTTCCGTGAAGTTGAGGAGCTCCTCCAACCTATTCACAAGGTCAGTGACGGATCCCTCATCACTGACACCAAGTGCATGGCAGGCCTCCTGCAGGTGTTTCTTTTGAGGCTGTGGGTGTTTTGGACAGTATGATTTTTTGTATGAAATTCTTTACACAATATAAATGACGACAATAACTACTAACGTTTTCAATATAACACACCTTCTTCGATTCAAGCAGGGACAGAATGGTGTCTTCATCCAACTTTTTTGCTGGCACTTTTGAATCTTCTTTTCTTTTTTTCATGCCTTTCTTTGCCTCTGTTTCAAGAAGTGTGTCCTCCTTTCTCACATCCTCCCCCATCCGAGGAGCCAATGTTGAGTAGGATGTCTTGGACTCATATTGGTTTTAAGTTGTTCATTAACATTAACAACATACTCTGTCTAATTTACAGATATGCAGGCCTGTGTAATGCATGTGATATGTAAAAACCAAACTGCCAAATCAAACCAAATCATACTGTTTTCCTGGTTACTCTGAATAGCAAATTTTTTCTGTAGCTCACTCACAGTCCTGGCTACTTGACAAAACTTAAAATGCACAATAAGTGACATTTTAAATGAGGGAAAACATTAAAATCCCCTCAAAGAACTAACAACACAGAAGACAGCACCTTGGGTCCCAAAAATAAAATGTAAGTCAGTACATGTACAGTAAGCCAACAGACAAATTCTGTATTCATTACTACAAAATATGAAATTGGGCTGATTTTAAATTACAATTTATAGCAAAAAGTGTACTGGAAGCATTCATGATTGGAATTGTAGGGCTTCATTGCTGTGGACTGATGACTGTGATCTGTATGCACTTTTTATATCAAATGAATTATGTGAAAAACAGTTTACTCTAGACAGAACGGCTAACTTAAGGGTATACTCCCTCTTGTGGCACAGGCGAACAACATTGTGGCGCCTTAAACTTTTATAATAGATATGTATGTTCCTGTAATTTTGGCCGCAGGACAAGCAAGTGATGACAGATCAGTGTGAATTTTCTGTGCAGGCCATTCAGTTCTTATGGATGCAGACTTAAAATAAAAATTAAGGTTGTGGGTGAAAAGTCAAAATCGAGTCTTACCTTAAAAATCTATTTTGTATTTTGTGAAAATGTGTGGATATCCACAAATCATATTGGGTGACAAACCATAGTTAAAAGAACACCCTTTTTTTACAGCTTTCATTTCAGAATAGGCAATTGATAGTTTTGAAGGTACACAGATTAGCAATTAATTACATTACAAAAAAAAAACACTTCTCAAATTCTCTTGCAGCCCGATTCTCCCGTCTGCAGCTTAAGTGCTTTTTTACACGCATCCAGTTACGCACATTTGAAATAAGCGTATTCTCCCATCCCGACTTCTGACACGCCCATCGCGCGTAAGTTCACGTTCAAGGCGGGCTTATAAAAGGGGTGGCATCCATCGAAAACGGAGGCAGTCTCAACAATTAACTCACTGATTTCAGTTGACGGGAAATCGTGGAGCATGGACTTTTCCTAAGCCTTGTGAATGTCATTGCAGTCCATGAAAAACTTCCACCAGACTTTTATTTTGAACGGGGCTTTACTCTGGATATCATGTTTTAAAATGCTGTTTGAAATAAATCCAATACAAATAAGGAAACCAAGAACACTGTGCCTATGACTGAATAGGCTACATGTTTGGAGGTATACATAAATCAAATGTTAGTTTAACTTCACCATGTGCTCATAGCTTGTTATTAAAATCAATTAGTAGACCAAGTTCCACACACAAATTATTTTGCCCAATTGAACTTGATTGAAACATTGGTAAGACTTTGCTATTGGTCAGATTGAAGTTTAAAATGACACGTGCAAGGTAAGACATTTGTAAAGGAAAGAAGATGTCCACTAAAAGGAAGCCGAACTTTTCTCACGAGGAACTGGAGGTGTTGGTGCATTCTGTGAGGGAGCACCATGAGGTTTTGTTTGACGTTGGAGCAATGAGGAATGAGCCGCAAAAGAAACACCTGCTTGGACTCAGATCACCAAGGATGTCGCTGCTGTGGGGACGTGTCAGCGCACAATGAATGACCTAAAGCACAAGTGGAGAGATTTAAGGACCTCCGTAAAGACCAAGCTCTCCACATACTGCAGGCATATACAAGAGACCGGAGGTGGGGCACAATCGTCCCCGCTTAATCTGAGCGCAATGGAGGAGGAAATTGCATCCACGCTCTCCAGAGTGGACGTGCTCGGAGAGACGCTTGGAGTCGACACGGATGCATATAAATACCTAACACTTCGGCAAATTTGTTTCTAATTCTGTATTAAAATGTATAATAAACAACCTCAATAAAGACTTCAACCAAGAATATTTTACTTACTAACTTACTTAGGCCTTTGTATTCCTTTCGGAACATAGGCCATTGATCTGCAACAAGCTTGTGAATATTCTCATTCATCCAGGTCATAGTTATCTCAAGGAAATTGAATCGAAAGCAACTGGATTTGGTTTTTGTCTTGAAGACGTTTCACCTCTCATCCGAGAGGCTTCATCATGGCTTCATTTGATGAAGCCTCTCGGATGAGAGGTGAAACGTCTTCAAGACAAAAACCAAATCCAGTTGCTTTCGATTCAATTTCCTTGAGATAGGCCATTGATGAATCGTTTCCACCCCCGTCTAGTTGGTAGGTTGCCTAGGGGATAGAAGATTCTGACGCACCCTCTCCATATGGTTTTCGGTATGCGTCTTCATTGTCTCTTTAGCTTGCATGCCCGAAGAGTCTTCATCTCCTAGGTTGTGGGGTTTCTTTTTCTTCATCAATGTTTCTCTAATCAGTTGAATCCACTTCACGGGTGATTGGCCCATGAGTTTTACCATTGCCCTATTGGCCAGCTTGACCTGTTTTCCACCTCTCACGACGAGGACGTTAGGGTTGGATTTTGAGAGGCAAGAAGAATATTTTATGACATATTTATTGTAGTTGTTTTGTTTTAAACAGTGCCAGGACCAAGACGTGAAATGGCAGGACCAAGCCGTGCAATGTCAGTGTCCTTGTCGCCACAGCACACCAGAGGTGAGTGGACCATTCGATGTTAATTGAAGTGTTCCATCGGTGGATAGCAAAATGAAAATTTCACAAAATGAAAATTATTACTTAATTGCTTTTCAGAAGAACATCCTGTTGATTTGTCTCGGGGGACTGGGATGAGGGCGTCTGATGAGGCGTCTGTGGACTCCGAGGCCGAGACGAAAGCAGAGCCCCCACAACCCGAGCCCGAGCTGCAGCCTGACGACCTTCTTCTGGAGCCAGAGCCAGCACCTGCACGCCGGGCAAGACCCAGAGATGACCCTGGTGTAGAATATCGCTGCCTGATTGAAATGGAGGAAGAACGCATGTCAGAGGAGAGAGCGGAGAGGGAACATCAGCAACAGTTCCGCCAGGTCGTCACGCAAACCTTGACCAGCGTGGGCCACACACTAAGGTCTATTAACGCCGCACTGACTGAGCTGGTGGAGCTCATGCGCCCACCTCCGGATACGCGCTCCCGCTCCCTTCCCCAAAACGGCCGAGGCCACGCTCCCAGAACAAGGGGTGGGCTTTGCTGATAATAAATAAATAAAAACGAATTTAAATGCATTCTGTTGTATCCTCTTTTGTTAACTGTATTAACAGCAATATTCTGTTTCGCCTTGTAGTGGCGCTTGACTTAATGCAGCCTTCAGAAGCGCGTAACACAAAATGCGCTTAAGTCAGTGGGAGAATACGCGTAAGGCCAGATTTGGTAAGATTTTGAGGTTACTCCACCCAAGGTGCGTAAGTCGGCCAAAGGCGCGCAAGTGACAGACTTAAGTCGAGGGGAGAATGCGCGTGAGAGGATACGCGTTTTTTGTGCACCTTTTTTGACTTACGCGCATGGGAGAATCGGGCCCTTGGAGATTTCAAGAACATATCAAAGTTATGCCAGAAGTGTTTTCAATTTTCTTTACAAGAACAACATACATGTAAATAGTTTCAGTTTGACAAATCAATCCCCTTTCCTTGGGCCATTTTCGTCTTGTCATTCTTTGTCGAGATAAAACTTTAAGCATAGACAGGCAAGATTGTTTTTGTTTGCAATACAACCAGGGTCAATCTGCTCCTAAACATTAACATTTACATGAATTTCCTTTCATCAGTGTTTGCAAGGTCACGAACCACATTTCCATTTTTAAATAGTATGGATTTAAGTCCTGCAAAGACTAATTGTGAAAGTATGTGCGGAGAAGTAGTTTGTAGAAACTTTTTTACTCTTATTGTAAAGCCAAGCTCATGGAAATGTGGTTATGGGGCCTCGGATAATAACTTCTAATGCAATAAACTAACCTGATATAAACCCCTCTGCGATCATTTCCTTGTCTAGCTGTGCCCATGCGCTCTTGATGTTGATGTTGAGGTCTTCATCTGTGAGTACCTCTAGATTAGGCCTCTTAAATGTAGAGACTGCAAAAAGTCATCATATTAGCAAAAGCAGTGTAGAATTATATCAACAATAGCTCTTGTTGATAATTAGCATAATTGCAAACATCACTAAGTTTAGTTAGATGTTCATGTATATGCTGTAGGCTCACCTGGTATGTCAAAGGCTACCTTCCAGTTTGCATCTGCAATTATAACTGGAGGGCAGTCACCACACTGGTAGCAACTGAACTTGAATATGAAGTATGTCAATGACAGAAAGTCATGAAAAGCTCTTCTGACCGTTTGGTGGTGGAAACGGCTGTCATTGAAGAATGACAGGGTTGAGAGCATTGTACCAGGAGCGGTTTTGTTCTGAGAAACACATAAAAACCTGAGTCAAAAAAATATGTCTAATTGCTCTTGTCACACACAACAGTCCTGAGACATTACTTTTCTGTTACCAATAACCTCAACAACCAATTAAAATCTTGATTAAGTACATTTAATGATGTCATAACACGTAAATATTTTTATAGTGTCTAATTTCAATGAAAAGTAGCTGAAAATAAAGACCAAAGGCCCCGGGCAGTAGTTCATCATTATCTGCATGATAAATGTAGAAAATTGTTATTACGTTGAATAAAGATTTTCACTCAAATATTAACACTTACGGTCAATGCAGAAAGCAGAAGGTTGCATAATGGGAGGGTTAGGAAGACACGGTCATTGAAATTGTGGAACCCAGACTTGTACTTGCACAATGGTCTTGCATATGGGACACTGCTTGATTGCCACAGAGATACCTGTGGGTCAATAAGGGTCAGATGAAAACCAGATGACAAACAAACAAAGATGAAGACTTAGAAGACAGTGTGTGTGACATATTGAGTGACAGACAGACAGACAGACAGACAGACATTGACAGAAACAGATGCGTGATTTTTAAACTGTCAACATCACTTGCCTTTTTTAATGTATGTATAGCCATAAACAGTTGCCTGAGTAGTTATGATGTTGTACGGCAGTAGATCTGGTGGTGTGGGTCCTGGGCAATATGGACATGTGTTCTCTTCTGGTATGAAAACATTGGGGGGATCCTTCTCTTTGCTCCTCATGTCCTTTTTCTCTTTTTTATTTGCAAATAATTGGTCATTTGACATACTTTTTTTTTTATGTATTTCTGTTTCCAGATCGTCTGTGTCATTTATGAGAATGTCTGAAATAGGCAGGAGGGGATCTGGGGATTTCCCACCGTTTCCTGAAAGATCACCACACCACATGCGGTGGATCTTTCAGACAACGATGGGATTTCCCAGGTTGCCTCTGGATAACCACATGACCTGCAGCAGCCAATTAGATCCCTCCTGGGTGTGAGTTCACTGACCCACAGAAGGAGGAGTACTTCAGGAGGAGATTCATAGATGAGGAGCAGGCCAGCAGAATCATCTCCTACATCAAGACATCACAAAACCTCCACATCATGTGCCACATCCCAGTCTTCTGCTGGATCACTGCTACAGTTCTGGAGGATGTGTTGGAGACCAGAGAGGAAGGTGAGCTGCCCAAGACCCTGACTGAGATGTACATCCACTTCCTGGTGGTTCAGGCCAAACTGAAGAACATCAAGTATAATGGATGAGCTGAGACAGATCCACACTGGACTCCAGAGAGCAGGAAGATGATTGAGTCTCTGGGAAAACTGGCTTTTGAGCAGCTGCAGAAAGGAAACCTGATCTTCTATGAATCAGACCTGACAGAGTGTGGCATCAATATCAGAGCAGCCTCATTGTACTCAGGTGTTTTCACACAGATCTTTAAAGAGGAGAGAGGACTGCACTGTACTGTCCATCTGAGTCTTCAGGAGTTTCTGGCTGCTCTTCATTTCCATCTGACATTCATCAACTCTTCTGGACTCAATCTGCTGGCAGAAGAACAAACAGCAGACCATCAATCTGCAGAGACACGTACTCTACCAGAGTGCTGTGGACCATGGCCTTACAGAGTCCAAATGGACACCTGGACTTGTTCCTCCGCTTCCTCCTGGGTCTTTCACTGCAGACCAATCAGTCTCTCCTGCGAGGTCTGCAGACACAGACAGGAAGTATCTCACAGACAAATCAGGAAACAGTCAGTTACATCAAGAATAAGTTTGAAGAGACTCTGTCTGCAGAGAGAAGCATAAATCTGTTCCACTGTCTGAATGAACTAAACGATCATTCTCTAGTGAAGGAGATCCAACAGTACCTTAGTTCAGGAAGTCTCTCCACAGATGAACTGTCTCCTGCTCAGTGGTCAGCTCTGGTCTTCATCTTACTGTCATCAGAAAAAGATCTTGATGTGTTTGACCTGAAGAAATACTCTGCTTCAGAGGAGGCTCTTCTGAGGCTGCTGCCAGTGGTCAAAGCCTCCAACAAAGCTGTGTAAATGTTGAAACAGTTTTTTTCAGAATGCAGTAAATGTCCTGTTATTGACCCAAATAGAAATTTTACCCAATCTGTTCATTATTCTTTATCCAGGCTGAGTGGCTGTAACCTCTCAGATAGAAGCTGTGAAGCTCTTTCCTCAGTTCTCAGCTCCCAGTCCTCTAGTCTGAGAAAGCTGGACCTGAATGACAACAACCTGCGGGACTTTCTGCTGAGTCCACACTGTATATATATATATATATATATATATATATATATATATATATATATATATATATATATATATATATATATATATATATACATACACATCTGGTCTAGCTCAGCTCTAATTGTATATAAAAAGTATTGTATATAATATATTTATATATATATATATATATATATATATATATATATATATATATATATATATATATATATATGATTTACTGTCAGAGGATCACCAAAATAATTGCATTTCATCCTGATGGAAGCATGAAGCCGGTCTGAAAGAGAATCAGCATCTCTCAAACTTCAACAAGGACAATTTCCCTTACAGACTGTTTAAAATCCCAGAGGGTTCACCCTGTTATAAGTCAGTGTAGCATCACAGTGGTTTTTGAAACTGTTATTTGAAGGTAAAGCAGTGACATGATGTTACTTTAAGGCCTGTACTGCTTTCACACACAAACGTCAGCTGGGAAACTGACTGGTCTCTGAGCCAAGATGGCTGCCTGTGTGAGCAGGCAGAGAGAAGCTGTGGTTTGTCCTGGTGCTTTGAATGATGACACTGTGATAAGAAGGTGAGTTCAGTCTGATCTGAGGTCTGATATGTTTCACAACAGTCAGGATTGTTATTGATGTGGAGGGGGAGGCAGCACGAGGTTGAGCACTAGGACCCAGCAGGCATTAGGGCATGTAAACAGAGTGTGAGAGCTCACCTGGGCTCCTCATCCGGTGATGAAGCACACCTGAGACTGTCAGCAGCTGAAGACGGACTGTGTTTGCTCTCACCTGCTGCTTTCAGTCCTTTAAAGGTAAGATATGATTTAACTCTACAATAACATTCAGCTAACAAGCTAACATTCTAACCAGAGTGAAGAGACAACAGTGTTGACGTCCTGTCAAAGACGTCTCTGTCTCTGTCCGTCCTGTCTCCTAACAGCACTCTGTAGCTGAGAGGTGACAGTCTGACAGCCTGTGGTTTCAGCTGGAGATGTAAAAGCAGCCAGTTCGCTACTGAGTCTAATAAGTCAAGTCCATGTCAAGAAAGGAAATATTTTGACTCCTATTTTCATCATAAACAGACAAATCCAACCGTCCACCGTCTGAACACAAGTTTCTCTCTCTGACTGAACTGAGACGAGTTTAATCTCCTCGTTAACTCATCGTCAAACACACTTCATTCAAACTGGACCTGAACTGAATCAGTCACAAACACTAACATGTAACTTTACTGTGTGTATTACGAGGAGATCATGTGGATCAACAGCACAGCTCCATGTGTTGTTAGCTGATGAACACTGTCTACATATAAATCTGTGACTTTATAGGATTGGATGTAAAATGACAGATGAGATGTTTGGACATGTTAATGTGGTTTCAAGGGTCAAGTGAAGGTAAATCTGCACTCTGACACACAGATGTTAGACTAATTAATTAAAGTTTAATGTAACAGACAGCAGCCATTCAAATAATGAAATCAACAGGACTTATGAACCTTTTTACATGTTTTCTACGAATCAACCATTCAAACTAACTGTCCAACTTATTTCTTCTGTTTCAAGGTAACAAGGTTTGTTTGGGATTATCTCTTGACTTGATTCATTCTCCTGCCCGGTGACTCATTCAGGTGCTCTTTAAAATCATGTAAAACAAGTTGTTATCACTGTACAATCTAATCTGAGGTGTTTCACATGTTTCAGCATGTGATCAACAACAGAGTTCATACAGGCACTGATGTTTTCAGACCAAAAACTAATGACACGGGATGGTGATCTGACAATCAGAGGCCTTGAATGACCAACATGTTGAAAATAGAGACAAGTGAAGATACACTGTGTCAGAACAAATGTAAAGATTCAAATGTACAAATATTTTTATTAAATACATTCAAAATGTTAAAAGAACACAAATTAATTCCTGTATATTTCTAATACATTTAATAAAAAGTTCAGCTCTTAATGAACGTCATGAACACCTTGATCAGCAGAGCCTAAAAAGGTTTTAACCCTCTTGGATGTTAATGCTGTTATCAATGGAACCATGATCAATATACAAAAAAAATACAAAACAAAACATTTACAAAAAAACCTCTGTAATGTCAAAGTGGAAACATATTTCTACACAGTGATGCCAATTAATAGAAAATATATAAAATAAGTGATCATTTTTCACCCCCTTCAAGTCTTTTGCCTCAATCACAGCACTGAGTCTGTGTGGAGTACAAGCCTTCAGGACCAGCTCCTAAGAAGCATCCCCACAGCATGATGCTGCCACCACCATGCTTCATGGTGGGGATGGTGTGTTTGTGGTGATGTGCAGTGTTTGGTGAACCTTCTTCCTGTTGACCTTGGAGTCTCTCACATGCCTTTTGGTGAATTCTAGTGAAGATTTAATGAGCTTTCTTCAACAGCAGCTTTTTGGCTCTTTGTGACTCTCCCATAAAACTTTGACTGGTGAAGAACCTGGATGTTCTATATATATATCTATATATGGAGTCTCTTTCACCTCAGCTGCTGAAGCTTTAACTCCTTCAGAGTAGTCATAGGTGTCTTTGAGGCCTCCCTCACTAGTCTCCTTCTTGCAGGGTTACTCAGTTTGTGAGGACGGCTTGCTCCAGGCAGATTTACACATATGTCGTATTCCTTCTATTTCTTCATGACGGATTTAACTGAACTCCGGGGGATGTTCAGTGATGTGGAAATGTTTTTGTATCCATTCCCTGACTTATACTTTTCAGTAACCTTTTCACAGAGGTGCTTGGAGTGATCTGTCTTCTCCATGGTGTAATTGTAGCTATGAATACTGATTAACAGTGACTGGACCTTCAGACACAGGTGACTGCAATCACTTGAGACTCATTCGCTGCACTCAGGTGATCTCATGTTCACTAAGTGTGACACTACTAGCACCGACTGGACCTCTGTTGAATTTGGTCAGTCACTTTAAAGAGGGTGAATTCTTATGCAATCACTTATTTTACATGATATATTTTTAATTAATTGCCATAACCTTTTCACGATAAGTGTGGACTCATTACAGACAACACAGTCACTAAAATGAGGACATTTAGCTCAAAAAATCCAAACTAACAAAGTATTTGCAGTACAGCTGAAGGATTTTACAAGGTCCATCAAGTTTTTACTTGTATTTTTTTTTTTTTTTCATGAAAATCAAAGAAACAAGTGAAGGAACCACAGTGTTATTTTTCATGCCTTCTGTTGCATTGAGTCTAAAACAACTAAAGTCAGAACTGAAGTCGTGCCAACAAACCAAGCCAACCTGTTGGTTTCAGATGGAGGTTTGTTGTCTTTTCGTCAGTTGTGAAATGTAGGAAAACCAGTTTACAGTCTTGGCCCTAATGCATCATGTAATTTGTAATGTAACTAAAGTTAGACAGTTAAACAGTTGTAGTTGATTGAAAAATAGAATATTTGCTTCCAAAATGTGGAAGAATAAAGTTGCAGTTCAGGACAAACGGATCAGGAGCTGTAGTGTCCGGCTTAGCAGGATAGACTGACCAGAGAGAAGCTGCAGGCTGGAACATGAACTATGTCATGACATATGTCACTGTCATGGTGATCTTTCCTCTTCTGGTGACCAGATCTTCCTGATGACATTAGAGGACAAAGCAAAACTTCCATCAGTTTGAAACAATTACACCTGCATTTATACGAGGGGAAGACGTGTTGCATCATTTCTGGGGTCCAATGCAACTTGAATAGTCAGAATGCAGCGTCGTTATAGGATCGTTGTGGGAGTGTAGGAGGTGAAATAAGAGTAGAAGTGGAGCTAATTGGTCAGAATTTGAAGACAGCATGGTTGTCAGTGTGTAGCTCCACTTACTGACGACTGAAGGCAGTTTTTCCTGTCTGAATCAGCCTGTGGAGGAGGCCGAGACGAGTCGCCGCTCTCCGCGTGTCAGGCGGTTCGCCTGGATGCAGGAGCTGTAGTTGCTGAGGGGGCTGCAGCACCCCCTAAAACGGGGCTGTAACATATGTCAACTTTACAGAAAGGCCCAAATCATTAAGGATTTTTCATCGACAGCATTTCACACAGTTTATAAATGTTCTCTTAACTCAACAACTCACAAAATGGAGCGATTTCTCAAGGGAGTCAGAGGACCTCCTCTCCCTCCTCCTCTCCCTGCTGCTGTTGACTGTAGCTGATCAGAATCAGAATCAGTATTCCTTTATTGTCCCACAAACGGGGAAATTTGTTTGCCACAGCAGACAAAGGACAGCAGTATTTAAAAAAAATGACAATAGTAAAAAGTAAACTTTTTCATTAAAAGGTAAGAAATAGAATAGAATAAATTCCTATATACATATGACCATAATATTGTACAAAATTAACATTAACATGAATTATACCCAGTTTGGTAGTGAATTGTTATTTACAAGTAATGATAAATATGGGTATTCATAAAAAACTGGCCAGATAGTGAACACTAAAAATGAGAAATGAGTTATGTATGTAACTGGGAGCAGTGCTGATTATAGAGTCTGACAGCAGCAGGAAGAAGAACCTGTGATACCTATCCTTCACACACTTGAGGCCGACACAAAGGCCAAAACGTCAGACATCTGGACGTTTGGAGAGAGTCGGACGAGTTCGGGAACAACTATGTTCGGTGTGTTCAGCTGTGTCGGAAGCGCGCGGACGGCATCTGATCCGATTCAACATAAAAAGTCTGAGCGAGTTGGCCATCTGAGGATTAGACGCCGTCGGATACTCTGATTGGTTGTTAGCTAGCTGTTCAGTAACCATTCTGATTAGCGGTGTGTTAGCGAATCAGCGTGGCGTGTGGGAGGGGCGGCAGAAGTGACGATGGTAAACAAACCACATAAACAGAGATGGCGCAGAGTTACAAACAACACTTCGCCGTTCGTTATTTTTTGGGACGCAGAACGTACACGCTACTATGTAGCCGGGGCGGTGTGTTTTAATGCAACTTTGAGCCTGGGCGGTGTGTGGGGGCCTTTAGGGTGTATCAGTCTGTTGCTGAGGGTAGAAACCCTTGAAGAAAACATAGTGAAAGCCTGTGAAATAAAAGCAGTGAATGTGATATTACAGCCAGTGAAAAGTCAATCAATAACTAAATAAATGATAGACTGAGCAGCATGTGGCTCAACTGATTTCAGTTGATGTGCAGATCAATGATTTGTGTTTCTTCTCCAGATGAAAGTGTGTGTGAGTTGAGCAGCATGAATCAGTGTGAGGACAGAGAGGAGGGAGGCCCTCCCTCTAAAAGCACTGGACTTGGACGTGGACCTGGACCTGCACCTGGACTTGGACCTGAACTTGAATCTGAGCCCAGCTGTGTGTCCTGCAGGAGTGACTGGTCAATGGGTCGTTACATAAATTTTAAAGGACAGCCACCTCCTGCTGTAAAAAGGTGAGCTGTTAAAAACATTAATATGTGACTGATTCATGTTTTAACTGTGGAGAAAGATGATTTTTGAAACCTGATGTTTATTTTCAGCTTCGTTCTTCTTCACTTAAATGTATATTCTAACTTTAGAAAGCTGTCCAATAGAACCAGTCTTCATCTCTTCATTTCACTTTATTGAATTTGTTTGGTCCAATATTCTCTGAAGGTTTATTCCTGATGTTTTCACCTATTTTATGGACAGAAGCCTCTGTGTCTGAAGACTAGAAAGTGAATTAATGAACCTGGACCTGGACCTGGACCCAGCTATGTGTCATTCAAGAGTGACTGGTCAATGGACATTACTATTGAATTTAAACAAGAACATTCATCAGACAGAGAGGACGTTGCTGTCATGTTGCTCTCTGTGGATGTTTGTCCTCATTAAATCCAGTCTGACCAGTTGTCCTGATGATCTTCATGTTCTCAGAGTGATGATGAAGGTCAGAGCAGGATTAGTATTAAAGGACAGGTTCACATTTCTTCATGTCTGTTCCTAAACTACTCGGACAGGACAGTGTTCCTCCTGTGTACAAACAGCAGTGACTCACCTCCCCCTGATATCTGACCCTTGCTGCTGAGGAGAAGAAGGGCTGTGTGCTTTATTTAACATTACAAGGGCCCGACTGATCTGGACTTTATGGGCCCGATACCGAAACCCATATTAAGGAGACAAAAACTGATAACTGATATATTGGCCAATTAGATATAAAATATATAAAAACAAATGGAGCATTTTGAAAGTCAGTTGTTAAGAATTTTTTCTTACTGCAAGATATGTCTACATGAATATAGCTTATATTTACAAATGATTACTTTGTTATTATATTAAGCCATTGTGTCATTATCACCCAAAAGCAACACACACAAAAAGCAATAAATTACTTTTGGATCACACAAATTAGACAAATTAAATATCAAAACCCAGCAGCTGACCAGTAGACTGACTGACTATTGATTCATAGTGGGATCAGCAGTACGACCAACACTTTGATGTCAGGGGAAACCATCTGATTCAATGATGTCATCAACACTTCATCTTGTGTTTGTCTGTGAGTGGACAGACATAATGTGAGCTGATTCTTCATGATTCCTCCACAGAGTCGACCAGAAGAGCTCAGAGGTTCCCAGAGATCTGTCTGTCCAGCAGCATCAGACACACCTAGACTCCATATTTATGGTCTGTACATGAACAACAACTACTTTCATATCCAGTCTGTTCACAATAATCTCCATGCTGCACTTTACAGACCAGTGGTGAATGTGTCCAACATGGATCTGATGTTTGGCTCCATGATGTTAAATGTCATTCACATAATATTCTGTTTCAGCTGCTGGAGGAGAACATTGTGACTTTTGTGAAGAACGAGCTGAAGAAGGTCCAGAAGGTTCTGAGTTCAGATTACCCAGAATGCTTAGAGAGTCATCGTGAGGATGGTGAGGATGAAGAGCAGAAGAGGAGCAGCATAGAGGCATTTCTGAAGATCACACTTCACTTCCTGAGGAGAATGAAGCAGGAGGAGCTGGCTGACTGTCTGCAGAGCAGTAAGAGGATTTCCCTCGAGATTTAACATGATGGATCAATGAGACATTTACTGAAGTCTGGTGATGAGCAATCTGTTTATACATACAATCTTTAGGGGAAGGAAATTGTCCTATTTTCTCCATAAGTAACTTAATGATCTTGTTTGTTGTGTTTTTATTTAGAAAGTCATTCTGGAGTTTGTCAGCGTAAACTCAAATTTAACCTACAGAAGAAATTCCAGTGTGTGTTTGAGGGGATCACTAAAGCAGGAAACCCAACCCTTCTGAATCAGATCTACACAGAGCTCTACATCACAAAGGGAGGGACTGCAGAGGTCAATGATGAACATGAGGTCAGACAGATTGAAACAGCATCCAGGAAACCACACAGACCAGAAACAACAGTCAAACGAGAAGACATCTTTAAAGCCTCACCTGGAAGAGATGAACCAGTCAGAACAGTGATGACAAAAGGAGTGGCTGGCATCGGGAAAACAATCTTAACACAGAAGTTCACTCTGGACTGGGCTGAAGACAAAGCCAACCAGGACATACAGTTCACATTTCCATTCACTTTCAGAGAGCTGAATGTGCTGAAGGAGAAAAAGTTCAGCTTGGTTGAACTTGTTCATCACTTCTTCACTGAAACCAAACAAATCTGCAGCTTTGAAGCATTCCAGGTTGTGTTCATCTTTGACGGTCTGGATGAGTGTCGACTTCCTCTGGACTTCCACAACTCTGAGATCCTGACTGATGCCACAAAATCCAGCTCAGTGGATGTGCTGCTGACAAACCTCATCAGGGGAAACCTGCTTCCCTCTGCTCGCATCTGGATAACCACACGACCTGCAGCAGCCAATCAGATCCCTCCTGGGTGTGTTGACATGGTGACAGAGGTCAGAGGGTTCACTGACCCACAGAAGGAGGAGTACTTCAGGAAGAGATTCAGAGATGAGGAGCAGGCCAGCAGAATCATCTCCCACATCAAGACATCACAAAGCCTCCACATCATGTGCCACATCCCAGTCTTCTGCTGGATCACTGCTACAGTTCTGGAGGATGTGTTGAAGACCAGAGTGGAAGGTGAGCTGCCCAAGACCCTGACTGAGATGTACATCCACTTCCTGGTGGTTCAGGCCAAAGTCAAGAAGGTCAAGTATGATGAAGGAGCTGAGACAGATCCACACTGGACTCCAGAGAGCAGGAAGATGATTGAGTCTCTGGGAAAACTGGCTTTTGAGCAGCTGCAGAAAGGAAACCTGATTTTCTATGAATTAGACCTGACAGAGTGTGGCATCGATATCACAGCAGCATCAAAGTACTCAGGAGTTTTCACACAGATCTTTAAAGAGGAGAGAGGACTGTACCAGGACAAGGTGTTCTGCTTTGTCCATCTGAGTGTTCAGGAGTTTCTGGCTGCTCTTCATATCCATCTGACATTCATCTCCTCTGGACTCAATCTGCTGGCAGAAGAAAAAACAGCAGACCATCAATCTGCAGAGACACGTCTCTACCAGAGTGCTGTGGACAAGGCCTTACAGAGTCCAAATGGACACCTGGACTTGTTCCTCCGCTTCCTCCTGGGTCTTTCACTGCAGACCAATCAGTCTCTCCTGCGAGGTCTGCAGACACAGACAGGAAGTATCTCACAGACAAATCAGGAAACAGTCAATTACATCAAGAATAAGTTTGAAGAGACTCTGTCTGCAGAGAGAAGCATAAATCTGTTCCACTGTCTGAATGAACTAAACGATCATTCTCTAGTGAAGGAGATCCAACAGTACCTTAGTTCAGGAAGTCTCTCCACAGATGAACTGTCTCCTGCTCAGTGGTCAGCTCTGGTCTTCATCTTACTGTCATCAGAAAAAGATCTGGATGTGTTTGACCTGAAGAAATACTCTGCTTCAGAGGAGGCTCTTCTGAGGCTGCTGCCAGTGGTCAAAGCCTCCAACAAAGCTGTGTAAGTGTTGAAACATTTTTTTTCAGAATGCAGTAAATGTACTGTTATTGACCCAAATAGAATTTTACCCAAATTATTCTTTATCCAGGCTGAGTGGCTGTAACCTGTCAGATAGAAGCTGTGAAGCTCTTTCCCCAGTTCTCAGCTCCCAGTCCTCTAGTCTGAGAGAGCTGGATCTGAGTAACAACAACCTGCAGGATTCAGGAGTGAAGCTACTGTTTCCTGGACTGGAGAGTCCACACTGCAATCTGGAAAGTTTGAGGTCTGATCACTGTTTTTGCAAAATCATTCATGCATTACTGGTAGATTTTTCTGCTATCAAAATTGTTTTCTTTTAATGTACCTTTCATTAATTCAACCTCATTTGTGTTTGATATCATATGACTTTGATAACTGGATGTGTGTTTATTCTCAATTCATTTTTGATTCATTGTCACATTGACAACATGCTTAGAACTGAACAGCGATGGAGGAAGACATTATATATATACCAGTCATTCCCAGACACTGGGTCGGAGGACTTTATGTTGGTTGTCAAATAAATTTGCAGACATTTTTCAGACTTTCAATTTAAGATTTCTATTTGCAGTACACATTTGAGCCACACAGGGGAGCTTGTTGGTATCCAGTGCTTGATTTGTAAATCAGAAGGTCTCGAGCACAGAGATGGTCCTACTCGAGTCGGTCCTTCCTGTGGATTGCTACAATGGTGGGGAGAAAAGAAATTTAGAACTATTGTTTTTTATTTACAACTACAAAATCAGCAAGCCATTATTCATATCTATAATGTATTTGACACATATGTTTTTAGTAGCACAAGCATTAAACACAGTTGTTATTTAACAAAGTATCTCTTTGAAATTGCTGGTGTGTTCAAGACAATATTAGGGGATGTGGAAATGACGGTAAAAATATTTTGGAATGCTAATTTATGCAGAAATCTGCTCTTTTGAAGTTTATTAGGCTGATTGTGAATTGGGTCGCAATGTTATAATTTTTAAACAGTGGTCTGAAATTATTAAAATTTTGAGCTCATTAAATTTAAATAGCCACTCTTCCCAGTATTGCAAATTGCACAATACAGAAAATGTATGGACTTTAAAAATATGAATTGAGAACACTAATTTTTCTTTCAATAACTTCAATAACATATCATTGGATGATTGCTGATTCGGGAATAATCATGTCACCATCATATCTTGAGTCACACATAAATTATTTTATGTGCTTAAAACAGTACATACTGTATTACCAAAAGTCCAGACTCAATCCTTTTCCACAAATGTGTTTTCTGATATTTTTATTTAATTCCTCTCCAGACTAAGTGGCTGTAACCTCTCAGAGAGAATCTGTGAAGCTCTGTCCTCAGTTCTCAGCTCCCAGTCCTCTAGTCTGAAAGAGCTGGACCTGAGTAACAACAACCTGCAGGATTCAGGAGTGAAGCAGCTGTCAGCTGAACTGAGGACTTCACACTGGGTCCTTGAAACTCTCAGGTCAGATAGTTCAGAGTTTGTCTTAAATTATTTCTGTTATTTCTTCGAAGTTTGAATTCCATTCAATTTAACCCTCTGGGGTCCAGGGTATAATTGGCCGTTTTTGACTATTTTTGATTTTACCTTGATATTTCACCTTAAAAACTGTTTACCTTGCCGTGTTTGGTGTCGTTTTTCTCAGCACAACCTCACTTATGTGACTGTACAGTTTTTTTTATTTTTTTATTTTGACATACTGCATTAATACAGTGGACCTACAATCACACAAAAATAATAAAATCCTAGTAGGAAAAAGTTCGATTTTTTACTGTAAAAACCACAAATGTGTTTAACAAACCATTTTTGTTACTCAGAATGCAAATTTAATTTTTGTTTGCTAATGTTGTACATAAGTTTTTGAAATTAAAAAAGTTATATGTAACTATTCACATTTTAATGCAGGCCTCAGGAGCTGCACTGCCTGCTCCTCATTCAACAGTCTACTCATTGTTTTGACACACAAAACAAAAAAACGACTACACTACACACTGAACAACACACTAACTATACACTCCAAACACGCTAAATGTCACAAATCTCTCAACTCTCAAAACTCGCTGTCACTAACGCTGTCTCTGTCACTGTCAGTATCGCTGTCACTCTTCACCGCCGTCCCTCCCCACAACTTCCCCCTGTTCCCCAGCAACCAAATCATGTAATTTGCCATATACAGTAATTTTGTGATTGGTTGATGTGGTGACTTTTTCCACCAATAGGAAAGGGGATATCGTGTGTTTTTTTGCTTGCAAGCACTTCCTGTTTGCAGACACATTACTGAGAAGTGCCTGTTTTTACCATTTCTTACTACACCAAATACGCACCAAACGTGACGCCAATATTCGCGAAAAACCGTTGCGCACATTATTTATCACAAGTCCGGTTTTACTCGGCCTATCAACACAATTTAAAAACTGGTATATAGTTTGAAGTCGACACTTTACCCATAAGTTGAAATGAAGAATCAGTGAGGCTGCATCTCGCTGCTCCGTCGTCTTAAAGCGGTCACGTGATTTGGACACGCCGGCGCGTCCCTCGAACCCAGAGGGTTAAACAGTGTGTCTTGTGTCAGAACTCTTATCTTCTGACACCATGCAGCTTATTATTGTGTCATGCCTGTTTATTCCAGTTTTAGTCTTGTTGATTTTTCATATCTTCAACTTGTTTAGAGTAAAGCAGAAAGCAAATTCACACGCGCAAATATGATATTATGAATACTGTATCACCTAATGTCTTGTTTACTGTTCATGCTCCAGATTGAGTGTCTGTCACCTCTCAGAGAAAAGCTGTGAAGCTCTCTCCTCAGTTATTAACTCCCAGTCCTCTAGTCTGAGAGAGCTGGACCTGAGTAACAACAACCTGCAGGATTCAGGAGTGAAGGAGCTGTTAGCTGAACTGAGGAGTACACACTATGTCCTTGAAACTCTCAGGTAAGGATTCATTATTTCATTTCATTATTTCGTGTAACTTTACAATTGAACCAGACATGTTAAAATCATGAATAATAACAAGGCAGCTTACGTCGCCCGGATTGGTGTCACCGGGGCCCCACCCTGGAGCCAGGCCATGCCGAAGGAGCAACATGGGCCCGCCCTCCAGTGGACTCACCACACGCAGAAGGGTTCAGAAGGGGCAGGTGCAATGTGTTTTGGGCTCACCTTCATGCACAGTCTGGGCTCTGGAACCCAACTCCTTGAGAGAAGCTGGACTCTCTTCTACTCTGGAGTTGCATGTGGTGAGAGGCGGCGAGCTGGTGTGGGCTTGCTTATAGCTCCCCATCTCAGCCGCCAAGTGTTGGAGTTCTCCCCGGTGAACGAGAGGGTCGTTTCTCTGCGCCTTCGGATCGGGGATAGGTCTCTCACTGTTGTTTTGGCTTATGGGCCGAACAGCAGTGTAGAGTACCCGACCTTCTTGGAGTCCCTGGGAGGGGCACTGGAAAGTTTTCCAACTGGAGACTCTGTCGTTCTTCTGGAGGACTTCAACGCCCACATGGGCAGCGACAGTGTTACCTGGAGGGGTGTGATTGGGACGAACGGTCTACCCGATCTGAACCCGAAGGGTGTTCTGTTTTTGGACTTCTGTGCTAGTCACAGTTTGTCCATAACGGACACCATGTTCAAGCATAAGGGTGTCCACAAGTGCACGTGGCACCAGGATGCCCTAGGCCGGAGGTCAATGATCGACTTTGTTGTCATGTCATCTGACCTCCGTCTTGGACACTCGGGTGAAGAGAGGGGCTGAGCTGTCAACTGATCACCACCTGGTGGTTAGTTGGATCCGCTGGCAGGGAAGCTGGACAGACTTGGCAGACCCAAATGGACAGTGATGGTCTGCTGGGAACGTCTGGCAGAACCTTCTGTCAGGGAGGTCTTCAATTCCTACCTCTGGGAGAGCTTTGACCAGATCCCGAGTGAGGTTGGGGACATAGAATCCGAGTGGACCATGTTCTCCACCTCCATTGTTAACGCGGCTGTACGAAGCTGTGGCCAAAAGGTCTCCGGTGCCTGTTGAGGTGGCAATCCCCAAACCCGGTGGTGGACACTGGAAGTAAGGGATGCTGTCAAGCTGAAGAAGGAGTCCTACCGAGCCTGGTTGGCTTGGGGGACTGAGGCAGCTGACGGGTACCAGCAGGCCAAACGTGCGGGCAGCATGGATGGTTGCGGAAGCAATAACTCGGGCCTGGGAAAAGTTTGGGGAGGCCATGGAGGAGGACTACCGGTCGGCCTCGAGGAAATTCTGGCAAACCATCCGAACCTCAGGAGGGGGAAGCAGTGCTTCACCAACACTGTTTACAATGGGGGTGGGGATGAGATCCGCCCTGAGTACCTCAAGTCTTTGGATGCTGTGGGACTGTCTTGGCTGACACGTCTCTGCAGCATCGCGTGGCAGTTGGGGACAGTGCCTCTGGACTGGCAGACCGGGGTGGTGGTCCCTCTATTTAAAAAGGGGGACCGGAGTGTGTGTTCCAACTATCGGGGGATCACACTCCTCAGCCTCCCTGGGAAAGTCTATTCCAGGGTACTGGAGAGGAGAATTCGGCCGATAGTCGAACCTCGGATTCAGGAGGAACAATGCGGTTTTCGTCCTGGCCGTGGAACACTGGACCAGCTCTATACCCTCCACAGGGTGCTCGAGGGTTCATGGGAGTTTGCCCAACCAGTCCACATGTGTTTTGTGGACTTGGAGAAGGCATTCGTCCGTGTCCCTCGTGGCATTCTGTGGGAGGTGCTTTGGGAGTATGGGGTCGGGGGCCCTCTGCTAAGGGCTGTACAGTCCCTGTATGACCGGAGCAGGAGCTTGGTTCGCATTGCCGGCAGTAAGTCATACCCGCTCCCGGTGCATGTTGGACTCCGGCAGGGCTGCCCTTTGTCACCGGTTCTGTTCATTATTTTTATGGACAGGATTTCTCTGCTTTTCGCAGATGATGTTGTCTTGTTGGCTTCTTCGAGCCAGGACCTCCAGCATGTCCTGGGGCGGTTTGCGGCCGAGTGTGAAGCAGCTGGTATGGGAATCAGCACCTCCAAGTCTGAGGCAATGGTTCTCGACCGGAAAAAGGTGGCTTGCTCCCTCTGGGTTGGGGGAGAGCTCTTGCCTCAAGTGGAGGAGTTTAAGTATCTTGGGGTCTTGTTCATGAGAGAGGGAAGAATGGAGTGTGAGACTGATAGGCGGATCAGTGCAGCGTTGTTGTATCGGTCTGTCGTGGTGAATCGTCTCGTCAATCTACATTCCTACCCTCACCTATGGTCATGAACTTTGGGTCATAACCGAAAGAATAAGATCCCAGATACAAGCGGCCGAAATGAGTTTCCTCCGCAGGGTAGCGGGGCGCTCCCTTAGAGATAGGGTGAGGAGCTCTGTCACCCGGGAGGGGCTCGGAGTAGGGCTGCTGCTCCTCCACATCGAGAGGAGCCAGCTGAGGTGGCTCGGGTATCTTTATCGGATGCCCCTGGGACGCCTTCCACGGGAGGTGTTCCTGGCATGCCCCGCCGGGAGGAGACCCAGAGGAAGACCCAGGACACGCTGGAGTGGAAGAGCTGGGGGAAGTGTCCGGGGAGAGGGAAGTCTGGGTGTCCCTGCTCAGACTGCTGCCCCCGCGACCTGGCCCCAGACAAGCGGAAGAAAATGGGATGGGATGGGGATGTTAAAATCATTGAATTAAAATAAATAAATAGAAAATGTGAGGAAAAGTCAGAGCATCACCAAATTATTACATTTCATCCTGATGGAAGCATGAATGTAGTTCATATAAAATGTGGATCTGTCAGTCTATTGTGCACTTTGGTCCCGATTTACTAATCTCAACAACCATTGGATGAATTGTCATCGTTAGATCATCATTTTTAATTTGTCCAATATGTTGGTTTAGGAACAAATAATTTCAAAACTAATGGCATTTCCAACAGCTTCAGTTATAGTTTGTGTTTAGTGCTGATTAGTAAATTAGGGAAAACTAAGATGATGAATATAATTAACGTTATACCCTTAAACACAGATGTGTTCTTAATTGTCAGGACCCTCAGCGGATCTGTGTGTTGTTTTGTGTGTCTGCAGGCTGTCAGGCTGTCTGATCACAGAAGAAGGCTGTACTTCTCTGGCCTCAGCTCTGAACTCCAACCCCTCCCATCTGAGAGAGCTGGACCTGAGCTACAATCATCCAGGAGACTCAGGAGTGAAGCTGCTGTCTGCTCAATTGGAGGATCCAGGCTGGCGACTGGACACTCTCAGGTATGAAGAGTCCTTCCGCAGCCACAGTCAGTCAGTGTGAGACTCTGTATCTCGATTGTAGATGGTTCAGTGTCGGGGAGTCTGAGTTACAAGTGAAGAGAGGAAGATGAGAACAGATAAAGGCCAGTGACCAGGAGAGTCTTGACACAAACACTAAAGTTACACATCTTTTTTAAGACTGCTTTAGTGCCTGTCTGGTTTCTTGGCCTCTGGTTTTGCTGCTTGATGAACCGCTCATCCAAACTACTTCACACTCAACACTGATTGCAGAGGATTATCAAAACATTAACATTAAATCTAATTTCCAGACGACACTGCTGTGTTATGATGATATTAATAATAACAACAGACCCTCTGTGTCAGATGTCTGATCAGAAAAATACTGATCCCCAAATTTAAAATATTGCTCTTATACATACGCTCTTATATACTCTTGAATTTAACGACTGAATGACATAGGAACTCTTTCCCAGAAGTGCTTAAAGGTGACATATTATGCTCATTGCTGCTTCTGGACATGGTTCCTTGATGTCTACATGGAATGTTAGTAACATGCTTTGGTCAAAAAAACTGAAGGATTGAGCATAGCAAGGTTCTTTACACACCAGTTTCACAGCCCTGCTCTAAGCGACTGGTTTGAGTGCCTTTCCCTTTACATGCTAATGAGCTACTGCGTGCGCCGCCCAAAGACGGTGTTTGCACCGCCCACTTCTTCCTGCCGGCAGAAGACGTGAGGACGGCATCGTGTGACCATGGAAATGCTTGAGTTTGGGGGAGAAATGGCTGCCGGACAACAAACTGTGGTGCAACCTTACATGTTCGAGCTGGAGTCCGACCCAGAACAAGAAGAGGCTCCAGAAGAAACTACGCAGCCGAGAATGGACATGAATGTTTCTCAGTGGTTAGTAGTGAAGTTTGTTACATTACCTCGACATTACTTGTATGTTTACTAACTAACTAACTAACGAAAAAGACTAACAAAAGTTTTACGGGCTTACTGGCCGTCTCCCCCATGTTGTTACGGATAACAACCCCCTTCTCCTGCCTCAAGTGTTTACATGATAATGCTCAGCAAAACCTCGGCTTGCGTTTACTGCAGTGTAGTACTGTACTGTACAGTAGTTGCAGTAATGTGGATGCAATTTAGCATTTGATGTTACTATAGAAAAGCGTAACCCCATATTTATTTATTTAAATTTACCTTTATGTAGCCAGGTAAGTCAATTGAGAACCTGTTCTTATTTGCAATGACGACCTGTAATTAGTTACTGCCAGCAATTTTCAACAACTGTAGTTTTCAGTAAGCCACAGCTGCCTCCCATCCCCTCTCTACCAGCAGTATTGTTTTTTAACCGATTACAACGGTTTATAAACTTTAAATAAATATTACAAAAGAAACAACACAACATGATTGCTTAGCTATGGTAGTTTCAATGAATAATACAAATTCTGCTGAAAAACAGGTGTTCCTGTGGCAATTGTGAACAGATGCCTACAGAACCAGAGAATATCTGCTGTATGGAAATACCACAAGTAAGTGTCAACACTGGGCAAACATGGTTGTCATTTTGCAGTCTATCTTTCTTGTAATCCATTGTCACTCACTTACCTTTCATAATTTCTAGGTTACACGAAGACTACAGCAGCTTCCTGAGCCACCATCATGTATGATGGACCATCCTGGCCTAGAAAATTATGCACTGAACAGTTATCAGGTAGACTGTGGACCTTTAAGTCTGAGGGGAATAGTGCAGTAAGCTTTTACTCACATAAATACTATTAATTTATTGCAAAAGTGTTATGATGAAAAGTACATAACTGTCTCCTCTATCTTATATTGCCTTAAGTTTATTTTTATTATCCTTTACTTGTTCACATGAAAATTACATAACAAACAATGAAAACACACAGAACAGTTAGTAAAGATTTTTTATTGGAAGAAACATTTGTAAACATGAGCTGACATGTATGAAATAACAATAATAATAATAATAATAATAATAATAAGAAAAATACATATCTGAAATGGAACAGTTGAACTTTATGAAATAAAATAATAACAAAGAAAGTATCTAGTTGCCATGGCTGTGAACATTCAGTGTTGAGTTTATTTGGCTGTGAACATTCAGTGTTGAGTTTATTTTGAATTGCTTTATAAAGCTTTGTAAGCTGGTGCTGGGGCTTTCTGGGGCGGAGAGTGAGAGTTGTGCTGCCTGCCTGCATGGTGCTGAGGGTCCATGCAGAGTTCCCTGATGCAGAAGGACAGTATGTTGGGTTCAGACCTGTGGATAGTACGGACAGTGGATATAATGTCCAGCTTGTCGGGTCTGTCGTACTGAGCCGAGAGGTCTTCAGGGATTGTTAGTTTCAGCACCTCGTTCACATATAGGGCAGGGTCCTGGAAAACCTTCTCGAAGATCAGGTCCAAAAGTCCATCAATGTAGTCTGCAGTGCAATAAACAAAAAGTCATGTTTACAGGAAAATCGCCATAGAGCCAAGTGTTGTAAAGTTTCTCTTATTTCTCCTAATACCGTTTATTTATATGTTCTCCTTATTTACTATTTATTGTCTTTATATTTATTTTACTTTTTTGTTTTTATTTTCATTTTATTTTATTTTTGTGTTATGCCTGCGTGTCCATGTTTATTTTAATTTGTGGGGTTTGAATACAAGATTGTAAAACTTACGGAATGTTGGCTCTGCTTTCACAGGCTTTGCAGTGCGTTCTCCATGTTTTGATTTGGGGAAGTTGACTCTGTACAGCAGCTCTCCACTTGTGGATGTTGGTTGTGGTCGGCCAGCATTTTCATTGTAATGCAGGGCAGCCAGGTAGAGTCTTGGGTGGAAAAATAATACTTTAAAAATGATAGCAAGCACACTAAATTATAATGAACTAAACAGATAGCGATGGTTTATTTACCTGCATAGCATTCCAAGGTATGGGAAGACAACATTCTTGGGTGCAAACCGCAGAATGATGCTGTGAAATTCATCCAGCGACGAGGTCTGATAGTGAGGGCTGAGCTTTTGTACATCTTTCAGAATTCTCTTATTCGTCAGTGCCTTTTCTAGCTTGCAGAAAGCTGGTGTTCCTGAAAAAAATAAAATCACATGAATTCAAGTTGTGTAAACATCTTTTAGATATATAAAAAACACATTTTACACACAATGTTGTCTGTATGCCTGCTGTCAACCATTTGCTCTTGTCCCTTGAGGTGCGCTGTGGATGCAAACACTTGGGTAAAGCAGGATCTTCATGTGTGTGGACATCTTGGACATGGTTAAAAATGGAGGTCCACTTAGCCACTCTCTCTGGCCCTGACATAGAGGAGGCTGCTGTCCAGTACACAAGGTTCTTTATGCTGCAAAGCCACTTCTTCAGCTTCTCACAGTCTTTGTTTTGGGCTATCTTGACCAGTTTCTTGGACAGTTCTTAAAAAAACAATATTTCAGTCACGTTAAGATAAACAGTATATGTTGAATACAAAATAACTAATCCTAACCCATGTAACACATTAGTAATTATGATAATAGGAAAATATACTGCATGGACCTGTGAGCAAGGGCATTTTATCCTGCTTTTCCCCTTAACACACAAACACAGTGACAAATACCTTTTTCCATGTGCCAGACATCATAGTACTGTTTCATGTTGGCCTCCTTCAAGAACTTCTGGATCTGAGGGTTACGGTCTGTGACAATGCTGTCCAATGTAACACCACATGCCTCCAAGAGAGCAAGGCTCCTCTTCAGACCTTCTTTCTCCATGTGGTAACTTCCACCGACTTCGTTGCTCTAATCAGAAAAACACAAAAACAGAACATAAAAGTCAATGAAAAAATATGATTTTTAAAAGCACTCATTAAACACAGATTAGTTAACTCAGATACAAATCACTCCTTTTAACTTACCTGAACCAACTGTATGTCGATAATGGTGTTGCTCCTCAGGTCCATCATTGAGTAACTGCCAAACTTGGCGGAGTGGCCTTCAAAAAAAATTTCACAAAAATTAAATTTTAAATATCACTTTGTTGTACTTCATATTTACCACTTCTCTAAACAACAACATTAGAATAAAATGTCTCAGAGAGCCTTGTATACCTGGTGAGTCAGCCCTCAAGTCACCACCTAGGATAACACTCTCCTGCTGACTACGCTGCTCCATCATGCTGCCCCGCATAGTCTTCCACGTGTGTATGATGGCAGGCTCTATGTAAGTCTGTGCATGACGCCGAAAAGTGTCATACTGAAACATCTGCAGCTGCATTGCCCGGAAGATCTGAGGATAAACAGACAGACATACAAGATGTGTCATAAGTACCGCTCTTTACAACATTAAGCATTATGATATGAAAAACTAATAAAATTACATAGTGAAGTCTTAATCCATTACTTTTTCAAGTTTGAAAAAAGATGCACCTGTGGTGTATACTGCAGCTGAAAGCTGGAGGTTTCCAGCAGGTGTGCTTCCCAGAATTGGCTGGCTGTTCCATTTCCTGAAGAACTGACAGTGAGGGCATGTCTGTTCTACAGAGAGAAATGTGCCTATCCTTCTTTTCTGCACCTCTGAAACATGCCGACAGACAGGGCACACCTCAAACAGCTCCAGCAGACACTTTTCATAGACAATATATGTTGGTGTCTTATGAACAGGGCAGGAAGGGTCCAGTCTAGTAGAATAACTAAAATTTCAAAGATAAATTAGTAACTATAATACTGATTGAGACAAATATAGTAACAAAAACGAAAACAAAAAGGAAATTCTGAGGTTGTTAACTCACGTCACATCTGCTGACTAAGACAAAACTGTGACAGAGTCCTCAAGATCATACGCAGAATCCTTGGGGTCGGGAATGTCCATGGATGAACTGCCCTCTAAGGGATTCTCCTCTTCCTCCTCCTCCAGTTCCAAGCAAGCCCTTTTACGTGGTCTCTTTATTGGGGTTGATGTTAAAAATGGTTGAGAAGTTGAGAAGGCAATGGTTGAGGTGCCAACATCAGCACAGGACACTGATTTCTGTGTGCCTTTGAAAGATGAAAACATAATTTTAATTAGCCACTCCATATTCATAACAAAGTAAAACAAAAATTACATTATAAAGAGAAAGATAGTGACTAACATCACATGATATGCTTTTGGTCAACAAATCTGTTCTATTGAAGTGGGGCTGGAGAGTTCTCCTGGAAAGCTGTGTACCAACTTTGAATGTCGCTGGTCGGTCTGTCTGGCAGGCAACATGATGCACCACTGGCTGCTGTACAGATGTGCTTGTCATGATATGAAGTTCTTCTCACAGTAACTATTACAGCTGTAATATACATCAGATATCAATCCAGCACCAAACTATAGTAACATGAACATGTCAACACATGAAACCATGCTGTTTCTATCACAAACAGGTTCAGTGACACTTGTGAGCTTCTGGAGGGAAACAGTCCAGTGTTTTCTGATTGATTTATTACGTATAAATTGTATTTGTTTCTTTGCACAGTAAAACAAAGCAGCAGAAACACAGCAAGAACAAAAAGCAGACTGTGCAGGTGAGATTCAGAAAAGCCCTCCAAGCTTCAAACAGGAATCGGACCTCAAAAGTTCTGACGTCCAAATACAAAAGTCCTATAAAATACAAACTTAAGCACAAGTTGATATTGGATCAAACAGCAAGTGTAAGGTCGCCCACAGGAAACAGCAACAACGTCCAATAAAATAAAGATGAAGTGATAAATCCAACAAGAGGTTTGTGTGTTGTCAGATGTTGTCGTCCTCTTTCACACACACCAACATCCTGTGGCTCACTCTCAGTGTGTGAGGAGAGTGGCAGAGGTGAAGAGGTTCAGGGAGAGCAGGGAGAAGCAGTCTGATGGACAGATTGTGTTTCTGTGGATGAGAGTCATGTCATGTCATGTGCATGTTTGCATGCTGAAAGAGGATGTGCTGCTCTGACCCTCCTCCTCCTTTCAGGGTGGAGCCTGCTGGAGTCCGATGGTTGATACCAGGTCTGAGGAAGTGTAAGTGTGTTTTTACTGTGATTCATGAAAACACTGTGACATCACTCATTCACATCTGTAATGTCATCATCACGCTGATGACACATTAATAACTGCAGCTGTGGTGTGTCTTTTTCTCTCCATCAGATTCCTGTGAGCTCACAGTCGACACAAACACAGTCCACAGAAACATCAAACTGTCTGACAACAACAGGAAGATGACACGTGTGAAGGAGGATCAGTCATATCCTGATCATCCAGAGAGGTTCGAGTCCTTGTGGCCTCAGCTGCTGTGTAGAACTGGTCTGACTGGTCGCTGTTACTGGGAGGTCGAGTGGAAGGGAAGAGTTTATATATCAGTGAGTTACAGGAGAATCAGAAGGAGAGGAGACAGAGGAGACTGTGTGTTTGGATATAATGATCAGTCCTGGTGTCTTTGGTGCTCTGATGATGGTCGTTACTGTGTCTGTCACAATAACAGACAAACAGTCATCTCTCCCTCCTCCTCCTCCTCCTCCCCCCCCTCCTCCTCTGGTAGAGCAGCAGTGTATGTGGACTGTCCTGCTGGCACTCTGTCCTTCTACAGAGTCTCCTCTCACTCACTGATCCACCTCCACACCTTCAACACCACATTCACTGAACCGCTTTATCCTGGATTTGGGTTCAGGTGGGCCAGTTCTGGTTCAGTGTGTCTGTGTGGTGTTTAGTGTGCTGAGTCTCCTCCTGTCACAGAAACACTGTCAGTGCTGAACAGTTGAGTCTGTACAGGATCACAGTCACATCAATCTTTCAGCTTCTTGTAATAAATTCATCAGTGAACTTTGTACAATATGATTCAAACTGATACTGAAACTGAAAAGATTCTTCATTTTTTACATTTTAAAATTCTGCCATTAAATTGTGGAAATTCCGTTGACTTGTACTTTCTGTCATGTGTTGTTTTGAATTCTGGCTCTTGTTCCAATAAAATCCAGAACTCTTAGTGAAATGTAAGAAACAGAAAACATTGACTTGTCTGTAGCTTTAATTGTAAAGAATCATTGTGAACAAAGCTGTAAATGGACAGTAAAATATGATCAAATGTACTCGACACTCCACCTGAACTCTGACTTGTTTCATGTGTTTCTAATGATGAAACAAAAAGTCTGATGGTGTTCGTTAACACATGTAATTATGTCCGTAGTGACATCATAAACTGCACAACATCATCATCAACATTTCTGTGTGATTATTATATGAGAAGAAAACACATTTTTATTGACAGTCATTGTGTTTCTCTCAGTGTTTTGTGGCTGTTGAAGTCTGGCTGTATTTTGAGGTTGTTTGTTGGATTTGAATCTCAAAAGAAGTGAAATGCTCAAAGAAAGTGATAAAACTGATTGATCAGCTCAGGATGCTGAAGTGATGCTGTGAAGTCTGGAGGTTGTGGGTTCAACCCCTGGGTAGTTCAGGTGATTTTTAAACCTGATGTCCACAAGAATAAAAAAGGGACAAACTTATTCAGGCCCACATCTGTTTGTTAAGAATGAAGAGTGGTAGAAATACTCACAATCCTCTGCTGCAGTAAATAAAGAGCTGTCACGCAGTTAAGGTAGTCAGTACAACAGCACAACTTCAGAAAACCTGTTTCTTCAACACGTATGTATGTATTGATTTGTTATTGGATCAGCACATACATGAGATCAGATCAAAAGAAATGATTGAAACATAACAGATGTGTCAGGGGAGGTGAAGAACCACAGACCTCTCCTCCATTACACAAACACACTCAAACTATTTACATTACATCATTTGGGAATATGCAACAAACCACAAATAACAAAAACACACAATAAACAGAACAGCTGATGAATCAATAGACAATAATCCAATAAAAACACAAAAGGCATCAAAACATCACAGTTACATATCAATGTGTGTAAATATGAATCATCACCAATGTCTATTTTACGGTTAATTGCATCATAAGTTGAAGCACACTGATGCTGAGGTCTGTATGTGTAACAATAATAATAATAAACTTTATTCATACAGCAGTTTTCACAGTTAAAAAGGGCTTTACGAGGTTGAAACGTGATTAAAACATGTCAGAGTTGAGGCCAATAACAGCAGACATGTATAAATAATACAATAAATGAAGAGCAGTATAAATGATAATAAAACTGAACATTTCCCTCATGTGATTCCAGGACGACAAACAGTAACCCCATTCACACTTGGCAGTTAGTGCGCCAATTCTCTGCATCCGTCCCAGTGTGAATCTCTCAGATGCGGCGAGGGGTGAAACTCGCTCCAGCGCTGATCCGCCTCTGGAGGTAGTATCAGGGTCGCATTATTGGTGAACTGAACCAGTGTGAACGGATAAGCCGGCTTCGCATATCGAGGGCGTGTCGATCGGACGGTTGGTTAAATACACAGGTCCTTCGCTCAACTAAATACAGAGAAATGTCCCACAAAGCAACGTTACATGACCAAAGAACAGTAATGTAGGAACTGTAACTGTCTTTGGCAACTTATATGAGGAAAACAATACCGCAGATATACATGGCGAAGTGTCTGTCCTCCTGTCTGTCCTCCCGCCTGTCTGACTGACACATTTCTGCCCTTAAAAAAACAGCGTCTGTCACCGGCAAAAAACTTTAACTTACCAAGTGTTTGTGATGAAAATATGTCACTGCGACCATCAGACCTCCAGACCTCCAGACCGAGACATCAGTGAACTTTCCCAGAGAAAACAACCTCCCTCCCTGCGAGTCAGACAGCGTTCAGCGTAACTTTGTCTTTTTCCAGAATGTTTGGTGGGTCAGGATCTCAATCACAACACATTATAACAGTGTATTGGCCATTTGTCCATAAAAAACAAATTAATCTCTAAATCAAACAAAATCAAAAGGCCACTGATGCACCATGGGAATGTAGTTTACGCAGGCAAAAGAAGTTGAATGTCCACGCTGAATCCTTGCGTTTTTGATTATTTATTTCAAACTAATAAAACAAACAAAAGAACAAAGAAAATCATGGCTCCTGCTTTGTCCTGGTAAAAAACCATCGGCCCACCCAGGTGCATGCTGGTAGTTAAGGTGCCTACCTACCTAAGTAACCTCGTGCCCCAGTGTGGTCCATTTACCAAAAATAAATAAATAAACCAAAATACTGCCATGCAAATCTACTGTATATCCTAAACAAATAACTACTAATATTTAGCAAAAATCTAATCTAAATGAAACAAACACTTAAATGAATCAAACAAAGTTACTCATAATTAGAGTTATTAAATTTACAACAAAAACTAACAAATAGCTCCTACACTCCGGCCCCTAATTGTGCATAATATCACAATTATAATTATCTACAAAAAAAAGGAGCTACTTCTGGAACTACAACTACAAGACAGACCTATTCTGAATGTCATAATAGCCCTAAATGGACCATCTTCTTAATGAATCTGCAAAATAAAACACAGGTTAATTGGAGAAAGAGAAAGAAAAAATAGAGATAGAGAAAGAGAGAGTCATAATGTTAGACTGCTGCTTCCAGTAGTAGACAGAGCTTCGTCACGGGTCTTTCCAGAATACTAGTCCTAGTTTGAAGACGCACAGTGCGTACCAAGCCCTTTGCATCTGGTCTGATGTCCAAAACTTTCCCCATGATCCAAGATCCTCTTGGAGCTGAGGCATCTGCGACCAGAACAATATCTCCAGAAGCGAGGCTTTTCCTTGGCCTTGTCCATTTTTGTCTCTCCTGCATCATGGGTAGATACTCAGAAATCCATCTTTTCCAAAACAGTTCAGCAATATACTGTGCTTGCTTCCACCTTTTCCTTATGTACAGATCATTTTGGTCAAACAGTCCTGGTGGCATGATTGGCTTTCCCTTCAACAGTAAAATGTGATTTGGGGTGAGAGCTTCTAAATCATCTGGATCATCTGAGACTTTTGTGATGGGTCTATCGTTTAGAATTGCCTCAACTTCACAGAAGACAGTCTGGAGCCCTTCATCATCCAAGGTTTGTTGTTTCAGTACAGAAGTGAGAACGCTTTTCACAGAACGAATGAGACGTTCCCAAACACCACCTTGATGGGATGCTGCTGGTGTATTGAAGCTCCATTTTATGTTGTCCTGAACAAAAGCCCTTTGAATTTTGTTATGATTCAGAGCAGCCAGACTTTCCTTCAGCTCCCGGTTGGCTCCAACAAAATTTGTGCCATTATCTGATCTGATAGTTGAAATTGTACCTCGTCTACAGATAAACCTCCGGATGGCATTTATACAGGAGTCTGTATCTAGTGTATAGGCTACTTCTAGATGTACAGCACGACTAGTCAGACAGGTAAACAACACTCCGTATCTTTTAAGATGACTCCTGCCTCTCTTGACATCAATGGGGCCAAAATAATCAATTCCCACGTTTGTAAAAGGAGCTTTTTCAGGAAGTACCCTCTCTTCAGGTAAGTCAGCCATCTTCTGTTCAATCAGTTTTCCCCTGTTGCGTTTGCACACAGTACAGTCAGATATTATTTTCCTGGCAGCAGAGTTTGCTTTAGTGATCCAGTATTTTTGCCGTAACCTGGACAGCATATGATTCCTTCCTGCATGCCCCAATTGGTTATGGATATAGCGCAAAATGAGTGTGGCAACATGCATGTCTTTAGAAAGAATCACTGGATGTTTAGATTCTGCTGACAATGCTGCTTTATCCAACCGACCACCAACTCTGAGGATTCCATCATCCAGCACTGGATCCAGTTTGTACAGTGTGCTCTCTTTGGAGATGGTTTTAAATCCACTCTTGAGTGAGGTGATTTCAGCTTCAAACTTCTGTTTTTGTACATAGAGAATGATGGACTCTTCTGCCTGCACAAGATCTTCAGGAGTTAGACTTTGTCTTTTGAGCGTAGCTTTAAAGTTCTGAACTTTCCTCTCCACTTGATCTTTATTAAGGCCTGCAGAAGCACTAAACTCCTTCCTCTTCTGCGCTAATGTCATAAGCGCTGCTTTGATTTTTAAAAACCAAGCCACAGCTGTTCTTAACTTAACCCAGGATGAAAAGTAATTGATCAGCTGGTCGGTGGCCTTTTCCACATCCTGGACAATAGCATTCACTGTCAAGTCCCTTTTAACCTCTGGGTCATCAGAAACCACATCACAGTCCGTTTTCAGATTAGGCCATTCCTCCTCTGGTCTGGAGAGAAACTCAGGTCCATTTAACCATCTCCTGCATGTCAGGAAATCCTGAGCCTTCATCCCTCTTGATGCGTCATCTGCTGGATTTTCTTTTGAAGTCACATATCTCCACTGCTCAATATCTGAAGCTTCTCTGATGACAGAAATTCTGTTTGCTACAAAAGTGTGGAATCGTTTGGTCTCATTTGCGATGTATTTAAGAACTGTTGTGCTGTCTGTCCAGAAAACTGATTTCTCCAGCATAAGTTGCAACTCCTTCCGAAGCATTTTATCAATTCTCACAGCAAGAACTGCAGCTGTGAGTTCCAATCTTGGGATCGTAGTCTGCTTGAGAGGAGCAACTCTTGCCTTTCCCATGAGAAATGCTACCTGTATCTTGTGATCCTTTTCCAGTCTCAAGTAGGACACAGTCCCATATCCAACTTGACTGGCATCAGAAAAGTGGTGAAGCTGTGCTGAAACTGGGACTCCAAAGTTTCTGGGTTTAATACAGCGTTCCACTTTGAACTCATCCATTTTTTGAACATCCTGGAACCATTCAGACCATTGCTTAGAGAAGGCATGGGGAATGACTTCATCCCACTTCAGGTTTCTCCGACAGAGCTCCTGCAGCAACAATTTAGCTGGCATACTGAATGGGGCCAAAAATCCCAAAGGGTCATAAAGAGAGCTGACCACAGAAAGAATGCCTCTCCTGGTCTGTGGTCCTTCTCGAACTAAAGTCTTGAACTGAAACATATCAGTCCCAATGCACCATTGTAGCCCAAGTGCTCGCTCTATTGGAAAGTGATCTGAATCCAAATCCAGCTCCATCATTTTATTTGCTCTCCTTTCCTCCATGACTGACAGCAGCACAGTACGACTGTTGCTGATCCATTTTGAAAGAGTAAATCCTCCTTTTTCACAGAGAGCAGTCAAATCCTTGATCATTTGTATAGCTTCTTCCTCTGAAGCCATAGCTTTCAGGCAGTCATCCACATAAAAATTATGTTTCACTGTATTGATCACTTCAGGTGGGAAATGCTGTGCATTGTCTTCTGCTGTTCTCCTCAGAGCATAATTTGCACAACTTGGTGAGGACACAGCACCAAACAGATGAACTCTCATGCGATGTTCCTGTGGAGGCTGTGCAGTATCACCATCTGGCCACCAGAGGAAGCGGAGGAAGTTGATGTGTTTATCTGGGACATGCACTTGGTGAAACATGGCTTTAATGTCTGCCATTACTGCGACAGGCTCATGCCTGAATCGAATGAGGACTCCAGTGAGAGTGTTGGTCAGATCAGGTCCCTGCAGGAGTTGGCAGTTCAGTGATGTCCCTTTAAATGTTGCTCCACAATCAAAAACGACTCTCAGCTTGCCTTTTCTGGGATGATAAACTCCATGATGGGGAATATACCACACCTTTCCATCACTTTGTTTTACATGATCCGCAGGCACCACTTCAGCATATCCTTGAGCAATCATGTCATTTAAGAATGCAGTGTATTCTTCCTTAAATGTGTTGTTCCTGTCAAATTTTCTTTTCAGGCTTTGGAGGCGCTGTTCTGCAACACAGCGATTGTTTGGCAAGACACAATCCTCCTGTCGGAAAGGTAAGTCAATACAATAATGACCTTCAACCATTTCTGCTGTGCTGCTTACAACATTTATGAACTTGACATCTTCTCTGGACATTTCAATCTGCTCCTCAGTTGCTCTCTCATTAAAATCGTGGTTATATTGTTGAACCAACATGTCCTGAAGATGTTCAATGGAGATTCGGTTGGCTGTTACAGCAGGGCAGCCACTCTTACTCCTACTGCTTGTGCCACGAAGTGGACCATTAATGACCCATCCGACTCTGGTTCTTACTGCATAGGGTCCATCATCCTGGCTGTTTATTACCTCCCAAGGCTCCATTACTTTGGGGGCATCAGTTCCAATTAAGAGGTCTACACCTGCATCAATATCATGGACCTTTACATCCTTCAGATAAGACCACTGAACAAGATCCTCTTGATGAGGGACATTGAGTGAGGAGACAGGCATGGATCTCTGTGTCAAAACATCAGGTAATGGGATGAAATCGTTCAAGTCCACACCAGACACCTCAAGATCTGACAGAATATGAGCATTTACAATTTTCTTTTGTCCCATTGTTCTCATCAAAAAACTTGTCTTTTTGCCACTCACATTTAATTTCCTTGCCAGGCTCTCTGTGCAAAACGTTCCTGAGCTTCCGGGATCCAAGAAAGCATATGTCTGCACAGTTTTGTTACTCTTGTGGCTCCTAACTTTAACTGCAACAACAGAAAAGATAGAATCATCTTCAGCACCGGCCCCAATATGACCACAGGTCTGTGTCATTACAGTTGAAACACTTGGAGAGCTCACAATCTGTTGTGATTGTTTGGAGGATGTGCCTTTATCCTGCCGCACAATATGAAGGATTCCTGGGTGCTTTTGGTTACACACGTTGCATTCCAAACGACTCCTGCAGTCTTTGCTCATGTGGCCTACTTTCAGGCAACCAAAACATATTCCCTTTTCCTTGATGAAATTAATCTTATCCCGATGTAACTTCATTCTAAACTTAGAACAGTTATCCAGTAAGTGATTAGTTTGTAAACAAAACAGACAACTTGGAATTGAGGAGGGCTTGATTTTATTTCCTATACATTGAGCCATGTCTCCTTCCTTTATCGTGGTGACATTAGTAGCAAAACTGCTTTCCTTCTTCCTTTGTATGAAATGGCTGGTCTTGGAGGACTTGGATTTGGTGGGTGGTGAGTCTTGAATGTTGCCAAAAAGTGGATCTGAGGCAATTTTGACTTGCTTTTCAATAAAAGTAACAAGATCAACAAACAGTGCTCTCCGACCATTTTTCTCAAGTAGATCATAAGCAACATTCCTCCATCTTTCCCTTAGTTTGTAAGGAAGTTTCATGATGATGCTTCTCATGTTAAAGGGCAAGTCCAGCTCTTTCATTTGTGTCATTTGCTCTGTTAAATTTGAACATCCTCGCAGAAATAGAGAAAATGACTGTAATGCTTTAACATCTTCACCCTTAACAGGTGTCCAGTTAAGAATCTTTTCCATATAAGAACTTGCAATTTGGTATTCATCTCCAAAATGCTCTGCAAGAAGAAATTTGGCCTTGTTGTATCCCATCTCTGAAGGCAAGTGTTGACAACTGTGCACCAAGTTCCTTGGTTCCCCCCTGGTGTATTGTTCAAGAAAATGTAAACGATCACTCCAATTAGATGTTTTCTCCTCCACTCCATTCTCAAAAGCTTTGATGAAAGACCTGTAGTGAAGAGGGTCTCCATCGAACACAGGTATATTTCTTGATGGAAGGGCAGAGCTTAAATTTTGTTGAACCAGCAGAGCAGCGATGTCATTTTGTCTCTGCATAATGTTCACAATTTCATCTTGGGAACCATTTGTATGAGCATGATATCGAGGATGTACCAGTCCTGCTTGATTTTGATCAACAGCCGATGCAAATTGAACTGATTCACCAGCATCCAAAAACCTCTCATCCCTTCGTGTTTCTCGGCTTTGTTTAGGCCTAACAACTGGTGGCTGAGGTATGACAGGCACATCAGTAGCATTCAGCTTTTTATCCAAGGTTACTGGTACAAACATGTCAGCATCAAGATTCAATACATTTGCTCCTTGAGAAATGTTCCTTTCAAAATAAGAGTTCATCCCGTCTGAACGTTTTGAGCCACACACAGATGAATTAATCTCCAGAACATTAAGTTTTGCACTTGTTGCAGCCAGTTCAGTTTCAAGTTGCAGTTGTTCCTTTTCTCTCCTCAGCTTTTCCTCTTTAGCTTCGATTTGATGTTTCCTTTTTAGCGCAGCAACACGCTGCATCAGCGCTGCCTTTTCGGCCTGGGCTTTAATACGCGCTGATGCGCTCGAGGAGGTTCGTGATAACTGGGAGTGTGGTTTCACAGAGTTTGCCTTTACACTTGACACATTGGAAACACTATCGTCAGGATTTATTTCATCAGTGCCACCTTGATCCTCGGGAGATTCAACATTTTGATACACATATGGATGACCCAGTTCAGAAAGCCAGTGTTTTACCGTTTCAATTAAATTATTCAACCTTATCATCTTTGCCTCGAAGTATTCACATTGTCTTTTAATTTCATCTTGTGGCAAAGGTAAGTTTATTAAAGATTCATGCAGCACTTTTGCGTCTTGACAACACTGGATAAGATTTGCAAGCTCCAAGTTCACTGAATTGACATTTTCATTTGATTCCATTAACACCGTGATTTTTTCCACAGACATTTTTGCTTGTTTGAACTTTGCACTCCTTTTTTCCTGGCTCATTTCTATATAGAAGCACAATCCTTTAGGAGTCAGTTTAATAGTCCGTTTAGCTGGCAACAGTTCCGCCTCTTTCGGCGTATCATCAGACATCTTCAAAACTGCTTATTATGCAGCAATCAAAATCCACATTGGACGTCAACGTGCGGATAATAGCAAAAAACAATTCAATTATTGGCTGATCAGATCAAATTCATCCCACACAACAACACACACTGAGGTCAAGCAATTTTATGAATGAAAGCCGCTGCGTAAAGTGTGCGTAATGCTGACGTACGGCAATTCAGCGCCGTTCAAACTTTTCCGATTTGATATGAAATACTGATTTTCAAACTCCACTCGTTTGGCTGTTGTCCAGTACAGCAGTAGCATTACATACCAGTTTCTTGTGAGAAGGCTGAGCACTTTAGTTCATCTGAGCCGCAGGCAGTGTCCCGCTGATGTGATGATATTACAAAAGGCGTTGAACAAACAATCCACGTTGATCATCAGTCCTTAATCCAAAAAGATCCAATTTGTCCAATGATGAAAAATCCTTCCTTTGAGTTAAAGGGCGGGTTTTTTACTTGGTGTAGTGGCCATTTGTCCATAAAAAACAAATTAATCTCTAAATCAAACAAAATCAAAAGGCCACTGATGCACCATGGGAATGTAGTTTACGCAGGCAAAAGAAGTTGAATGTCCACGCTGAATCCTTGCGTTTTTGATTATTTATTTCAAACTAATAAAACAAACAAAAGAACAAAGAAAATCATGGCTCCTGCTTTGTCCTGGTAAAAAACCATCGGCCCACCCAGGTGCATGCTGGTAGTCAAGGTGCCTACCTACCTAAGTAACCTCGTGCCCCAGTGTGGTCCATTTACCAAAAATAAATAAATAAACCAAAATACTGCCATGCAAATCTACTGTATATCCTAAACAAATAACTACTAATATTTAGCAAAAATCTAATCTAAATGAAACAAACACTTAAATGAATCAAACAAAGTTACTCATAATTAGAGTTATTAAATTTACAACAAAAACTAACAAATAGCTCCTACAAACAGCATCCATATGATTATAAACTATCCACAGGTCTAGATTGACAGGGGGACACCAGGGAAACACCTTGAAAACACACAAACGTCATCATCATGACCTATACCGTCAAGCCTCTTTCGGAGCCGCAGCGCCGGATTTCTGTGTGAATTCATGGCAGTTCGTCTTTAATGCGGAGCTGCTTCGCTCTGTGTGAATCACCATCAGTGGGGAATTGGCAAACTGCCGCTGCAGAGATAATGCGTCCTCCTGTGTGAAAGGGGTTAGTGAAATCTGTGTAGTGAAATGTAACAGACTGAGATATATACAGACTGAACAGTGTGATATGAGCTTACTGGATACACAACAGCTGTGGTTTATTTTCACCAGCAGAGGGCGTAAACGTCCTCCAAATCTAGCAGAATAATGCTGAATAAAGAGCCAGAGAAAACTCAGAAAGTACTGAGAAATACTTAAAGCTGAGGCTTCACAAAAATATATGATTTTTACGATAATAAATTTGATCCATACAGAAGCTTTAAACGCAGATTTTCCAAAGTCTCCATTCAAGCAAAATCAAGACCATTACAGAATACACACTGAACAGTCAAAGCAAACACAGTCAGTCTGTTTCATTATAAGCAAAAGGAATGAAAGAGATAAAAAAGGCAAAATCACAGGAAATGATAGAAAGAAAGAAAAAAGCGAAGCAAATAAACAGATAAATAAAAGCATGACACCAAAAAAAAAGATGATAAGACAACATCACATCACAGGAATTAAGAGCAGATTAAAAGATTCAGCGCAGTTTTGGGACCAGCAGAAGAAGTCATTCATTGTGGACTTCAAAATGGACTATGAACTCAGTTTCCCAGAATTCCCCATTCTTCACACCGGTGATCTAATGAAAATCAGATCTTATTCTTTATCAAAATTAATAATTATCCCTGATAATCATTCATTCGTGTTGAAAGACAGATTTAACCCAAAATTCCTTATTAATGTTGTTTGACGCACAACATATGGTACCCTGTGTGAGGCAATGTACTGTGGAAATCATTCATAATTGTGACATTTTCATTTCAGTGTAATTTGTCCAGTGCTAAAATGTGAGATTCACAACATGAACCCTTTAGCCAAAAGTCTTTACATATAACCCCACCAATCTACTACAGGAGTAGATGCCAATTTGTACTTACAAACAGTTGCATTGTGGTGAGAAATAGTATTATCAATCAAATGTATAACCCATTTGATTAACACAAAATATTTTATGTTATTAACTGCCACTTTGAAACATTTGCTATTGCTGCTATGGATTCAAGTTGAAGGTGCTCTGTAGAAATTGTAAGAATTTCAGTTCAGCATTTTGAATATCCCATATTTGTTGCATTCTAGTCAAGCTGTCAGAATTTGATGACAATGTAAGTGCTCCTCGTGTTAATCACAGCGTGCCTCCTTCCTTGTAATACATATAAGTTTATATCATGTTTTTACTGCCTTGCAGTTCAGCCTCAGTGGAAAGTAGAGCCGGAGATAGAGCCATAGCGTGGTACCAGCCCTGTGAAACAGAGGCTTTGTACTTAGCTGTCACTTCCACGTTTCAGACCGAGTCGACTTTAAGAGACAATCCTCTGACCGTTACTGCCCTGCATTCCAGTTAGTGCATGTACCCCCAATAGTGAAGGCCAGCACACTGTTTGGTTAGGCTAGTTTACTCCCCAAGCTACGCTACAGAGTGTCTGCCAAAGCAACACCATAGCCAACCACACTGACTGTTGTTTAGACAACTTGTTAAACAATAGAGAGCTCCTTTGTAGAGCGATTTATTTTTTCTCTGGCACTGAGTGTAAAACCTGGCTTCCCTGAAGTCATTAGTAGGTTAAATCTCAGTGAATGAAATGAAGAGATAGACCCCAGAACAGGAGGTAGTACTCCTTCAAGCGCATAATTGTAGTCTCCTCCATGTAGTTAAGATGGCTAACAAGAAAGCTATGCGAAATTTAGATGGCCTGAACTCAGCAGAGTGAGATCTTTGCTCACACAAGGAGGAGTTGTTATGGCTTAGGTCAGAGTTTCTTTCCCTACCACAGTCGCTCAGCCAATGTGATTCTGGTTACTCTGATCCACACTCCTCCCTTGATGGAAGGTTAACTCCCTCTACACTCAGACACTGTGAATAGTTCCTGACTGACCCTAAGTCCTTAGGAATTAAGTCAGTTCCTCAACCTCCACCAAGACACAGAGATAAGTTACTTGACTTCAAAACTTTCTGAAACAGACAGTGAGGTCACAGGTAGTTTATTCCCCAGAAGATATTCTAGCCACTGTTCCCAGTCTCGGATGCATGACAACTTCATCAGTGCCCATCCCTCTGAAAGGGTGACCAGATCACTCCAGGAGTGCCCTGCCTCCTCTCTGCACCTCAATGAGAGTGATGACAGCTGCCCTGCCCCTGACACATTTGTGACACCCTTCAGCAGCAAAACCTGCCCAAAGGACCAAATTTGAAGTCTGTCAAAATAAGTCTGATTACCACTTAATCAGCAATGTAATCCAAGGAGTAAACACAATCACTCATGGACACTCCAGAATGACTGTATCATTGTAGGTTCCACTCTCTGCATCTCACCCTAACTGACATCACTAACCTGTTCTCACTAACCCAGGGATTAACTGAGAAACACAGGTATTTAGATAATTCAATGTCATAATCATAGTGTGTATCTGTATTTTCTTTTTCTTTGTGTAACTTCTGTTCTTGATGTTCTGTCCATGATTACTTGCTTAGCCAAGATGGAGAGTTAGACAATGCCCCACTGGTTATTGAACTGCCCAAATGTTACCAAAAATATTGAACTGACAGATTGTGACAGTCAGCCTGTCCACGCTCGGCGCACCTAGGGGGTGGATTCTACTTTTACCCCAGTGGCAGAAGCCATAACTCACCTGCAGGAGGAGCTTTTCTGTTGCAAAGAGGCAATGAAAACACTGTCAGAGGAGGTGAGCACAGTTAAAATTTCCACCACCTCTGGGCATGCAAGCGTTCAGACCCATCCTCCAGCCTCACTGCCCACCGACACTTGACACAGATTACACTCCACCGCGCATCCAGACCTGCAAGAGGTCAATTTTGGGTCACCTGGAGGATCCACCATTCAGGGAGAAATAAAGAGCAGGTTTATGGGAACATGTCCTGTCAGGCTACAATTCCCTACTTTTGGAGGATTGAGTGACCCACCAGATCCACTTCAGTACCTGGAGCGATGTGAGGATTTTCTGGCCCTAAACCCACTCACTGATGAGGAGCTCATTGCCACTCTGAGAAATGTGCTCCATGGGACTGCAAGAGATTGGTGGGATGTGGCCCACCTTAAAGTTCAAACCTGGAGGGACTTTCAGGTACTGCATTTCTGTCTGAAGATTATGAAGATGAATTGGCAGAGAGGGAACGTAATAGAGTTCAAACAGAAGGAGAAAGTGTCCGGGATTTTGCATACATCTATCAGGCCCTGTGTAAATGCTGGAAAGCACATATTGAAGAGAAGGAAATCATTAAACTGATTTTAAAAAACATAAACCTGCAGCATGCCAGCCAGCTGAGGAGCAGCTGAGTCACCTCTGTTGATGAGTTTGTCCGCCTGGGCCAGCAACTGGAGAAGGACCGGGAGAATCAGCTGCAATATGAACAGAGGAAGACCGCCATCTAAACCTGCTGCACCTGAACCTGCTGTACTGCCCTCTTCCAGAGAGAATCCTGTGAGGCAAAACCAACCCGACCCCCCCAAGTGTACTGTTGGCGCTGTAAAGGAAGTCATGCCCCAGCCTCCTGTCCACAAATTAACTCAAACAGAACTTCTTCTCCACCTAGGCCCCAGCAACAGCAACCAGACAAACCATCCTATAACCACGGAGCTCATGCTACTCTTGGCTCCCTTGTCCCCCACAGCAACTCTGAAGCAGCCACCTCTGCATTTCCCCCTGACAGTACCTTACCCTGCCAGCTGATGGTACCTTTGAGCATCGGACCATGAAAAGGGACTGCCATCCTGGACACCGGATCATCCTACACTCTAATTAATGAGAGTGCGTGGTCAGGAGTAAAAGGGCCGCAGGATGTGATGAAGCCCTGGACGAGGGGACCTCTGTATCTGGCGGATGGAGAGGGACGACAACCTTTAGGATGGAGTGAAATGACTCTAACTGTCCAGTCTCAATCAGTGACCTTACCCTGTGTTATCCTGCCTGTTCACAGCCTCGCCTTTCCTGCTGTAATTGGATTCAACTTCATTTATTTCTCCGGCCTGCAGTTTGATGTCTCTGACAGACTCTACAGTGAGACCAAATGTAGAGCAACCATATCAACTAAATCTGATACCTCTGCCGACATGTCATGACCTTCTGGAGGCTGCAGTCAGCAAAGCTTCCCTGGATGATTTTGGAAAGACTCAGTTATTGTGTCAAATACAGAGAAACTCTGATGTCTGTACCTCAGCACTAGGAAGTACTAACGTGCTCACACACAAAATTTACCTCACACAGGATGTGCCCATCAAACAGAAGCCCTATCGTGTATCGCCAACCAAGCTTCAAATCATAAAAGAACAAGTGGAGGAGATGTTGGAGAAGGATATCATCGAGCCATCCACTTCATTATATGCAGCTCCAGTTGTTTTAGTGCAAAAAATAAATGACCTGAAACCAAGATTCTGCATGGACTATAGAAAGCTGAACACTGCCACACAGACCGATGCATATCCTTTACCCAACATACAGGAGATTCTGTAATCCCTGGCAGGAGCTGTTGTTTTCACTACCTTGGACCTCAACAGTGGTTACTGGCAGGTGGAGATGGAACTGGACAGCAGAGAAAAAACAGCATTCGTCTGCCCCTTCGGCCTTTATCAGTTTAAAGTGATGCCGTTCGGCCTTAAGAACGCCCCATCTTCCAATGACTGATGGAGCTCGTTCTGGCTGATCTGCGAGGGAAAATCATCATATATACAACAACATTCGAACAACACAGTTACGACCTCCAGGCCGTTCTTGACAAGCTGGGAGAAGCTAATCTCACTGTCAACATGAAGAAGAGTCAGTTCTTCCGCACTTCTCTGAAATTCCTTGGCCATGTTGTTTCAGCCGCTGGGGTTGAGGTGGATGCTGAAAGAACAAAGGCCGTGCAAGACTTTCCCATCCCTCAAAACATTAAAGAGCTCCAAAGGTTTCTTGGGATGGCATGGCAGGCTGGTATCACCGGTTCATGCCAAATTTTTCCCAGCTGACCGAGCCACTCAATGCTCTTGAACGGAAAGGAGCCAAGTTCATCTGGACTGCGTCATGCCAGGCAGCTTTTGAGGCCCTGAAGCAACTCCTGATTTCTTCCCCAATCCTGGGACATCCTGACTTCACTCTCCCTTTCATCGTCTATACCGACACTAGCAATATAGGATTGGGAGCCGTGCTAGCTCAGCAGACTGGACTGGGAACAGAACAGGTAATTGCCTTTGCCAGCCGGACCTTAAATCAGGCTGAGAGGAACTACTCCACGACCGAGCAGGAATGTCTCGCTGTCATCTGGGCCCTGGAGAAGTGGAGATATTATTTAGATGGCAGACCTTTCACAGTGGTGACTGATCATTCCTCTCTTGTCTGGGTTTTTAAAACTAACAAACCCAGTACTGATCCGGTGGGCCCTTCGCCTCCAAGAATTTTCCTTCACCGTGGAATATCGCAAAGGAAAATACATTACGGTACCTGACGCTCTGTCCCGAGCACCTGTAGATGATTTTCAACAGTCATCTGCCACCTGTGCTGTTGTGCTGTGCTCCAAGAGGGACACAAACAAACACCTCCAAGTTACGGATGAAGCGATCTGGAAGGCCCAACAGAAGGATACTGAAATCCACAGCCTGTACGAAAAAATTACAGACACAGGAGAAGTGCGCGAAACACTGACCACCAAGTTCACCATTCTGGAGGATAAAGTGTACCGAGTAGTGCAATTACCTCACAAAACCCTGTACCAGGTATACATCCCTCCTTCACTCTGCCCACAGCTACTCCATCACTACCACAATGACCCCCTATCTGGCCATCTGGGAAGATATAAAACCTATAAACGATTGCAAGCTCTTGTGTATTGGCCGAAGATAAGTATGGAGGTAAGAGAACATGTGCGTTGCTGTACAGTTTGTCAGTTATGCAAACCTGAGACCCACAAACCGCCTGGGAAACTACAGCAAACTGTGGTAACTGGACCGTGGGAGATGCTGGGAGTGGACCTCATGGGACCTTTTCCTCAGAGGGGGGATAGGAACCTTTACCTCCTCGTCTTTGTTGACTACTACACGAGGTGGGTAGAGATGTTTCCTCTCCGCAAGGCCACCGCTGAGACGGTCTCCCAGATCCTGATAAAGGAAATTCTGGCACGCTGGGGTGTCGGTCTACATCCTCTCCGATCAAGGTCCCCACTTTGTGTCAGCCATCTTTGAGGAGACCTGTGCCCAGTGGACTCTGCAGCAGAAAAGGACATCATCGTACCATCCACAGGCAAACATGACAGAGCGGATCAATCGCAACATTAAGACAATGATTGCCTCCTATGTTGAGGACAGACACAAAACTTGGGACAAATACCTGCCTGAATTCCGGTTTGCGCTGAATACAGCAGTGCATGAATCCACTGGAGTCACCCCTGCGGAGCTCAACCTCAGTCGAACCTTAAAGGGACCTTTAGATGCTGAGCTTTGTCCCCAGCTATGTGACCCTGACACGCCTGCATATGCCACTGCTGACCGGATAGAGGAGTTCAGAGGATTTGTGAAACAAAACCTTGATAAAGCCAGGCAAAGACAAAAAAAAAATTATGACAAAGGGAGGAGAGATGATAATTTTACTTGCAAAGACCGTGTATGGGTCCATACACACCCTTACTCAAAGGCTGACAAGTCTTTCACAGCCAAACTGGCCCCTCGTTGGAAAGGCCCCTACCGTGTCATCAGGAGAATTGGACCTTTGACTTACGAGGCGGTTTTGGAGGATACTGGGGAGGACCTCCGTGTCCTTAATGTGGCCCAGATTAAGCCTTGTTATCCCACAGCTGAAGAGGTGGACAGGAAGCGGTGTCAAAGGCTCCTGGAAATATTTCAGCAGGACAGTGACGAGGAGGACTTCCTTGGCTTTTCCACCTCAGAGGTGCACGAGGGGGAGAGAAAGAAGTAAGCCCACATAAAGGCTTTTCTCGCGGGGGAAGGAGTGTGACAGTCAGCCTGTCCACGCCGATTCGCCCTGTTGTCAATGGCGGAAAGTTCTAAATCTCCGCCTCTCCCTCTGTCATGGCGGTTGCAGCCGAGTGTCGGATGCGTCAGTGCTCCCAAGCTCGGTAGGCTAGAGTCAGTGAGCAGTTAATCCTCACGTGCTCGTTCCACAAACGGAAAAACTGCGCCGTAAAAATCTTCATCAAACGGCTGTCAACTGGATTCCTGCATCTTCTCCCGGTGCGGATTTCCCCCTGGCTGACATATTGCCGACTTTGACTGACTTTGATCCCAGGTACCGCGTTGTTTTCCTTTTCCGTTGAAGTTTTCTTCTTCTGTGGTTTTGTGTTTTTCCGGAGAAGGTTTTTTTTCTTCTTCTCTTGAGGAGGTTTTTTTCATTTAAAGGTACAGAGGGGTTTTTTTTTTCCTCTCGCTTTCTTTTTCCCCTTTTCTACAAATAAACTGGAAAACAAAGTGGTGAACTGATTTGTTCTGGACTTGAATTAATACAGTTTCATTGAATGCAAATGCTTTTGTGCTTTATTGTTTGTGTTGATTGTGAACTCTGAGGTTCTGGTTATAAAAAAAAAAAGGGATACTTAGAAAAGTATTACCTTTGTGTGGTTTAAGAGTCTGCTGGTCTAACATTGTGTGGGGTTGTATCTGAGCGAGAAGGGTAAAATCTAAATAATATAGAACCCGACAGACTGACTGACCATCTCACATGCCAGGAGAGAGACCTGGCTGGCACCCCACCTATGACCCCCCCACACACACAGTCACCTGCACCTAAACCGTCACAAGATGAACTCCTTAAAACGATGGATTAAGCACGTGAATTTATTCTTTGTTCTCTCTCTTCTCCACTTCGTTCTCTTTTTTTGCTTTAATATTTTTTATTGGGAGGCAAAACAGACAACAAAGGAAGAAGAATTAGCACAAAGTAGCTTGAATAAATTAAACAGGGGCTGGTATTTGTATCACAAATAACAAAAAATAATAAAAATGAGCATAAAAAGATATACACCCCGCATAAATATCATAAGTATACAAGTATGTGCTTCAACGGATACAGTTTGCTCCCCAAAATGTTTTATTTTTATTTTTCAAAATCAAAAGTAACAAATAGAGAATAAATTATGTAAGAGAAAAAAAAAAGAAATAAAAAAACGAGAGAAAAGGAAAAGAGAAGGAGGAGAAGAGAGAGGAAAAGAAGAGGTGAAGAAGAGGTGAGGTGAGGTGGAGGGGTCTATTACTCAGGAGGTAAGGTTTGAAGTGAGTGAAAGAAGTTCAGAAAGGGAAGCCACTTCTTGTAATATTTGTCTAAGTTGCCTTTCGTAGAATATCTGAACTTCTCAAGTTTAAGAAGGGACATTGTGTCTCTGAGCCACTGGCCAGCAGAGGGGGCTTTAATGGACTTCCAAAGAAAAAGGAGATGGCGCCTGGCAAGTAAAGAAGTAAAAGCTAAAATATCTAACTGAGAGGAGGAAAATCGGTGGCAATCTTCTGGGAGGCCGAATATGGCGACCTGAGGGGAGACTGTTATTGTAGTGGAGAGTATTTTTGACATGATATCAAAATAGCTCTGCCAGAAAGGAGAGAGTAGCGGACAGGAAAAAAACATATGAGTTAAATTGCAGGGTGAGGCGTGGCATTTGTCGCAGCTATCAGTGATGTTGGGGAAGATCTGTGACATTCTGGATTTGGAATAGTGGACCCTAAAAAAAACTTTGAATTGTATAAGTGTAAGACGAGCACAAGCTGAGCTAGTATGGATCTTCTTGAGTGCATTGTCCCACCAATCATTATCAAAATGTAGACCCAATTCTTGTTCCCAAGCTGACTTAACTTTGGTAATTGGAGAGCAATCAAATGATAGGATTTTATTATAAACTTTGGAGATGAGTGACTTCTGAAGTGGGTCATGGGCTAGAAGCTCCTCCCACTGAAGATCTGGTGGTCATGAAGGAAAAGCTGGAAACAAAGCATTAGCGCAGTCTCTAATTTGAAAGTATCGGAACAAATGAGATGGTGGAAGATTAAATTCCCCTGAGAGATCTGTCCACTTCGTTCTCTATGGGGCTGCCTGCCCTCAAGTTTTACTTTTCCTGGATTTTTCTGGGTCTTAAGCCGTAGACACACCAGGTCCGACGTCGGACGTCTGAAGTGTTAGGAAGGAGTCGGACGAGTTAGGGAGCTATTCTGTTCGGTGTGTTCAGTGTTGTCGGAGCTGCGCGGAAGCGCAAGGACGGTGTCTGATCGACGGCTGAGTTAGGAAGCCGTCGGATACTCTGATTGGTTGTTAGCTAGCTGTTCAGCGACCATTCTGATTGGCGGTGTGCCAGCGAATCAGCGCGGCGTGTGGGAGGGGTGGCGGAAGTGCCGATGATAAACAAACCACATAAACAGAGACGGCACAGAGTTACAAACAACACTTCACCGTTCGTTATTTTGGGGATAAACCAACGTATGTTTGGAAGCCATGGCTGTGTGGACCGAGGACTTTGAGGAGCAGCTGGCTGCCCTGGTGGAAGACAGACCACCGTAGTACGACATCACGCAAGTAATGCCAAGCTAACGCTGTGTGTGCTTTGTTTTGATAAGCTGCGGTCCGCACTCCACTCCGTCATTTCCTGTTTTCATGTTTTGGGTGACTGGCACGAGACTAGCGCCACCCGATGTTTAGGAGACTTATTGCATCTCGCGCAGGCGCAGAACGTATACGCTACTGTGTAGCCGGGGCGGTGTGTTTCAGTGCAACTTTTCTTCCTAACGGATCCAACGGAGTGGTCGGAGAAGGAAGTCGGATAAGGAAGACGTCGGACCCGGTGTGTCTAGGGCTTAACAGCTGCTCAGAGCTGCCCGCTGCATTTCCATCAGGCCCAGAGAACTTCAGCAGCAGCAATGCAAGGTTCTGCTAGTATTCCAGATCAGTTAGCACCAGAGCTGCAATGCAGAGCTTACCAGTTAACTGCACAATCCAAGGAACAAGTCATCACTGAGCTACTATCCCTGCAAAGTAAAGGAGCAACCAGTTTCCTCCACCTCCTGTTTTTCATCAGACCTTAGCAAGAACTGCATTGTTCAGCATTGGAATTACAACCTTCTCCTGCTTGCCTAATCAGCCAAGGAGCCACCAGTACCTTTTCTCTAAAGACTGGTATCGTTGAGCTGGGCCTTGATAACACACAACATAGCATAGCACGGCTAAGCACAGGATTTTCTTTTTTTTTTGTTAACTCTGGTTGATGTTATGCACATGTGTTCAATCTGTGTGTTTGTTCACTGGGTGTTATTGTGATCTGAGGTCAGGTTATTTTTAATTTGCTTTACATTTACATTTAGGGCATTTAGCAGACACTTTTGTCCAAAGCACCTTACAAATAAATACATTTAAATATCAAAGATCAAAGAAAGAAACCACAACATATCACTGTCAATAAGGTAAGAATGAAAAATAATTTAAGTGCTAAGGGTAAGAACATACAAGTGCATATACTTTTTTTTGGTTTTGGGGGCATTGGGAGGAAGTCATGCTATGTGGTGTTGAGGTGAAGTCTGAACAAGTAAGTCTTGAGTCTTTTGTGGGAAATGAATAGTGACTCTGCTGTCCTGACACTGGTCAAAAGTTTGTTCCACCACTGAGGTGCCAGAACAGAGAAGAGTCATGACTTCGCTGAGCGAGCTTTGATTGCTCTCAGCGTTCTGCTACAAGGCTAATTTGATGTAAGTTGAATTATGCTTCACAAAGATTCAGAGTCTCTGCATGCAGCTAACCACCTGACCTGAGTCCGACTTTTGTCTGTCTGTTTGTGTCTCTGTGTGTCTGTCTGTCTGTCAGCTTGTCTGTCTGTGTGCCAGTGTGTCTGTCTGTCTTTCTGTCTGTAGGTTGAGATGCAAGTAGTGTCTGAGGTGACGCTGCACTGAACACTGATGTGAAAGGAGAAAGTGGAGCCAATGGAGACAGTAGAGACAGTGGTCTCAGGTTCAGCTGACAGCGTCCTGACAGACAGTATCAAACTGTTCTCTGACCCTCTGAAGACGTGCCGTCACTCTGCATTTTGAGGCAGCTACATCTGGGACAGCCCGCTCTGTCTGTCTTCGACACTTTGGTCCAAATAAATGTCCACTGAGTGAAGATCAGCAGTGTCTCGTGTGTTCATCGAGTCGTCATACAGAGCTCTTCTTACCTATGAACTGAGGCTGCTGTGGAGCCTCGTTTTCTCATTTCTTCATAGTTGACTCCACTAAACCTCCAAACAGTCCAAGAACACCCATAAACTGCTGCTTTATCTTCACTGTTTCACTTCAGTTTCATCACAATATGAACAATAAATGATAAATATTATATATGACTCGTTGTTTCCCAAATTATGAATCAAAACAGCCATTAAAGGATTAGAAGTGTTTCTCAGTTACTTCACATGTTGACACTGTAGTTATATAAATCAGCATTTCTTAAAATAAATAAAAACACGTTGAAGCCTGAGATTCTGACCAGTTTAATGTAAAAAGAACATTTGTTTCACAAATCTCCTCAGAATGAGTTTTTATCCTGAAACCAGACAGAAGAAGGCAGGCCACTGTTTAAAATCAGGAAAAAATAAAGTCTAATTATCATTGATTCATCTGAAGATTTGTGATGAAAATAAAACTTTAGCGTCTTGTGGGAATTATATAGTTTTGGATTCAGGTATCAGTGTGTGGTAAGAACATATCAGGATGTGAGAGGAGATCCTCTTCACCTGAGGTGTTAACAGGAAGGTAGAGAAGACGACATGACCACTGGAAGACACCATCAACACGAACATCAGAGGATTATTGTTTTGGGGAAGGCTTTTGAACAACTGTCATAAAGTATGTAACCAGTGTTCTGTTGTATGAAGTCCAGACACTGTGGTTCTTGTCTCTGTGCTGCAGGTCTGAAAGAGTTCTGATTCATCACAGCCAGTCTGAAACGCTTCAGAGAATCAGCAACTCTCAAACTTCAACAAGGACAATTTCCTTTATAGACTGTTTAAAATCCCAGAGGGTTCACCCTGTTATAAGTCAGTGTAACATCACAGTGGTTTTGAAGCTGTTATTTGAAGGTAAAGCAGTGACATGATGTTACTTTAAGGCCTGTACTGCTTTCACACACAAACATCAGCTGGGAAACTGACTGGTCTCTGAGCCAAGATGGCTGCCTGTGTGAGCAGGCAGAGAGAAGCTGTGGTTTGTCCTGGTGCTTTGAATGATGACACTGTGATAAGAAGGTGAGTTCAGTCTGATCTGAGGTCTGATGTGTTTCCTAACAGTCAGGATTGTTATTGATGTGGAAGGGAAGGCAGCACAGGGTTGAGCACTAGGACCCAGCAGGCATCAGGGCGTGTAAACAGAGTGTGAGGGCTCACCTGGGCTCCTCCTCCTGTGATGAAGCACACCTGAGTGTGTACTGTGTGTTTGACAAGGTTCTAGTTAAAAAAAACTCACTGCAGCACAGCTGAAGGATTTTATAACACAAGTTTTTACCTGAATGTTTTTTTCATGACAACTTGTGAGTTGTTGTGTAGTGACCTCATAGAAACCAACAGTCAGTTAAAGTGATGTGGGTCTTTAAAAGTCACTGAAGCTGCTTTGTTGAACCAAAGTAACTACAATTAAACATGTATTTGACCTTTACACTCTTTATTAGACATAAGTCATCAGATTTAACTGACACTTCACAGATACGATTTATACAATGTGATTAATGTTTAACTCTAACAGCCTCGGTGCCACCGGTCCAAAGTCTCATTCACTGTGATCATTGTGGCGCAGACAGTCGTGTCTGTGTGAACCTCCAGCTGAAGGTAATGTAACACATTTAAAATGTTTGACTTGTTAGCACAAGCTGTCGTTAGCTTAGCGACACTAGAAACAGTAACAATCTGGTTGTGAAATAATGTTTGTATTGAGCGGAGGAGCTGAAATGAATATTTAGTCCTGACGCAGACAACAAGATGACATCATCTAGTCTGCAATCAATCAAGCCATCACAAGCTGTGACTTGACGATTCCCAGAAGTGGATGAAAAAGAGGCTCAATAGGTATCACACACAGAGAAACCCTCGGGGCCAGTTGTTCAAAACATTTAATCTGGAACAAAATGATCCAGATTTGGAAATCCCATTTTTTGCTATTCAGGATCAGGTAATCTGCCTTACTTTTAAGCCAGTTTTTCAAAGCAACATTGGACTGGATCACCCTGATCCAGATACACAGTTTTCAAGATTACCAAATCCAGATTACCAGTGCTCTAAATGGGACAACAAATCACAATGACCAATCTGAACCACAACAAATAAAAAAAAACAAATATACATTAAAGGGACATGAGGCAGGATCAAGAAATAAGACTGAATAGTGACACGACGGCCGGTAACTGCAGCCATCAGCCAAGCCAGCGCGGGAGCGCACATGACACAAACAAACCATTAGCCTGTGGCTACTCCAGCTGCTAACGTCACCTCCCGGCTAACAGGTTGGGCTTTCGGTCCCATATATAAAGGGACATATTTCTAACTATTCGGTTTCAGACTAAAGGACAGTGGAAAATGTGCAGTCTGTAACTATTCAGTGTTACACAGCGGTGGACTAAGTTACATGTTAGCAGCTAACGCTACTTTGCACGTTAGGTCACTCCGAGTCCTCGGTGATCTCATATGATTTTCAAATCAAGCTCTAAACATGACCTGTAATGTTTTCTTACCTGGTCACTAGGAAATGAGCCATGTCAGCATCTGTTTTCAGTCCCAGTTCCCTCCATGAGTCGAACGCGTATCCGATGTTTATTCGGGTGCCAGCCCGGCTTTGGTCGTAATTTCGTTTCGACTCACGACTTGCAGCTGATAAAACCTTTGTTTTCTTCTTAGTATGACTTTTTAGTGGACTTTGTGTGGTGATGGGTCGTTTTCTGGCCGTAGCAGAATCCATTACTACACAAAAACTAGTTTGGGTCCACAGCAATTGTCTTATTCCTGTATCCAAGCCATCGAGGACGTGCATACAGCGTCATCTGATGTCACATCCGCAGGACTGCACAGGAAATTCAGACCCCAAATTGCAGCACATGATGCAGCACACAGCCTGTTCAAGGCAATGGAAAGATACATGGGTGGGCTCATTCTTTTTGTTTATGAACGCTTCATCACCCATTATCATTAAAAAACTTAAAATGCATGTGTATTTTTTCACAAATCCTGCCTCAAGTCCCTTTAACAAATACATTGTAGATATTTTGAAACCATCTTAAATAGAAAAAAAAGGCTAAATGTCCAATAGTTAACGAAATAAAGAATGTTCAGGGTTCTTCTTCATCTGAGGAGAAGTGACCAGCATTTTCAAGACCTGCTTTCAGGAGCACGAAGTGGAAATACATGACTGAAGTACCTCAGAATTGTAGTTACATATAGTACTCAAGTAAATGTACTTTCCTCCACTGTTACTGCTGTTACTAAAACAGTGACTTCAGTTGTGTCTCGCTAGTTAAGCTGGTGTTCAGAGCAGACGACTCACTTCCAGTCTGATGGCTCCATGACACCATCTAGTGGACTGACAGTAGACGTGCAGCAGTCATGTGATACTAATATGAAGCAGCCAATCAGAGGCGGAGCAACTGATGTTCTGACAGGAGACATGATGTAAAGGCTGATCTTAGTTGATGTGCAGATGACTGATTTGTGTTTCCTCTCCAGATGAAAGTGTGTGTGAGTTGAGCAGCATGAATCAGTGTGAGGACAGAGAGGAGGGAGACCCTCCCTCTAAAACCACTGGACCTGGACCTGGACCTGAACCCACCTGTGTGTCCTTTAGGAGTGACCAGTCAATGGATGATATTATTAATTTGAAACAAGAACATTCCTCAGACAGACAGTAAGTTGTTGTCATGTTGCTCTCTGTTGATGTTTGTCCTCATTAAATCCAGTCCGACCAGTTGTCCTGATGATCTTCATGTTCTCAGAGTGATGCTGGAGAAGAAAATTCATAGTCCTTGTTCTGTGTAAAAATACGTTATGAAGTTCAGCTGAGGATAATATGAAGCTTCAGAAGTCTGAGCTACACAAAACAAGTGGAGATCCTCCAAAGAGTTTTTAGTCTGATGTATCCGACAGTAAAGTTTGTTATCTGTCAAAATGAATAATGATCCACAGCCTGGAATCATTCAGCTTCATGTTTTATTTAACTCTGGTGTGTTGATCCTTTTCTTGTTGATAGCTGCTAGTTTCTCCAGCAGCTTCTGTGTCTGAAGAATAAAAAGTGAATTAACATCTCTGGTGGTTTTCCTCTCTGTCCAACAGGAGACCAGCCTCTACTGGACATGGACCTGGACCTGAGCCCAGCTGTGTTTCCTTCAGGAGTGACCAGTCAATGGATGATATCATTAATTTGAAACAAGAACATTCCTCAGACAGACAGTAAGTTGTTGTCATGTTGCTCTCTATTGATGTTTGTCCTTACATTAAATCCAGTCCGACCAGTTGTCCTGATGATCTTCATGTTCCCAGAGTGATGATGGAAGACAAAGTTCACAGTCTTTGTTCTGTGTAAAAATACTTTATGAAGTTCAGCTGAAGATAATATGAAGCTTCAGAAGTCTGAGCTACACAAAACAAGTGGAGATCCTCCAAAGAGTTTTTAGTCTGATGTATCCGACAGTAAAGTTTGTTATCTGTCAGAATGAATTAATGATCCACAGACTGAAATCATTCAGCTTCATGTTTTACTGAACTCTGCTGTGTTGATCCTTTTCTTGTTGATAGCTGCTAGTTTCTCCAGCAGCTTCTGTGTCTGAAGAATAAAAAGTGAATTAACATCTCTGGTGGTTTTCCTCTCTGTCCAACAGGAGACCAGCCTCTACTGGACATGGACCTGGACCTGAGCCCAGCTGTGTTTCCTTCAGGAGTGACCAGTCAATGGATGATATCATTAATTTGAAACAAGAACATTCATCAGACAGACAGTAAGTTGTTGTCATGTTGCTCTCTGTTGATGTTTGTCCTCATTAAATCCAGTCTGACCAGTTGTCCTGATGATCTTCATGTTCTCAGAGTGATGATGGAGGTCAGAGCAGGATTAGTATTAAAGGACAGGTTCACATTTCTTCATGTCTGTCCCTAAAATACTCGGACAGGACAGTGTTCCTCCTGTGTACAAACAGCAGTGACTCACCTCCTCCTGAAATCTGACCCCAGCTGCTGAGGAGAGGTGTTGTGTGTTATATTTAACATTACAAGGGCCCGACCGATCCGGACTTCATGGTGCCGGTACCGAAACCCATATTAACGAGTAAAAAACTCTTATCACTGATACATAAAATATATAAAAACAAATCACTTCTTTTCTGATCTCTTAAATATAGTTCAAACACTTCAGACAAAGATATGAACTGAAGGCAGAACATTTTACTGTTTGACAATATTTATTAAATATGTAACAAATAATAAAGTGATACAAATACGTCTAAAGTTACGTGGAGCGTTTTGAAACTCAGACGTTAAGTGTTTTTTCTTAATGCAAGTCATGTCTACATGAATATAGCTTATATTTACAAATGATGAATTCATCATTATCTTTATATTTAGGCTGTTGTGTCGTTAATCATCCAAAAGCAACACACAAAAAAGTGAAATGACTTTTGGGTCACATAAATCAGACAAATTAAATATCAAAATCAAATTTTCAAAAGTACGAAAAACAAAACAGTAATTTATTTCTGATACATTTCTAATATATTTTCTGATTCGATTATATCATCAGCACTTTAACTCAAAATGTGACTGATTCTTCATGATTCGTCCACAGAGTCGACCAGGAGAGCTCAGAGGTTCCCAGAGATCTGTCTGTCCAGCAGCATCAGACACACCTTGACTCCAAATTCATGGTCTGTACATGAACAACAACTACTTTAACATCCAGTCTGTTCACAATAATCTCCATGCTGCACTTTACAGACCAGTGGTGAATCTGTCAAACGTGGATCTGATGTTTGGCTCCATGATGTTAAATGTTGTCATTCACATAATATTCTGTTTCAGCTGCTGGAGGAGAATGTTGTCGCTTTTGTGAAGAACGAGCTGAAGAAGGTCCAGAAGGCTCTGAGTTCAGATTACCCAGAATGCTTAGAGAGTGATAGTGAGGATGGTGAGGATGAAGAGCAGAGGAGGAGCAGCAGAGAGGCATTTCTGAAGATCACACTAAACTTCCTGAGGAGAATGAAGCAGGAGGAGCTGGCTGACTGTCTGCAGAGCAGTAAGAGGATTTCCCTCGAGATTTAACATGATGGATCAATGAGACATTTACTGAAGTCTGGTGATGAGCAATCTGTTTATACATACAATCTTTAGGGGAAGGAAATTGTTTTCTTCATAAGTAACTTAATGATCTTGTTTCTTGTGTTTATATTTAGAAAGTCATTCTGGAGTTTGTCAGCGTAAACTTAAATCTAACCTTCAGAAGAAGTTCCAGTGTGTGTTTGAGGGGATCACTAAAGCAGGAAACCCAACCCTTCTGAATCAGATCTACACAGAGCTCTACATCACAAAGGGAGGGACTGCAGAGGTCAATGATGAACATGAGGTCAGACAGATTGAAACAGCATCCAGGAAACCACACAGACCAGAAACAACAGTCAGACGAGAAGACATCTTTAAAGCCTCACCTGGAAGAGATGAACCAATCAGAACAGTGATGACAAAGGGAGTGGCTGGCATCGGGAAAACAGTCTTAACACAGAAGTTCACTCTGGACTGGGCTGAAGACAAAGCCAACCAGGACATACAGTTCACATTTCCATTCACCTTCAGAGAGCTGAATGTGCTGAAGGAGAAAAAGTTCAGCTTGGTGGAACTTGTTCATCACTTCTTCACCGAAACCAAAGAAATCTTCAGCTTTGAAGAGTTCCAGGTTGTGTTCATCTTTGACGGTCTGGATGAGTGTCGACTTCCTCTGGACTTCCGTAACACTAAAATCCTGGCTGATGCCACAAAATCCACCTCAGTGGATGTGCTGCTGACAAACCTCATCAGGGGAAACCTTCTTCCCTCTGCTCGCCTCTGGATAACCACACGACGTGCAGCAGCCAATCAGATCCCTCCTGGGTATGTTGACATGCTGACAGAGGTCAGAGGGTTCACTGACCCACAGAAGGAGGAGTACTTCAGGAAGAGATTCAGAGATGATGAGCAGGCCATCAGAATCATCTCCCACATCAAGACATCACAAAGCCTCCACACCATGTGCCACATCCCAGTCTTCTGCTGGATCACTGCAACAGTTCTGGAGGATGTTTTGAAGACCAGCGTGGGAGGTGAGCTGCCCAAGACCCTGACTGAGATGTACATCCACTTCCTGGTGGTTCAGGCCAAAGTCAAGAAGGTCAAGTATGAAGGAGGAGTTGAGACAGATCCACACTGGACTCCAGAGAGCAGGAAGATGATTGAGTCTCTGGGAAAACTGGCTTTTGAGCAGCTGCAGAGCGGCAACCTGATCTTCTATGAATCAGACCTGAGAAAGTGTGGCATCGATATCACAGCAGCCACAGTGTACTCAGGAGTTTTCACACAGATCTTTAAAGAAGAGAGAGGACTGTACCAGGACAAGGTGTTCTGCTTTGTCCATCTGAGTGTTCAGGAGTTTCTGGCTGCTCTTTATGTCCATCTGACATTCATCAACTCTGGAGTCAATCTGATGTCAGAAGAAAAAACAGCAGACCATCAATCTGCACAGTCACGACTCTATCAGAGTGCTGTGGACATGGCCTTACAGAGTGCAAATGGACACCTGGACTTGTTCCTCCGCTTCCTCCTGGGTCTTTCACTGCTGACCAATCAGACTCTCCTACGAGGTCTGATGACACAGATGGGAAGTCGCTCACAGATAAATCAGGAAATAGCTGGTTACATCAAGAATAAGTTCGGAGAGACTGTGTCTCCAGAAAGAAGCATCAATCTGTTCCACTGTCTGAATGAACTGAATGATCGTTCTCTAGTGAAGGAGATCCAACGGTACCTGAGATCAGGAAGTCTCTCCACAGATAAGCTGTCTCCTGCTCAGTGGTCAGCTCTGGTCTTCATCTTACTGTCATCAGAAAAAGATCTTGATGTGTTTGACTTGAAGAAATACTCTGCTTCAGAGGAGGCTCTTCTGAGGCTGCTGCCAGTGGTCAAAGCCTCCAACAAAGTTCTGTAAGTGCGGAGTGAGTTTTTTTCAGAATGCAATAAATGTGCTGTTATTGACCCAAATAGAAATAATTTTCTTCTTCGGCTCATTATTCTTTATCCAGACTGACTGGCTGTAACCTCTCAGAGGGAAGCTGTGAAGCTCTGTCCTCAGTTCTCAACTCCCAGTCTAGGCTGAGAGAGCTGGACCTGAGTAACAACAACCTGCAGGATGCAGGGGTGAAGCAGCTGTGTGTTGGACTGGAGGGTCCACAATGTGGACTGGAAACTCTCAGGTCAGATAGTTCATAGTTGTCTCAAAGTATTTCAGTTATTCCTTTCACATTTGAATTCCATTAAATTTAGAAGGTGTCTGTCATGTCAGAACTCTTATGTTTTGACACCATGCACCTTATTATTATTTCATGTCTGTTTAATCCAGATTTAGACATTTTGATTGTTCATATCTCCAACATGTTTAGAGTAAAACAGAACACAAGTTCACATGTGCTATGATGATATTATAAATACTGTATCACCTAATGTCTTTTTTACTGTTCACACTCCAGGCTGAGTGTCTGCCACCTCTCAGAGAGAAGCTGTGAAGCTCTGTCCTCAGTTCTCAGCTCCCAGTTCTCTAGTCTGAGAGAATTGGACCTGAGTAATAACAACTTGCAGGATTCAGGAGTGAAGCATCTGTCTGTTGGACTGAAGAGTCCACAATGTGGCCTGGAAACTCTCAGGTCAAATAGTTCATAGTTTGTCTCAAATTATTTTTGTTATTTCTTTAACATTTGAATTCAATTCTCTCTCTCATCTCAGAACTTTTGTGTTTTGAAACCATGCTACTTATTATTATTTCATGTCTGTTTAATCCAGATTTAGTCTTGTTGATTTTTCATATCTCTGACATATTAGAGTAAAACAGAAAGCAAGTTCACATGTGCTACAATGATATTATGAATAATGTAAATTTCTTTTTTACTGTTCACGCTCCAGGCTGAGTGTCTGTCACCTCTCAGAGAGAAGCTGTGAAGCTCTTTCCTCAGTTCTCAGCTCCCAGTCCTCCAGTCTGAGAGAGCTGGACCTGAGTAACAACAACCTGCAGTATTCAGGAGTGAAGCTACTCTCTGCTGAACTGAAGAGTACACACTGTGTCCTTGAAATTCTCAGGTCAGGATTCATCAATTTATTTAATTATTTATTCTAACTTCACAATTGGAGCAGGTCTTGACCATACTGTTAATAGTATTCCATTTATTTAAGAGACCCAACATTTAGCCCATGAGCAAGCACTTGACACAGTGGTGAGACAAAAACTGCCTTTTAACAGGCAGGAACCTTGAGCAGAACCGGATTTAGTGGTGGGCCGCAATCTGTCTTAACTGGTTTGGTTGAGAGAGAGAGACATCAGCCCCATGCACACTGCCTTTTCAAGGCAGGAATCTTGTGTCAATATTCCACCTCACTATAGCTGTGAAAGTTACAAAGTTGGAATTGGGCACTGTGTGATTCCGCCTCTGATCCTCCAACAGAGGTAGTAACAGAGCCACGACAGAGTTGAGACAACATCTCTGTGGACAGTGGAGTGTGATGTTCTGATAGTGTTCAAAGCCTGTCCGACGCTTCAACCCACAAAGCAACATTACAAAACCAAACAACACTGTGATGTGTCTTCAGCATCTTAAATTAGGAAAAATAAAGAATAAAAATATACATGGGAGAGTGTCCTTCATCCCGTCTGTCCTACCCAGCTCTTCATCACACTTCCACCCAGAAAACTTGTCTGAGCCTGACGCAAAAAGCCGGACAGCTCCTGCTATTAACTGGAGGTCATTGTGTCTTTGTCTCCTTTCACCATTGTGTTGTGTTTACTGTCACTGACAACTTGTATATACAGTAATTTAAACGACCGTCAGCCCTCCTGACTAAGGCCTCAGTGAAGTTCTCCCCTGAAAGCAGCATCCCTCTCTTGGAGTAAGACCCAAACAGGGTCTGCTATTTGGAATAGCAAACAACTTTGTCTTAAAAAGCTCAACAACATTTTGATGGATAGTCATAAGGTTTGGTTCAGACATTAATGCTCCCCTCATGATGAACTGTAATTACTTTGGTGATCCTCTGACTTTTCATCTGATGCCATCATCAGGTCATCATTTTAATCTGTGCAATATGTTGGTTCATACCCAATTATTTGCAAAACTACTGGCATTACCATCAGCTTTAGTGATACTTTGTGTTTAGTGCTGATTAGTAAATTAGAGAAAATGAAGATGATGAATATAATAAATGTTACACCCTTAAACACAGATGTGTAGTGAATTATCAGGACCCTCAGCTGATCTGCAATGTGTGTTGTTTTGTGTGTCTGCAGGCTGTCAGGCTGTCTGATCACAGAGGAAGGCTGTACTTCTCTGGCCTCAGCTCTGGACTCCAACCCCTCCCATCTGAGAGAGCTGGACCTGAGTTACAATCATCCAGGAGACTCAGGAGTGAAGCAGCTGTCTGCTCGACTGGAGGATCCACGCTGGAGACTGGACACTCTCAGGTATGAAGAGTCCTGCTGCAGCCACAGACAGTCAGTGTGAGACTCTGTATCTCGATTGTAGATGGTTCAGTGTCGGGAGGTCTGCTTTATTTACTCCACCTCCAGTTGTTCAGTTCAGGTCAGGAGAAAAGGCAGCATGGCACTAAGCCAAGAGTTACGAATGAAGAGAGGACGATAATAAAAACAGATAAAGATCAGCGACCAGGAGAGTCTTGGCACAGACACTGAAGTTACACCTCTTTTTTCAGACTAGTGTCTGTTCAAAATGTGCCTGTCTGATTTCTCGGCCTCTGGTTTTGCTTCTTGATGAACCTCTCATCCTAACTACCTCACACTCCACACTGATTGCAGAGGATTATCAAAACAATAACATTAAATCTAATTTCCACCTGCGCAGAGCTGCAGCTCTCTACAGTAGTTGGTGGACCTCTGGTTTAATGCTGTTGTAATTTACCTCCGCCTGGCTTGTAGCTGCTGACTCAGTTTCACTCTCAGCTGTTCTGGAGTCGTGTTAAGGTACTGCTGGTGGAAATCCAATGTTTCCTGATTTTGCAGGTTCAAAATAAACTGCATAATGCAAGACTTTTATTGTGAAGGATTTATAGCAAATAACTGCATAATGCAAGACTTTTATTGTGAAGGATTTATAGGAAGTGTTAAATGCAGGATGATTGCGTGACAACGTTGCATGAATGGACTTTTAATTTTTTCTTCTGTGGCAGCAAACAACACATGGTTTCAGTTACTAACTGAGTCTATCCACACACTTTATGGCCGACTGCAGTAAAAACAGCAGCACTTTACTGTAACTGCTGCAACATGCTCGTAGCTCTGTCACATACTGGAGAGACTCACTCCCTACCAACACAACACAGAGTAGTGTTTGTTGTCACAAGTTATAGGGCTGCAGCTAACAACTATTTTCATAAGCATTTTATTAAAACATTGCTCTTACATTTTCCTCTTTAGTCTTGTTCAGTTCACTTTCAAACAACTTCAAATTGTAGCTAAAAGCAACATAAATGTATTAGAGGCGATGAACTGTCTCCATTATAAGATGCATCATGATGCAGAGACAGCATAATCGAGAGTCTGCAGCTCACGTTGATTGTTGATTGTTCAGCCTCAGCTGGATGATAAAGTTTCATCACAACGTTGCTCCCATGCTTTGAACTGTGGGAGGACTTCCGACTGATGTTACTGATGTAGGAAGGATGTCGGAGGGGAGAGGTCATCTGAGAGTGATTTAACAAAAGAGTATTTTTAATTAGTCTACAGTAGTCTACAAAATAAAAGCTGCATCTTTTCAATCATCAAACAAAACATGTATCCATCTGAAGTGTCTTTCATGTTTGTCTACAATAATAATAACAATCATAATAATAATAATAATAATAATAATAATAATAATAATAATAATAATAATAATAATAATAATTGTATTATATTATTAACAGAACAGATATGCTCAAGTTTCTATTGTGAAGAAATAAAGACTTCACTTCAGACGATCTCTTAAGGCAGCTACACACTGGCCCAAACGTCGGACGGCTGAAGTGTTTGGAGAGAGTCGGACAAGTTCAGGAACAACTCTGTTCAGTATGTTCAGCTGTGTCGGAAACGCGCGGACGGCATCTGGTCCGATTCAACTTGCAAAGTCTGAGCAAGCTGTTAGCTAGCTGTTCAATGACCATTCTGATTGGTGGTGTGCCAGCGAATCAGCGCGGCATGTGGGAGAGGTGGCGGAAGTGAGGATGGTAAACAAACCACATAAACAGAGACGGCGCAGAGTTTACAAACAACACTTTGCCATTCGTTATTTTTGTGATAAACCAACATATTTTGGGAAGCCATGGCTGTGTGGACTGAGGGCTTTGAGGAGCAGCTGATTGCCCTGGTGGAAGAGAGACCACAGCGCTTTGTTTTTGATGAGCTATGGTCCGAACTTCGTTCCGTCATTTCCTGTTTTCATGTTTTGGGTTACTGGCACGAGACTAGCTGCCTAAAGGGACAGACACTAGACACTATGGATCAGTGTAGACAGGTTATGGATTTGAAACATTTACTAAGTCACCGTGCTGAGTTTCCTTCACCCATTGTGGCTCCAACCTGCTTTCTCTTCAGGTGCTCAGTGATGTGGTGCTACTGGGCCATGTGAGATCAGCTCTGCACATCTTGTAGCTGTTTTCTTTGAAGACTTTAATATAAAGTGCTGCCACACTTTTGATGCCTTGGCTCGTACACTTTTCTCTCCTGTAACGTTAGTAGTTTCTGTGGCTTCCGTGGCCTCTGTGGCCTCCGCTATGTTGCAAATGCGTAACGGAGCCAATTCAGAAAAGAGATGGCGCAACTCTGAGTGTGTGCATTGTAACGTAAAACCAACTAATCCATGATGAAACAGTGACACTTGTGAGGCTCTGAAGGGAAACAGTCTGGGAGTCTCTGTCACTTGGTTTTCTGGCAGAGGTCGGGAACCAACGTCCAATGTTTTCTGATTGATTTATTACGTATAAGTTGTATTTGTTTCTTTGCACAGTAAAACAAAGCAGCAGAAACACAGCAAGAACAAAAAGCAGACTGTGCAGGTGAGATTCAGAAAAGCCCTCCAAGCTTCAAACAGGAATCGGATCTCAAAAGTTCTGACGTCCAAATACAAAAGTCCTATAATATACAAACATAAGCACAAGTTGATATTGGATCAAACAGCAAGTGTAAGGTCGCCCACAGGAAACAGCAACAACGTCCAATAAAATAAAGATGAAGTGATAAATCCAACAAGAGGTTTGTGTGTGTTGTCAGATGTTGTCGTCCTCTTTCACACACCAACATCCTGTGGCTCACTCTCAGTGTGTGAGGAGAGTGGCAGAGGTGAAGAGGTTCAGGGAGAACAGGGAGAAGCAGCCTGATGGACAGATTGTGTTTCTGTGGATGAGAGTCATGTCATGTCCATGTTTGCATGCTGAAAGAGGATGTGCTGCTCTGACCCCCCTCCTCCTTTCAGGGTGGAGCCTGCTGGAGTCCGATGGTTGACACCAGGTCTGAGGAAGTGTGAGTGTGTTTTTACTTTGATTCATGAAAACACAGCAGCTTCACACTGTGACATCACTCATTTACATCTGTGATGTCATCATCACACTGATGACACATTAATAACTGCAGCTGTGTTGTGTCTTTTTCTCTCCATCAGATTCCTGTGAGCTCACAGTCGACACAAACACAGTCAACAGAAACATCAAACTGTCTGACAGCAACAGGAAGATGACACATGTGGAGGAGGATCAGTCATATCCTGATCATCCAGAGAGGTTTGACCGTCCTCAGCTGCTGTGTAGAACTGGTCTGACTGGTCGCTGTTACTGGGAGGTCGAGTGGAGAGGAGATGTTTCAGTATCAGTGAATTACAGAAGAATCAGAAGGAGAGGAGACAGAGACTGTTTGTTTGGATGTAATGATCAGTCCTGGAGTCTGATGTGCTCTGATGGTTATTACTCTGTCTGGCACAATAACAGAGAAACAGCCATCTCCTCCTCCTCCTCCTCCTCCTCTTCCTCTGGTAGAGTAGCAGTGTATGTGGACTGTCCTGCTGGCACTCTGTCCTTCTACAGAGTCTCCTCTGACTCACTGACCCACCTCCACACCTTCAACACCACATTCACTGAACCTCTTTATCCTGGATTTGGGCTCTTCAGGTCCAGTTCTGGTTCCTCAGTGCGTCTGTGTGGTGTTTAGTGTGCAGAGTCTCCTCCTGTCACAGAAACACTGTCAGTGCTGAACAGTTGAGTCTGTACAGGATCACAGTCACATCAATCTTTCAGCTTCTTCAGTGAACTTTGTACAAAATGATTCAAACTGATTGAAAAGATTCTTCATTTTTTACATTTTAAAATTCTGCCATTAAATTGTGGAAATTCCGTTGACTTGTACTTTCTGTCATGTGTTGTTTTGAATTCTGGCTCTTGTTCCAATAAAATCCAGAGCTCTAAGTGAAATGTAAGAAACAGAAAACATTGACTTGTCTGTAGCTTTAATTGTAAAGAATCATTGTGAACAAAGTTGTAAATGGACAGTAAAATATGATCAAATGTACTCGACACTCCACCTGAACTCTGACTTGTTTCATGTGTTTCTAATGATGAAACTAAAAGTCTGATGGTGTTCGTTAACACATGTAATTATGTCCATAGTGACGTCATAAACTGCACAACATCATCATCAAGATTTCTGTGTGATTATTATATCTAAGGAAAACACTTTTTTAATGACAATCATTGTGTTTCCGTTTTGTGGCTGTTGACATCCGGCTGTATTTTGAGGATGTTTGTTGGATTTGAATCTCAAAAGAAGTGAAATGCTCAAAGAAAGTGATTTAATTTAAAACTGATTCATCAGCTTGGGATGGTGAAGTGATGCTGTGAAGAGATTGCTGGTTCAATCCCTGGGTAGTTCAGGTATGTCCATGTATATCACAAACAGGATTGGGGACAAGGCACAGCCCTGGCGGAGGCCAACACCCACTTGGAACCGGTCCGACTTACTTCCGAGTACATGCGCACAGCTCTCGCTTTGAGAATATAGGGATTGGATGGCCCTGAGAAGGGACCCCCTCACCCCATACTCCCGCAGCACTTCCCACGGAACATCCCTGATTAGAATCGTCGGGATCCCAGAGGGCGCTAAGAAAGAAAGACCTACTGAATTTACTCCTGAGCTGATACCGGCTATAACAAGTCAAGAGTTTCGGACGTGGTTTTATATAATTCATTAACAGACTGATTATTCTCAGATATCCTCTAATGGATGATTCACAGTTTTAACATAATTTTAAAAACAAATTAAGGATAATAAAATTCTACATTTAGTTCAGTTTTTCATCTGAACTTCAAACCAGAGAAATCTGGCCCAAACGTGCATGAATGACCAATATGAGTGTACTGCTCCTTTAAAATACATCCAGCTGTGATGTAACAGACTTTAAACCTGACCGACTGAACTCCTGTTGTTCCAGTTATGAATGTGAGGCACATCAAACTGTCCTCTCAGTCATCACACATGTAGAAATAAGCTGTGCCACATGAGGGCGCTGTTATCTAAGTGGTGCTGCCTCATGAATCCATCATTCTCACAGCTGTAGATCCATCTTCATGCTGCTGTCACACAGAGGAGACCTGCTGTCTGTACATCTGAGGTTGTGTTTACACTTTTCTGTCAGCGTTCAAAGGATCTAAACAGCATGGCAGAATCAGAATTCCTTTGTTTGTCGCACAAATGGGGAAATTTCTTTGTCACAGCAGCCAAAGTAATATTGCATTAAGCAATAATAGTAAAAAATAAACAATATATAAAAAAAAGGTAAGAAATAGAAATAAACTCATATACATTGTATATACATAATATTTTACACTGCAAGCAGTGTGGCAGTGTGTTGTTATTAATAAATAATAAATCACTGATTCTTGAGAGTCGGGACAAAACACTTTATGAAAAACCTTTTTTGAAAATGTACACTATATTAATTAAAGTTATATATTCATGTAGATGAAGATCTGTGCTATTTAACCATGTAAAGGTGCAGGCTGAAGGTTAAAAAACATTTTTAACACTTAAACACTTGATTTGTGTCAACTCCGTCAGACACACTAAAAGTATATAATTATAATGTAATTGCATGCTATATATGTACATTAATGTGCAGATAAAACCCTAAAATAACATTCTATTCCTTTAATGTGTTCGAAAATAGTATAATATTAGCACATTAAGCGGTTATTGGTGGACTTGTCAACTCCGTCAGACATAAAACCTGACAGAGTTGACTGTGACAGAGTTGACCAAATGGCATGTTTTTCCCTCCGCAGAAAAAAACACTGTCTCTATAATCTCAATAAAATACTTCATTGAATCCACTATGGTTTAATAAAAAGTATCATCATGGAGAGATGCTGTTGACATGTTCCAGCTGTGACCATAGTAAAATTGACATTGTTCATCTAAAATATCAAAGAATGTCAAACATACCAGACCATGTATGGTACTGATGCATTCACCACAGCCAGGAGAATGAAAAGGGACCCTCAGGGATATAGCTGACCATGCTATTGCCTGATTTAATGAGGTTTATTAAAAAATCTGACGGAGTTGACGAAAACAGAGGACACAACTTTGATAGGCAAATTTCTATGGAAAATATTTTTAGATGCTCATGGCATTAATTGTTTTATACATTTATAACCCTTATCTTTGATTTGATATAAATGTTTTTACAATTGTAGAGGTTTTTAAAGTATTTTGGGGCTGGTGAATATTGTGACCTCTTGCTGAGGACAAGAGAAATAACATGGGCTGTCTAACCACAGGTCATACATTTAAAAAAATATCCACCAAAAAGGTAATTATCTATGCTAAAACATAACATCAGTATTCACAATTCCTTTAGATCTAACTCTGTGAGTATGTCAATCATTATTAATTTCTTTATTTTTGATATAAATAAGACTTGTCTATGTGGGACATGTTTTGTCCCGACTCTCAAGAATCAGTGAAATATAGGTAGGCTATTGAAATTGTCCAGTTATTGCAAAAAAAAGAGAAAAGAAAGAGAAATGGGTTATGGATAGAGTTTTTTTATGGCATAGTGCACATGTGAGGTCTTCACACACTTGGACCTGCGATACCTCTCCTTCACACACTTGGGGTGTATCAGTCTGTTGCTGACGGAGCTGCCCAGTGCTGTGATAGTGACCTGCAGGGGGCGGGACTACTTCACCAGCAGTGATGACAGCTGATCCATCATCCTGCTCTCTCCCACCACCTGCACTGAGTCAAGAGGGCATCCCTGCATGGAGCTGGCCTTCTTGATAAGTTTATCCAGTCTCTTCCTACCTGCTGCCGAGATGCTGCTGCTCCAGCAGACTGCAGTGTGATCAGTCCAGTCCAGCTTATTGTTCAAGTGAACTCCCAGGTACTTGTAAGATGTCCATCTCAATGTCCGTTCCCTGGATGTGTGCAGGGTTGTCTGTGCCTGTGGAAATCCACCACCAGCTCTTTGGTCTTACTGGGAGAAGTCTGCAGTGTACAGGGTGAACAGGAAAGGGGCTAGGACTGTTCCCTGTGGGGCCCCCGTACTGCAGACAAGTGTGTCCGACACGGACACCCGAGTCCTAACATGCTGTGGCCAATTGGTGAGGTAGTCGAGGATCCAGGACGTGAGGTGTTGCCCCCCTCCCCGTTCCTGATGTCCACTGTTTCATCTTTGATCTGAATTCTCTCTGCAGAGGGGACAGAGGACAGTTAGACAGAGACAAGCAGCCAACCACAGACAAGCAACCAACCACAGACAAGCAGCCAACCACAGACAATCAGCCAACCAGAGGCAAGCAGCCAACCACAGACAAACAGCCAACCACAGACATGCAACCAACCACAGACAAGCAGCCAACCACAGACAAGCAGCCAACCAGAGGCAAGCAGCCAACCACAGACAAGCAGCCAACCACAGACAAGCAGCCAACCACAGACAAGCAGCCAACCACAGACAAGCAACCAACCACAGACAAGCAGCCAACCACAGACAAGCAGCCAACCAGAGGCAAGCAGCCAACCACAGACAAGCAGCCAACCACAGACAAGCAGCCAACCACAGACAAGCAGCCAACCACAGACAAGCAGCCAACCAGAGGCAAGCAGCCAACCACAGACAAGCAACCAACCACAGACAAGCAGCCAACCACAGACAAGCAGCCAACCACAGACAAGCAGCCAACCACAGACAAGCAGCCAACCAGAGGCAAGCAGCCAACCACAGACAAGCAACCAACCAGAGGCAAGCAACCAACAACAGGCAAGCAACCAACAAGAGGCAAGCAGCCAACCACAGACAAGCAGCCAACCACAGACAAGCAACCAACCAGAGGCAAGCAACCAACAAGAGGCAAGCAGCCAACAACAGACAAGCAGCCAACCACAGACAAGCAGCCAACCACAGACAAGCAACCAACCAGAGGCAAGCAGCCAACCACAGACAAGCAGCCAACCACAGACAAGCAGCCAACCACAGACAAGCAGCCAACCAGAGGCAAGCAGCCAACAAGAGGCAAGCAGCCAACCACAGACAAGCAGCCAACCAGAGGCAAGCAGCCAACAAGAGGCAAGCAGCCAACAACAGACAAGCAACCAACCAGAGGCAAGCAACCAACAAGAGGCAAGCAGCCAACAACAGACAAGCAGCCAACCACAGACAAGCAGCCAACCACAGACAAGCAGCCAACCAGAGGCAAGCAGCCAACCAGAGGCAAGCAGCCAACAACAGACAAGCAGCCAACCACAGACAAGCAACCAACCAGAGGCAAGCAACCAATCAGAGGCTAGCAACCAACAAGAGGCAAGCAGCCAACCACAGACAAGCAGCCAACCACAGACAAGCAGCCAACCAGAGGCAAGCAGCCAACCAGAGACAAGCAGCCAACCACAGACAAGCAGCCAACCACAGACAAGCAACCAACCAGAGGCAAGCAACCAACCAGAGGCAAGCAACCAACCAGAGGCAAGCAACCAACAAGAGGCAAGCAGCCAACAACAGACAAGCAGCCAACCACAGACAACCAACCAACCAGAGGCAAGCAGCCAACCAGAGACAAGCAGCCAACCAGAGACAAGCAGCCAACCACAGACAAGCAGCCAACCAGAGGCAAGCAGCCAACCAGAGACAAGCAGCCAATCACAGACAGACACACAGACCTCTGTTCTGTATCTCCATACTGACCTTTGACTTTGAGCTTCAGTATTTTCTCTCTCTGGATCTTTCTGACCTTGTCCTTGTCCTTGTTGATGACTCCACACCAGTATGTTCCTGTGTCTGTCTCTTTGGGGTATTTCAGGGTCAGACTGAGGTCTCCAGTCTTCAGCAGGTCTTTCTTCATCTCTGTTCGGTCTTTGTAATCCTGGTCCTGTTTTACAGGCCGGTCAGATCTTTTCCTATACATGTGGACTGTCCTGTATGAGGGTTCATAGCAGACCCACATCACTGTAGTGTCCTTCGGCAGGTGCGGTGTTGTTTTGAAGGGCAGCTGGACAGACTCCTCCCCCTCCTGCACCTCCACCTCCACCTGACAGACTGAGAGGACAGCAAAGCACAACATCAGCTGTGCAGACAGCAGCAGCAGTTTTGAATAACAGTATTGACTGATTACAAAGTAGCAGAGAAAGCTGAAGGACAGAACCAGATGAGACCAGCAGGTAACAGGGGACAGAAATACAGGAAGTAAAACCAGGTTTTCAAGGTGTTGGACATGATCAAATGTAACATTTTCTTTGATCAAGTTCTTCAACAGGAAGTGAAGATTCAGGGCTGCCAAGTTTCACTGAGAGTTTGGACCTTCAGTCGCTGGCTTAACAAACAGAGCGGTGTGAAGGCAGATTTAGAGTAATATGTCATTTTAAATGAACATTGTTAGACTGTTGTTATGTCATCATTCCGGCAGCCCCTCCCCCACCCAGTTATTATTACAACTTAAAGACAGTTTTCTGTAGTTTCACATGTTGTTCATAACGGAGCAGCAGAAGCAGAAATGAAAATAATGATCAGGTGTGATGAGAGCAGAAACATTGAGACAGATTCTCAGTGGGCACAATGAAAGCAGGTCTTTGTGCTTCTTCCTGACATCTTTGAAACAGACAACAACAAGAAGTGAGTGTGTTTGACCCACACAGCCTCAACAACAGCTGCTGTCCTGTAAATCCTCTCAGCTCATAGTATCAATGAGCTCACAAGCTGCTTTACATCCAGTCGGACACTAAAATGAAAAACAGTCTTTTGACTGCTGTCGTGTGTTTCATTAAAGTCAGTGGACGTCTTGTTTCTACATTTATGAACAGTCTCTATCATTTATGTCTCTTCCACTGCTGTCACAAACACATTTCTGTCTTTACAGTCATGGTTCATTTCTTCGGTTGTCAGCAGAGGAGCAAAACACGTGTTCAAGCTATTTACCACATTGTCCATATTATAATATTTATTATCATTATCAGTAAGATACTGAGGACAACTAATTTGTTTCTAATAACTATTAATAACTATTTATTATGTTCCATATTCCTTTAACATTATTTGTATCACCATGTAATATTTGACTGCAGCATTCCTTCCTACATCTTTTTATAATATAAGGGAACTTATTCTGATGTTTTGTCTGATGAAATCTTTGTCAGGTGTATTTTTCTTCTTGAAGGTGTTTTGTGATCCCTGCTGATCCATGGATCTCTATGTTTATGTTTTCTGCAGTATCATTTTGTGGGACAATGTGAATCATATAATAATCTGAATATTGTTCAGAATGTTTCACCTGCACTGTCAGTCCCTTTTTCTTTATATCATGTTCCACAGTTTGTGTCAGTAACTCGTGTTTTCACGCGTTCACTGGTTCCTCTGACCGCAATGGTCAGTATTCTGGTTTCTGGTCCAGGTGATCTTTTTACTGTTTGATGATGTCATAGACTGTAAAATCTGGTAGATGCTCACTGATGTCATTCATTGATAGTAATAGTTGTTTATTCTTGGATTTCTAAATTGTTCATAGTCTGTCTGGTTTTGTAGCGTAGCTAACTTTAGCCTTTTGAAACGTGTCCGTATGTCGTGGAACCGACCTTCTGTTACTGGGTCGTCTGGTGCTGCCCGGTTAGCTTTTAAAACCTGTGTGAAACTTGGATCAGGAGCTTTTTCAGCAGGTCGGCCTCAGTCTCAATGAGTCTCCAGCACACGTGTGTGTCTTCATGAATACGACATCATCCATTGAAATAATAGCGACGAAGCTTGATATTTGGTGCAGACAGCTGGTGAAAGTCACAAGTTCACAGAATTCTTGTATCTCCGCACGTGCGCACCCCCTCGTCCAATAAAATGATATCTGACAATGAGATGTGACCTTCAGCTTCAGCTGACAGATGTCATTGTTCTCATCACATTAGCTTGTGAATGTTTGCAGCCTGACAGATCAACTTTGTTTTCTCCTCCACATGTGACGGCAGGACCCGCCCTGCTCTGCTCTGATTGGTTGGTACTTGTTGCCTTTCATTGGGTTGCTTAGATTTAGGCGTGAGGACTGATGATTGGTTCGGGTTAATATCTGGCTAAGCCAGTCAGAACAGGGCCCCAAGTACAGCGAGCAGCTGGTGAGGAAATATATCAGAGGGGAAAAATAAAAAGGGACAGTTTATGATTGTGATGGTTTGAAATATGAGGATCGGTGTGTGACCGTGTGAAGATGATCAGCTGTGAGACTCTCACAGTCGATGGTTTGACACCTGGCAGCTCTGATTGATCAATCTGCTGAGAACTGATCATCAATCAATAACTGATACAACTAACAAAACTATTAAAGCTGCATTTTAGTTGTTCTTTGTGATGAAAAGATTTGTTGTTTCTTTCAGCTCGTTCCTTCAACTTTCTTCTGCATCAAATAAAACCATCACATTCAGATCAATACTGTCAACTCTGATTGGAAATCAATCAGCTGATTGATGTCAGTCTGACCTCTGACCTGTATCTACAGTACTGACCTGTGATCTTGAGCTCCACCTGTTTCTCCATCAGGTTGTCTTCCACGCTGTTGTAGGCTGTGCAGGTGTCGGGGTCTCTGTCTCTGTCTGTGGGGTGTTTCAGGGTCAGACCGAGGTCGCCAGTTCTCAGGGAGCTACCAGAGTAAAGATGCTGCCCATTTGCATGATGGGTAGTGTAATATTAGTGACATACCTGACATGAAATGCCTAAAACGTAGTAAAAGAGCTCCAGAAACAAGAAGTCCAACAGCCAGGAGAACCAGGAGAGCTGTGGCCCAGGATGGGAATCATTCTGTGGGAACCAGAAACATAAAGAACATGACCTCTGACCCCTGATCTGTATCTACAGGAGGTTTTAGGGTTAGTTGCTGACCTTTAACCTGCAGCTGTACGTTCGTCACTCTCTGTTCTCCCTCTATCCCCCTATTGAACCATCTGACGGTGCAGGTGTAGTTCCCACTGTCAGAGAGGTGGATTTTGTCAGATTGAGGCGGAGGTCTCCAGTTTCCAGAGCGCCAGTCTTCATGGATGTTCGGTCGCTGTAAAGCTGGTTTTGGTCTTTGAGTTCGTCACCTTCCTGCTGACGCTGGTGGACGTTTGAAGGACTGAGATCGTAGCGGCTCCACACCACTGAGGGCTCGTCCAGTTCAAAAGTCTGAGACTCACAGGGCGGCAGGACAAACGGGTCCCCCTCATACACCTCCACAGCTGAGGCATGCTGGGAAACTGTGAGGTGACACAGACAGAGAGGGTCAATGACAGCAGCCTTATTTCATGTCATGAGTGAATGTGGTCCTCTGCGGTGTGTGCAGCCTGTAAACTGTGCTGCTGAAGCTCAACTCAGACTCTGTGAATGAAGGCCAACATTTACATCCACATGTGACGCTGCTGTCAGCAAAGCATCATTATTACGTTTGTGAACAGAAGCCGTCAGAATGTGAGCGAGCTGCAGGGATCTAATCCTGAAGAACAGAAGTGAGGACAGTGTGACTGTCTTCTACATTCATCAGGATTTAAAGACACAGTGAACATCTGCTGCCTTTAATCTGTTCTTCATGTGATCTGTGAAGAAAACATGGTCCTGGAGCTGAAACACACTGATGAAGTGAAGATGACACAGATCCACATTAAAGACACGACGTTGGACCGAGGTGACGATCAGATCAGAGGGAGGAAGGTTATCTTACCGTGCACGAGGATCCACAAACATCTCCATCTTCCTGTCACAACTACAACAAGCACAAAGTCCTCTTTACTGAGCTTCACTTCAGAAACACATGGAGGACATCAGTTCACAGCCAGCCGTCACTGTGCTCCTCCTGACCGTCCACTGACACCAGGACTGAACTGAACTAAACTTTGAACATCGGGGCTCCTCACACGCCTCTCTGGCCGTTTCCTCCTCACAGTTTAGTTTCACTTTATCTGACAGTTGTGGCGCAGATAGTTTTCTCCGTCTGAACCTCCAGCTGAAGATAATGTAATGAATTTGACATATTGGACTCGCTAAGCTCTACTTTTCACTGTTTCACTGGAAACAGCACAAAAAGTGAAGCTTGGTTGTTTATTTTTGGACGAACTCGTTTAAGTTTAAACTCGGGGCGACGGGGGAGAAACACCTGCCGATAAGAATATCCGCCATTTTGTGTCGATACCTGCGGAGTGTAGCCGGTGAAATGAGAGTAGAAGTGGAGTTAGTTGGTCAGTGTTTGGACACAGAGTGGTTGTCAGTGTGTAGCTCCACTTACTGATGACTGAAGGCAGCTTCTCCTGCCTGAATCAGCCTGTGGAGGAGGCCGAGACGAGCCGCCGCTCTCCCGCTGTCTGACGCACTAGACGCGGCTGGAGAGCAGCTGCTGGTGTCGGTGAATAATCTGTGGTTGTATTTACAGTCCAGGACTGATGAGGAGGCAGAAGAGGACATCCAGGAGTCTGAAGGTGGATTTAATTCATACAAATATAACTTCATCACTGAGCAACAGTCAGCAGGAACACGTCGGCTCTTAGTGTTAGTACTTAAAGTAGCCAGTTACGTTACTTGAGTATTTCTGCTCCTGATTACTTCTCAGAGGAAGAGATTCTCATTTTTACTTTGCACATAAATGTTTTAAATAAACAACAGATGACCAGATTGAAACGTGTGTGTTGACTCCACCACAGCGTCATGACGTCATCTAGTGGACTGATCCAAGTCCAGCAGCTGATGTTCTGACAGCAGACATGACGTCAGTGAGACAAAACCCACCTGAACACACCTGAGACTTTCATATTTTATAATAAAACAACAGGTTATTAGAACAATTTCTGCCTCTTGGTTAAATCAACTTGTCAGTGTTTGTTTTTAATCAGTTATTTAACACTCCAAGCTCCACAGGAAGTCTCCACAGTCATGTACAGAAGGGAAGTGACTGTTTTAGAAATGACATCAATAACATTCAAAGTAAATATTATATAATGAGAGATCGTCCTCTGGAGTCACTGGTGTTACCGTGTGACAAAAGTCTTTTATTTTGAAATAAAACTCACACTGATGACATCACTTTCTTTCCTGCAGATCTGTGAAGACTAGTGATGGGATACTCGATTCCTTTTACTGACTCGAGTTTGTATGAGTCATTCACTAAAGTGAATCGGGTTTTCGAGTCACTTGAGTCACTTGAGTCAGTCACCCACAGTGTGCGCCACGGAATGTACAAACAAGTTCCAAACCACTGTAGTCCCCAAATCATTGTGAAAAAGACTAAAAATCAAGAAGTCTCCAAGGTAAAACATTTATTTTTCTTTCTTTCTCTCTTAGTAAATGCAAATAACCCATAACCCAAACAGCGAATAAAATAACATTCAGTGCAAAACAGTGCAACAGCGCCTAACCCTAATAAAATGTATGAAACTGTGCACAAATACAAAAAACTAAGTTTAAATAACCTAAACAATAGTGCAAAAATATTAATATTCTATCATTCAATGGCGCGTCATTATAATAAAATGTATGAAACTGTGCACAAATAGAGTTTCTCGGGTAAGGGAGGGGCTCTACGAGCCGGGAGGGAGAGCGAGTGAGCTGTGAGCTGCTGGGTCAGTCAATCGTTCTTTAAACAAGGTTTATTTTATTTTCAGTATACAAAAGTGCAATACAAATTCTGAAACAGGCACTGTAGTTATCATCACCCACCCCTTGTAGTCCCGCCCCGTCCGGCAAGTCATTCAGCAGATGGATATACCCCAAAGTAAAAAAAGAGAGAAAGAGAGAAAAATAAAATAAAATAAAATATATAAAAGAAAAAATAGGAAAAAAATGGATTAATGGATTTCAGCAATACAGCTCAGCTCGGGGCAGAAAGGAGAGGAAACAGGGGAGTTGAGTTGAAATAATGACCAGAGCCGTTGCTTCAGCCACGGAGCTAATACAGCAATTAGCTTGATACATTTACGCAATTGCAGTTAGAATAACAGTTGTGTGGCACGTCTCCTCTTTGCAGTTAGCTGGCGGTAGCAGTGGTGAGTCAGTGAACGAGTTAATGGAGACAATGACTCGTAACTCCCGAGTCAGTAAAAAGAATCTCGAGTTTTGAACGATTCGTTCATGACTCGCACAGCACTACTCAAAGTTTAGTTTCACTTTCACTGACAGGTATGGCGCAGATCGTTTTCTCCGTCTGAACCTCCAGCTGAAGGTAATGTAATGGATCTAACATGTTCGACTCGCTAACACAAGCTATATTTGTCATTTGTACACCGGAAACAGCACAAAAAGTGAAGTTCGGTTGTTTATTTATCGACGAACTCGTTTAAGTTTAAACTCGGGGCGACGGGGGAGAAACAACTGCCGATAAGAATATCCGCCATTTTGTGTCAATACCTGCGGAGTGTAGCCGGTGAAATGAGGGTAGAAGTGGAGTTAGTTGGTCAGTGTTTGGACACAGAGTGGTTGCCAGTGTGTAGCTCCACTTACTGATGACTGAAGGCAGCTTCTCCTGCCTGAATCAGCCTGTGGAGGAGGCCGAGACGAGCCGCCGCTCTCCCGCTGTCTGACGCACTAGACGCGGCTGGAGAGCAGCTGCTGGTGTCGGTGAATAATCTGTGGTTGTATTTACAGTCCAGGACTGAGATGAAACACTTTTTTTCCCCTTTAAAAAATAAATAAATAAATACATAAATACATAAATATGTAATTTAGTCTCTAAATAGGTGGGGGGTCGAACACAGCCAAAACAGACTTGACGACAGTCTAACTTGGTTAAGCATCTTTGAGTATAGAGTAACACTATATAAGCTTAATTTCTTATCAATATTCATATTATTACTCCACGGTCTGTTACATACAGGCCACAGTAACAGACAGACAGTCCTGCCAAGTTTCCCGTAAAAGGATATGACCTCAGTGTCCTCAGCTACGTCACACAGTTAAAGCACACTGGTTGTGAGCAAAAGATATTATCGGCTGGTGCAGAAAACTGTTTGACCAATCAGGAGCTACACTTAGTCTTTAACGTTATCATTTTATTTGTTCACTAAATATGTAAAACATTTTGTCCTTTTTCTCTTTTTCAAAGGTCACTTTATACTTAGTTTTAGTTTTAGTCTCGTTTTTGTTCTGAAATAATTATTTTATATTAAAATGAATAATAGTTCAGTTGATGTGTATGAATGATTCGTGTTTCCTCTCCAGATGAAAGTGTGTGTGAGTTGAGCAGCATGAATCAGTTTGAGGACAGAGAAGAGGGAGGCCCTCCCTCTGAAACCACTGGACCTGGACTTGGACCCAGCTGTGTTTCCTTCAAGAGTGACCGTACAAATCCTCGTTACATTAATTTTAAAGGACAACCACCTCCTGCTGTAAAGAGGTGAGTATGGAGTAAGATAGCTATCAAAAAGATGTGTGCATGATTCTAACCATTCGTATTCGTAATGTTAAACAGATTTGTATGTCAAATCAAATTGTTGTACACAAAATTCTGCTGTCATACACGTGAGTCTGAGAAATTGTTCGGGTTAGGATTGTTTTTATGTGAGTATGGATCTAAAATCTGTGAGTGTAAAGTCTTGTGAGTACAACTCTAATTTCTACGACTACGAAGTCTTCCCTGTGAGCACGAATTCAAGTTTGTGGGTATGAGTAGAAAAGTACTGAAATACGTACCTACGTTACGTAGGTCACAGGCAGGTCACAGGAAAAAGCAATCGAACCGTGATTCCTCCAAACGTGCATGCGCCAAAGTCAAGTGTAAAAGCTTAATGGTCATGTTTAACTTTTCTTTTCCATATCATTCATCTGATGACAGACGTCTCATGGTTTTCATTTTAGCGCGACTGGCTGTATTATTGATTCCCGTGAGTTTGCTTATAAATTCCGATTCAGCCATTAGCTTACCTTCGTGCTAGCACTAAGAGGTCTGCTATGGTCCGTTCAGCATTCACCCAGCAGCTAGCTCACTTCTTCTGATGAAAGTGGCCACCCCCAGGACCATAACGTGAAACATGATCATGTTAAGACTAAGAATATAATTTTAACATTTAGCCATACACATATTATCAAAACTATTACAGAATAAAAACTAATTTATGCTTGTATGTTTGGGTCTATAGGTAAGTGTGTGACAACTGCTGTGACAAAATAATTTCCCAGTCTGGGATCAATAAAGTAATTCTATTCTATTATAACGAAACACTTGTAACTCCTGTTACAGTTATTGAGACATTATTGTAAGGATGGCTGATACAAATTAAGGTTTTCAAATAAAGTATTTTTTATTAAACAATGACAGACAACAAGAATGTGTGTGTGTGTGTGGAGAGAGAGAGAGAGAGAGAGAAAGAACAATTGTGAGAACAACAAAAGTATAGAAGGGGGAATATTAATAAATACAAGTATTTTAAGTTGGGGGGATGAAAATTCTACAACTATTTACAAAAAAGCAATCCAAAAAATTTGAAAAAACAAAACAAAACAAAACAAAGGTTCCTTTGTGAAAGGGACATCCTCTTTCTCATCTGTTTCCTGGGCCCTAAAATGCAGAGTAAGAATAGCCTATAATCCATATTTATTTCAGAATGATTTTCATGTATTATAAACTGTTCTGAAATAAAAAGCATATGTATGTGTATATATAATATAGTTCAGATTCAGCTATCACTAAAATAGAATGTTTGGTCAGTAGTTTGGGACTCACTGCTTTGCAGTAGGAACAGAGGAGAACATTTCTGGTGCATGCAGACTGTGTGACTCAATACAGCTCTCAATACAATCAGAGAAATGTTTATATTTTCTGGAAACCAGAAGATTAAATCGCAACGACCATATAGCTCATATATGTATTTTTTCACCCCAAATCCAATGCCACCACCTGTGAGCCTACAGTTGTGGAGATAAATTAGACCTGCATGCGGGACTACAAGGAAGACAATGAGCAGTAACCAAGTAACTGTCATGTTGTTTTTTTCACAAATATGGGAATGATTAGGGCTGCTCGATTATGGAAAAAATCATAATCACAATTATTTTGGTCAATATTGAAATCACGATTATTTAAACGAGTATTTTTTAGTTTGGAATCAGGATGCATTTATCAGCATTTCTCTAAAAAAAAAAAACACTGTTTTATTTTGAAAAGTGACCGGATGTTATGTTGTTGTTTTGCTGCGTGACTTCCTGTCTGCTATGTGCTAAATTCGGCTTATTGCTACGTCGTGGCTGCGATTCGCCAGAAGGGCTCTGGACTGCTGGAGCTGAGACGCAGCAGACACGCAGCGCAGCGGACCTGGTGGAAGTTAACACATAGACAGAAACCATCAGCTCCGCTGCCGTGGCCGAGACATAACCAGCGGACACGTATCCAGTCAGCATGGCCGCATTGAATGCTTTGGGGGAGGGATTGAATTGCGCATGCGCGTGTCTTTCAGAAAATCTCTAGGCCTACTGTACAAATGCCAAATAAATCGTTTCAACTCGATTATATTAGTTTGGAGATCGTTTGACCCAAAAATCGAAATCACGATTAAAATACGATTAATTGCACAGCCCTAGGAATGATAGTCAAAAATATCATTAAAATGCATAGTTTTATATAAAACAGCATCACATGTTTTCACCAGCCTATACAAGGGCCCAATTACATTTCTTTTCATGGGGCCCAAAATCCCTGGCGGCCCCCCTGGCTGTTAATAACATGAAAAGTAGATTATTGTTGATTTTAAACAGCAACGTTCTTCAGACAGACAGTAAGTTGTGGTCATGTTGCTCTCTGTTGATGTCCTCATTAAATCCAGTCCGACCAGTTGCCCTGATGATCTTCATGTTCTCAGAGTGATGATGGAGCTCACAGTCCTTGTTCTGTGTAAAAATACTTTAAGAAGTTCAGCTGAGGAAAATATGAAGCTTCAGAAGTCTGAGCTAAAGTGGAGATCCTCCAAAGAGTTTTTAGTCTGATGTATCTGACAGTAAACTTTGTTATCTGTCAAAATGAATTCATGATCCACAGACTGAAATCATTCAGCTTCATCTTTTACTGGACTCTGCTGTGTTGATCCTTTTCTTGTTGATAGCTGCTAGTTTCTCCAGCAGCTTCTGTGTCTGAAGAATAAAAAGTGAATTAACATCTCTGGTGGTTTTCCTCTCTGTCCAACAGGAGACCAGCCTCTACTGGACATGGACCTGGACCTGGACCTGGACCTGGACCTGGACATGGACCTCGACCTGGACCTGAACATGGACCTGAGCCCAGCTGTGTTTCCTTCAGGAGTGACCAGTCAATGGATGATATCATTAATTTGAAACAAGAACATTCCTCAGACAGACAGTAAGTTGTTGTCATGTTGCTCTCTGTTGATGTTTGTCCTCATTAAATCCAGTCCGACCAGTTGTCCTGATGATCTTCATGTTCTCAGAGTGATGATGGAGCTCACAGTCCTTGTTCTGTGTAAAAATACTTTAAGAAGTTCAGCTGAGGAAAATATGAAGCTTCAGAAGTCTGAGCTAAAGTGGAGATCCTCCAAAGAGTTTTTAGTCTGATGTATCCGACAGTAAAGTTTGTTATCTGTCAAAATGAATTCATGATCCACAGACTGAAATCATTCAGCTTCATCTTTTACTGGACTCTGCTGTGTTGATCCTTTTCTTGTTGATAGCTGCTAGTTTCTCCAGCAGCTTCTGTGTCTGAAGAATAAAAAGTGAATTAACATCTCTGGTGGTTTTCCTCTCTGTCCAACAGGAGACCAGCCTCTACTGGACATGGACCTCGACCTGGACCTGAACCTGGACCTGAGCCCAGCTGTGTTTCCTTCAGGAGTGACCAGTCAATGGATGATATCATGAATTTTAAACAAGAACATTCACCAGACAGACTGTAAGTTGTTGTCATGTTGCTCTCTGTTGATGTTTGTCCTCATTAAATCCAGTCCGACCAGTTGTCCTGATGATCTTCATGTTCTCAGAGTGATGCTGGAGAAGAAAATTCATAGTCCTTGTTCTGTGTAAAAATACTTTAAGAAGTTCAGCTGAGGAAAATATGAAGCTTCAGAAGTCTGAGCTAAAGTGGAGATCCTCCAAAGAGTTTTTAGTCTGATGTATCTGACAGTAAAGTTTGTTATCTGTCAAAATGAATTCATGATCCTCAGACTGAAATCATTCAGCTTCATGTTTTACTGGACTCTGCTGTGTTGATCCTTTTCTTGTTGATAGCTGCTAGTTTCTCCAGCAGCTTCTGTGTCTGAAAAATAAAAAATGAATTAACATCTCTGGTGGTTTTCCTCTCTGTCCAACAGGAGAACAGCATCTACTGGACATGGACCTGAGCCCAGCTGTGTTTCCTTCAGGAGTGACCAGTCAATGGATGATATCATGAATTTTAAACAAGAACATTCACCAGACAGACTGTAAGTTGTGGTCATGTTGCTCTCTATTGATGTTTGTCCTCATTAAATCCAGTCCGACCAGTTGTCCTGATGATTTTCATGTTCTCAGAGTGATGATGGAGGTTAGAGCAGGATTAGTATTTTTTTTAGTACATTTACATTCTCACATGTGAAAACTTGCCAGTAGAACCAGTCTTCATCTCTTGAGTCCAGTTTAACATTTGTCTGATGGCTGGTTGAGTGTAACATAATGATTTTATTCAGGCTAGCAGATGCTAGCTGTTAACAAAGGTTAATTGTGACTCCACTATGTTCCTCCATCAAGTCATCATTTTCTGGTTTTCAGTCATGTGACCACAGAAGTTGAGACATGTCAGTTGTGGCCATTTGTCAAAAAATCTGAATCAAAATGCAAATCAAAGAGTAACCCTTGTACGCAGGCAAAACAAGTTCAGTGTCCAAACAAAGTTCCTTTTCCTGTTCCAAATCCTGCAGCCTCTCCTGCTCTGGTAAGAAACTACAGGCCCACCCAGGTGCATCATGGTCCTGCACTTACCCTTCTACTTATATAACCCAGGGTGCCCACAGTGTTACCCAAAGCTAAAACAAAACAAAATACTAAGTAGACAAAACTAAACATGCTAAAAGAGGAAATTATTAAACTAAACAGATAACTAGCAAAATAAAATGCTGTCAAACTCTAAATAAGCTAAACATGTAGGATAATCAAACAAAAAGTAAAGCTTGTTATTAGCAAAATTATCAATTAACAACAAACAAATATCTCTTTCACAAGGACATGGAGCAGCCAGCCAGTGGGAAGAAGAAGTCAGCCAGGAGTCTGAAGGCATAAAGTTTATCAAGTCATGTCATCCTTGGATGGTTAATGTTTAACTAACTATATAAATGCAGTTATTCAACAAAAATTAACACAGTTATTTTAAAGGAGAGAATGTTTTTGGTTTAGAAGTGGTCCTAGCCCCGAGGGACGCCAGTTTCCAGAAAGTAGGGTTTGGACAAGGAGCCGTGCCATGTGACCTGAAATGTGCAATTTGTCGCTTACTGTTGGTGCGTCTGTTTTGCTGCTGTGTTTCCTGCGTGTCTCACCTGGTCTCTGGTGCTGTGTTCTACTCGTGTCTACCTGAGTTGTTTTAGTTTTACACTTTTGCATTTCTGTTTTCTTTTTCCTGCTTTTTTGCTTGTCTTTTCGATTTGGGGGATTTCGCTTCAAGTATTAAAGAAAAAATATAGATATGACAGGAAACAGGATGAGAGAGTGGGGGAGACATGCAGCAAAAGGTGGTATTTTCCTGAGTTGAAGCAGAAGTTAGAGGTGTAGAGGGTGAACACAAACGGCGACAGTACAGTTCCCTGAGGTGTGCCGATGTTGCTCATCACCATGTCAGACAAGCAGCCTTGCAGCCTGATATACTGCGACCTGTTTGTCAGATAGGCCGTAATCCGTGCCAGGAGGTTCTGGTCCACCTGCATCATTGAGAGCTTCAAGGCCTGCTGGTGTGGCTGGACAGTGTTGCAGGCATTGGAGAAGACAACGAACATGATCCTCACAATGCTGCAGCTGTGGCTTCCTTAACTTTGGTATACACTAGGTCCAAGTTCTTATCCCCTCTGGTATTGCAGGTCACACCAGTGAAGTTGGTCAGTGTCTTTGAGATATTAACATGGATGATAAGGTCCTCAGTCAGCAGCCCAGCTGCTCCTGATCCTGGTCCTCCATCATCCACCCCTGCTGATGCCCTGGCAGACCTCGAGTCCATCCTCCCGAGGGCTTCCGCCCTCTGCCTGTGCCATCTTGTTGCCCTCCTGTGTTTTACTGGTCGCTCAATGCCCCCACACCCTCTGCCCTTTGCCCAAAAATCCCCAGTTGGCAGTTTTCTCTTTTCTAGTTTCTCCTCACAGGGTTTTGGGGTTGATGAAGTGAATGCAGTACGCTTCCGCAGGTTCCTGTCTGGCCGTTGTGTAGATAATCACCCAAAAGCAGCATATGAAGAAGTTAATAACTTTCAGGTCACACAAATCAGACAAATTAAACATTAAACTCAAGTTTGGCTTGAGGCCTGTTTTTTTTTTCATGTCCTGTTTTTGATCTGAGCGTAAAATCCAAAGTACGAAAAACAAACCGGTATTTGTTTTTTGGTATAAGATTCATGAAAAAACAATAAATATTGGATCAATCTTTTATTTTCCAATGTTGGAGTTTCATTTGAATACAAGTTTATTGTGACTGTACACCAATTTGTACTGGACAGTTAGCATCCAACTAGCTTGTGTTAGCTGTGTGTTCCTGTCCACACTATTAAATGGGTTCAAGAGCTGGAGGGACTAAACCAGACAAGCTGCTGATCAAACCCAGTAAACTGACTGACTGTTGATTCACAGTGGGATCAGCAGTACGACCCACACTGAGGAAGCCATCTGATTCAATGATGTCATCAACACTTTTTAGTCAAAGGACCTTCAGCTTGTGTTTGTCTCTGAGTGGACAGACACAATGTGACTGATTCTTCATGATTTCTCCACAGAGTTGACCAGGAGAGCTCAGAGGTTCCCAGAGGTCCATCTGTCCAGCAGCATCAGACACACCTGGACTCCATATTTATGGTCTGTACATGAACAACAACTACTTTCACGTCCAGTCTGTTCACAATAATCTCCATGCTGGACTTTTGAGACCAGTGGTGAACCTGTCAAACATGGATCTTATGTTTGGCTCCATGATGTTAATTTGTCTCATTCACATAATATTCTGTTTCAGCTGCTGGAGGAGAACATTGTCACTTTTGTGAAGAACGAGCTGAAGAAGGTCCAGAGGGTTCTGAGTTCAGATTACCCAGAATGCTTTGAGAGTCAGAGAGAGGATGAGGAGGTGTTGGACGGTGAGGATGAAGAGCAGAGGAGGAGCAGCAGAGAGGCATTTCTGAAGATCACACTTCACTTCCTGAGGAGAATGAAGCAGCAGGAGCTGGCTGAATGTCTGCAGAGCAGTAAGAGGATTTCTCTAAAGATTTAACATGATGGATCAATGAGACATTTATTGGAGTCTCAACAGATGATGGAATACCTGTTTATATGCAATGTTTAGGGGAAGGAAATTTTCTTTATAAATAACTTACTGAACTTTTTTGTTGTGTGTTTATTTAGAAAGTCATTCTGGAGTTTGTCAGCGTAAACTTAAATCTAACCTTCAGAAGAAGTTCCAGTGTGTGTTTGAGGGGATCGCTAAAGCAGGAAACCCAACCCTTCTGAATCAGATCTACACAGAGCTCTACATCACAAAGGGAGGGACTGCAGAGGTCAATGATGAACATGAGGTCAGACAGATTGAAACAGCATCCAGGAAACCACACAGACCAGAAACAACAGTCAGACGAGAAGACATCTTTAAAGCCTCACCTGGAAGAGATGAACCAATCAGAACAATGATGACAAAGGGAGTGGCTGGCATCGGGAAAACAGTCTTAACACAGAAGTTCACTCTGGACTGGGCTGAAGACAAAGCCAACCAGGACATACAGTTCACATTTCCATTCACCTTCAGAGAGCTGAATGTGCTGAAGGAGAAAAAGTTCAGCTTGGTGGAACTTGTTCATCACTTCTTCACTGAAACCAAACAAATCTGCAGGTTTGAAGAGTTCCAGGTTGTGTTCATCTTTGACGGTCTGGATGAGTGTCGACTTCCTCTGGACTTCCGTAACACTAAAATCCTAACTGATACCACAAAATCCACCTCAGTGGATGTGCTGCTGACAAACCTCATCAGGGGAAACCTGCTTCCCTCTGCTCGCCTCTGGATAACCACACGACCTGCAGCAGCCAATCAGATCCCTCCTGGATGTGTTGACATGGTGACAGAGGTCAGAGGGTTCACTGACCCACAGAAGGAGGAGTACTTCAGGAAGAGATTCAGAGATGAGGGGCAGGCCAGCAGAATCCTCTCCCACATCAATACTTCACAAAGTCTCCACATCATGTGCCACATCCCAGTCTTCTGCTGGATCACTGCTACAGTTCTGGAGGATGTCTTGAAGACCAGAGAGGGAGGAGAGCTGCCCAAGACCCTGACTGAGATGTACATCCACTTCCTGGTGGTTCATTCCAAAGTGAAGAACGTCAAGTATGATGGAGGAGTTGAGACAGATCCACACTGGACGACAGAGAGCAGGAAGATGATTGAGTCTCTGGGAAAAATGGCTTTTGAGCAGCTGCAGAAAGGAAACCTGATCTTCTATGAATCAGACCTGACAGAGTGTGGCATCGATATCAGAGCAGCCTCAGTGTACTCGGGAGTGTTCACACAGATCTTTATAGAGGAGAGAGGACTGTACCAGAACAAGGTGTTCTGCTTCATCCATCTGAGCGTTCAAGAGTTTCTGGCTGCTCTTCATGTCCATCTGACGTTCATCAACTCTGGAGTCAATCTGATGTCAGAAGAGCAGTCAATCTACCATGAATCACTTGTGACAGAGTTACTCCAGACTGCCGTGGACCAGGCCTTAAAGAGTCTCAATGGACACCTGGACTTGTTTCTCCGCTTCCTCCTGGGTCTTTCACTGCAGGCCAATCAGACTCTCCTAAGAGGTCTGCTGACAGAGACGGGTAGGAGCTCAAAAACAAATCATTTGATCGTTGAGTACATCAAGGAGAAGATCAGTGAGAATCTGTCTCCAGAGAGAAGCATCAATTTGTTCCACTGTCTGAATGAGCTGAACGATCGTTCTCTAGTGAAGGAGATCCAACGGTACCTGAGTTCAGGAAGTCTCTCCACAGATGAACTGTCTCCTGCTCAGTGGTCAGCTCTGGTCTTCATCTTACTATCATCAGAGGAAGATCTGGACGTGTTTGATCTGAAGAAATACTCTGCTTCAGAGGAGGCTCTTCTGAGGCTGCTGCCAGTGGTCAAAGCCTCCAACAAAGCTCTGTAAGTGTGAAGTTTGGTCAGAATGCAGTTAATGTGCTGTTATTGACCGAAATAGACATAATTTTCTTGCTCTGCTCATTATTCTTTATCCAGACTGAGTGGCTGTAACCTCTCAGAGAGAAGCTGTGAAGCTCTTTCCTCAGTTCTCAGCTCCCAGTCCTCTAGTCTCAGAGAGCTGGACCTGAGTAACAACAACGTGCAGGATTCAGGAGTGAAGCAGCTGTCTGTTGGACTGGAGGGTCCACAATGTGGACTGGAAACTCTCAGGTCAGATAGTTCATAGTTTGTCTCAAAGTATTTCAGTTATTCCTTATAAATTTGAATTCAATTCAATTTAGACGGTGTGTCATTTAAGAACTCTTATGTTTTGACACCATGCAATATATTTTTATTTTATGTCTGTTTAATCCAGATTCAGACATTTTGATTGTTCAGATCTCCAACATGTTTAGAGTAAAACAGAACACAAGTTCACATGTGCTATGATGATATTATAAATACTGTATCACCTAATGTCTTTTTTACTGTTCACACTCCAGGCTGAGTGTCTGCCACCTCTCAGAGAGAAGCTGTCAAGCTCTGTCCTCAGTTCTCTGCTCCCAGTCTAGTCTGAGAGAACTAGACCTGAGTAACAACAACCTGCAGGATTCAGGAGTGAAGCAGCTGTCTGTTGGACTGGAGGGTCCACAATGTGGACTGGAAACTCTCAGGTCAGGATTCATTATAATATTTCATGATTCTATGTAACTTTACAATTGGAGCAGGTCTAGACCATACTCAGCCAGACAGGGTCATCTATTTGGAATAAAAAACATTTAGTCACTTTTCACATACGTATAAATACTTAAATAAATAAATAATTAAATAAATATAAAGAGGAAAAGTCAGAAGATCACCAAAATTATTACATTTCATCCTGAGGGGAGTGTGACTGCATTCTATTTAAAATGTGGGTCTGTCAGTCTCTTCTGCACTTTGGTCCTGATTGATTAATCTCAACAACCATTGGTTGATTTAGTTTAGACATTCATGCTCCCTTCAGGATGAAATGGAATTACTTTGGTGATCCTCTGACTTTTCATCTAGCCATCATCAGGTCATCATTTTTATCTGTACAGTATGTTGGTTCATGACCAAATATTAGCTAAAAATATAAGGCATTTCATTAGCTTCCGTTACATTTAGGGCATTTAGTGGAAGCTTTTGTCCAAAGCAGCTTACAGTAATTCATGCATTCATACACTGATGATGGTGGCTGCCATGCCTTGTGCCGACCAGCACATCAAGAGCATTTTGGGGTTCAGTATCTTGCCAAAGGACACTTGGACATGCAGACCAGTGGAATCAAAAACACCGAGACACTGGCTCTACCCCTGAGCCACAGCCACCCTGCAATTATACTCTGTGTTTAGTGCTGTAAATTATTAAGACAGATGTGCACTGAATTATCAGGACCCTCAGCTGATCTGTGATCTGTGTTGTTTTGTGTGTCTGCAGGCTGTCAGGCTGTCTGATGACAGAGGAAGGCTTTACTTCTCTGGCCTCAGCTCTGGACTCCAACCCCTCCCATGTGAGAGAGCTGGACCTGAGCTACAATTATCCAGGAGACTCAGGAGTGAAGCAGCTGTCTGCTCGACTGGAGGATCCACGCTGGAGACTAGACACTCTCAGGTATGAAGAATCCTGCTGCAGCCACATACAATCATTGTGAGACTCTGTATCTTGATTGTAGATGGTTCAGTGTCGGGAGGTCTGCTTTATTTACTCCACCTCCAGTTGTTCAGTTCAGGAAAAAAAGACAGCATGGCACTAAGTCAAGAGTCACGAAGAGATGAAGATCAGTGACCAGGAGAGTCCAGAGAATTCAAATTGAACACTGCACTTCTTTGAGTCCTCAGCAACAAACCTGCCTAGTATAAAGTAGATTGGATGAACGGTTCTGGAGACATGAAAACCACAGAAAGAAAGACGGAATCCTGGCTTCATAGTCAGATGTTCCTCTGGTCACATCTGGAAACATCATGTTTACAACAGCAAATTTCAAACTAAGAGACATTTTCCGTCATTGTTTCTGCTTTTAATGGCATCAAACATGACATGAAGTTCTCCTCACAGTAACTATTACTGCTGTAATATACATCAGATATCAATCCAGCACCAAACTATAGTAACATGAACATGTCAACACATGAAATGATGCTGTTTCTATCACAAACAGTTTCAGGGAAACTTGTGAGGTTCTGGAGGGAAACAGTCTGGGAGTCTCTGTCACTTGGTTTTGTGGCAGAGGTCAGGAACCAACGTCCAATGTTTTCTGATTGATTTATTACATATAAATTGTATTTGTTTCTTTGCACAGTAAAACAAAGCAGCAGAAACACAGCAAGAACAAAAAGCAGACTGTGCAGGTGAGATTCAGAAAAGCCCTCCAAGCTTCAAACAGGAATCGGACCTCAAAAGTTCTGACGTCCAAATACAAAAGTCCTATAATATAGAAACATAAGCACAAGTTGACATTGGATCAAACAGCAAGCGTAAGGTCGCCCACAGGAAACAGCAACAACATCCAATAACATAAAGATGAAGTGATAAATCCAACAAGAGGTTTGTGTGTGTTGTCAGATGTTGTCGTCCTCTTTCACACACACCAACATCCTGTGGCTCACTCTCAGTGTGTGAGGAGAGTGGCAGAGGTGAAGAGGTTCAGGGAGAACAGGGAGAAGCAGCCTGATGGACACATTGTGTTTCTGTGGATGAGAGTCATGTCATGTCCATGTTTGCATGCTGAAAGAGGATGTGCTGCTCTGACCCCCCTCCTCCTTTCAGGGTGGAGCCTGCTGGAGTCCGATGGTTGACACCAGGTCTGAGGAAGTGTGAGTGTGTTTTTACTTTGATTCATGAAAACACTGTGACATCACTCATTCACATCTGTGATGTCATCATCACACTGATGACACATTAATAACTGCAGCTGTGTTGTGTCTTTTTCTCTCCATCAGATTCCTGTGAGCTCACAGTCGACACAAACACAGTCAACAGAGACATCAAACTGTCTGACAACAACAGGAAGATGACACATGTGGAGGAGGATCAGTCATATCCTGATCATCCAGAGAGGTTTGAGGTTCTCAGCTGCTGTGTAGAACTGGTCTGACTGGTCGCTGTTACTGGGAGGTCGAGTGGAGAGGAACAGTTGATATATCAGTGAGTTACAGAAGAATCAGAAGGAGAGGAGAAAGAAAGGACTGTGTGTTTGGACTGAATGATCACTCCTGGTGTCTGAAGTGCTCTGATGGTGGTCATTACTCTGTCTGGCACAATAACAGAGAAACAATCATCTCCTCCTCCTCCTCCTCTGGTAGAGTAGCAGTGTATGTGGACTGTCCTGCTGGCACTCTGTCCTTCTACAGAGTCTCCTCTGACTCACTGATCCACCTCCACACCTTCAACACCACATTCACTGAACCTCTTCATCCTGGATTTGGGTTCTTCTGGTCCAGTCCTGGTTTAGTGTGTCTGTGTGGTGTTTAGTCTGCAGAGACTCCTCCTGTCACAGAAACATTGTCAGTGCTGAACAGTTGAGTCTGTACAGGATCACAGTCACATCAATCTTTCAGCCTCTTTCCACATTATTCTCAGATATAATCAGAGGGATTGAGCACAGAGTAGCACTATATGCTGATGATTTATTATTATATGTTCAAGACCTAGTAAATTGTGTTGATGGAATAGTAAATCTGTTAGAGGCCTTCGGAATATTTTCTGGTTATAAGCTGAATATCACAAAGAGTGTATGTTTTCCTATTAACCAGTTAGCAAAATTGATTTCTCCTGACGTGCTGCCCTTCCATTTATCTCCTAGTGGCTTTAAATACTTTGGTGTAAACATCTCACATTCCTTTAGCTCACTTTATAAGAATAACTTTGTGGAATTGACTGAGAAGATTAAATTAGACCTACAGAGATGGAGTCCCTGTCTTCCTCCCCAAATCTTATTTTAAATCACTTAACGCCACTTTACTTTCTTACATCTGGGCAGGCAAGCCCCCCCAGGATTCAAATATCTATTCTCCAGAGGCCCAAACAAGATGGGGGCCTTGCACTTCCCAATAAGCAGTTGTATTATTGGGCCGCTAACCTCCAGAAGCTTAAAACATGGCATCATTCCCCTAACTGGTGTATTATAGAAGCTAGCTCTTGCACTTAATCCTCTCTACCCGCATTGCTTTTTGCTCCACTCACAACGCGCCCCTCTTAGTATACTAATAACCCTGTTATACTTTCCTCACTAAAAATCTGGAAACAGTTCAGGCAACATTTTGGATTAAAATCTTCCTCTGTCCTTTCCCCTATTTTCAATAACCACCTCTTTCTACCTTCTTTGCTAGACCCAGCTTTTAAATTATGGAAAAAGAAAGGCCTGGTTTCTTTCTGTGATCTTTTTCTAGATGAAACATTTGGTAGTTTGGAAAACCTTGTTACTAAATTTGGCCTGTCAATTCATGGTCGATTTAGATATTTTCAACTACGTAGTTTTGTGAGAATTCATTTTACATCTTTTCCTAAACTGCCTGAGAAGACTCTTTTAGAAAATATAATGTCTTTATCACAGGGGTTAAAATTTTCCATCGCTATGACGGAAATCCGTCAACTCGGCTCTCGTAAGGTCCCGTGGTCCCACCAGAAAGGCAGAGTGAGAACTGCATATAAAAAAATAAACATTTCGAGAGCCTTTAAAAATTCCTACAGTAGTACAGACCATGAATGCAACACTCTGCATATCCTAGCAACATTCAACCCATAAGTCCGTGCGTTTTTGTTGACAGAAGTGGTAGCTCCAGTCGTCGCCGGTAGTAGAAAACTACCAGTGGCGTGGCGTGGGGAAAATTTCCGAGGAAGCCAAGTGAGATACAACCTCTAAGCTGTGTATGTTTTAAGGGGGTGGGGGCAGAAAATCGTACGTTGCAATTTATATGTTGCTACTTCATGTAGTCGGATGAACTATTAGAGCGCCCAGCATCATTTTACCGGGACTTACACACGCTTGTTATCTAACCGACACTTTGAGCACCGACGCGCTCTCTCACTCTCTCTCCCTCAGTCACTCACGCACGCACGCACACACACACACACACACACACACACACACACACACACACACACACACACACACACAGAGTCCTCTTAAACATCTCATTAATTTATGCAACCACCCTCCCAAAAGCACAACCAGCTACTTAATGCACAGCACACATTTGATATCGGAAAGATGCGAATTCATTCACACACTCAATCAGAAGCCGTTAAGTTTTACGTCCACGTCAAACACGACTTGTACGCTCTATGTGAGATACACAAATGCTTTTCACTTTTCCTTATCGTTTATACATATAATAATAAATGTAAATGTTCATTATACAGCAACACAACAACCCAGTACCAGTGGCTATAAACAGCACACCTGACACGTAACGTACTGTACGTATTCAGACAGCCCGGCCCGTCATGGCCGCTGTCCGTGGTGCTCACTTTCTCCACATAAACAACAACAATAAACAACAACTTCAGTGGACTCACATGCTGCTTAATCAAAGCAAGCAAGACACAGTAAGGACTATGATCACATCAAAAATAACACACATTGCTAATTGGGCAGTTCAGTAACTATTAAGCTGCGCACAGAAAAAAAATTGCGTTTTGCTCACCCTATTTGAAAAGGAAGGCTGTCTCTCCAGGTGGCAAAGTGATCAATGACCATGTCGTAGAACTTCTCCACTGGCCTTTAGGTCCTCCACAACAACAGAGTCAATGGACATCATGGCCAAGTTGACAAGCCTGTCCTGTCCACATGTGTTCCTCACTAATCCTGACGCGTCCAAACAGCTTCAGTTTCACAGCACAGTCGATGTGATTTTTTGATTTGCAGTGCCTTTCAGTTGCCTGAGACAGGTTGGCAAGGTCGGTGAATCCTGTGGTAACCCAGGGATTGTTCAGAGAGCAGGAATCCTGGTCAAACAGGAGACAGGGCCAGCAAAATAGCCGCTAACGCTAAGATTGGCGCTAACGTTACCAGCTAGCCGCTCAGTGCGGACTGCGACGTAATTCTCCTCGTTGAAAGTCCGAAAACATTTCTTCTTGCTGCTGTAGAGGCAGTTTAGTAAAATCATTTTTTACTAAATACTCCAAATCTCCACCCTCCATAATTGCACTGAATAATTTTGCTAGCTTACGAAACTATCAACACAAATCTTCATTCATTGAGTTGCTGATGACGTACTGTGATTTGATTGGCGTGAAGCCAACGAGGTCGGGGCTTCCCTTGACAGTGTCCTGACCAATCACAGGGGAGCAGTGTCATGACAATAGCCTCACCTGATTGGTTAATCTTTCTTTTTTTTTTCACCAAGGGAGGCCAGCTCAGCTCGGCCTCCTCACAGACAGCAGAGTGCAGTACCATGTTTTCAACGCTCATTCACCACGTAACATTTATAGGGGCGCTGTTTTACACATCATAAAACGCTCAATGATTAATGAAGAGAGACGAGGAGGAGACGACAGAGACACAACACAGAAGGATTACGTAAACTGTTAAAAAAGTGTTTTTATTAAATTACGGTTATATTCTGAAAAAAGTGAGGAAGCCTGGCTTCCCTTGGCCTCTGCAAGAAAACGCCACTGAAAACTACATGTCTTTCTCAAAGCAGAAACGTACAATTGAAAATGAAAACCGTTGGTTTAACCCCGCCTGGACGGATCAATATTTATTTATGTTACCGCCAAGTTTAAATGCCAAACCGATGTGTTTAATTTGTAATGAGTGTGTCGCGGTTCTGAAAGATTACAGCGTGCGGAGGCACCACGTTGAGAAACACCCGACTTTCCGTGCAAACTTTCCCGAGGGATCTCAGGAGAGGGACCCGTGCAAACGTGCAGTTTGGTGCATCGTACAGTACGGAGCTGTATTACCATGGTATGTTCATGCACAGCCCAAGAGAGAGCTACAGAAAACTACAAACGTTACTACTAATGTGCACTAGTTTGTTTTTATGCACTTTGAAATGCTCCTCGAGGTCAAGGTTAATTTGAATTTAAGAGCACATCCGAACATTTTCCTATAGGAAAGACGGGCCCATATCAAAGGAGCACACGCTTTGCTTCGGTTTTGGCAGTATGGACGCGCTTCTACTGAAGGAAGGCGCCGATGTGTCGGAAATCGATAAACCGGTAAAAAATAAGTGGAGGTGGGCTTGGCTATGTGAAAAAGGTGACAATGGCATGGCTAAGGGATACATGGGGAAAAAGAGCTTGGGCTGGGGCTGGACGAGGACTGGTGGAGAGAGTCACTGCTTAGGATCAGCTCCACTTGCACTTGTGCTCATATGAGCCTTATTCAGTTTCAGCTTATTCAAGTGGTTCACAGGATGCACTATACTAAGGCCAGGCTAAAGAGATTATTTCCTGATACTAGGGGTGTAACGATACACAAAAATCACGGTTCGATGACGTACCTCGGTTTTGAGGTCACGGTTCGGTTAATTTTCGGTACAGTATGGGAACAAAATGCAAACATAAAGTGCTGCCTGATAATAAGTTAAATAAATTATTCTCAAATAAACAAAACATACAAAATAAGCTTTCCAATAAATAAAATATTCTCAAACAAAAAATATATGAAACTCCTCACAGCTTGTTAAAGGCTTTTAACAAAACTTTTCCACAAGTAAAGTGCAGCACTAACAGTTCCAGCATGTAGCCCTGTTCAGTTTTACTCAACCTTCATAATTTTTGCCAGAAAGATTAACTTGTCCACATTGACTCCACCCATGAGTTATTTGTGAGTACAGGCTTTCATTACGAAGATATAAGGACGACAACATGCACTTTTGGACGATTTATTGACAGTCGCGTTTTTTTGGACAGGCATCGACACAGTCACCTACACTGTCACTGTGTGCTCTGTAGCGCTCGTCGAACAGCGGTTTGCAGGTCGCAGACCCCGACATCTCCGTGTAAAATAGTAGTGTTCAAGCCACGTCAACATGAAAATACATATACATGACTTGGATCGATGAGCAGGGCGATCGGAATGTTCTTCCTGGTTAGCGAACATGGCCCAGGACCCCTCTGGAGACGGGATTCTCAAACCACACCTCCAGCACACCTGGGACCCTCACCAGTTAAAATTAACACCGAGTCAAACTGTCACACCGGAAACATACCCGATCTCAGCTGAACAATGTCGGCACACTGCCCTCGTTTTATCTACTTGTCTTTCTCCGTTGCATTATTTAACTAGGAAGCCGAAGTGTTCCCAAGCAGGAGACTTTAGCAACAAGTGAGGGTCTTTAAGCTCCGGTTTCTCGCTAGCGTTAGCCATGACGTAAACGGGCTGCACGTGTAGCTGCAGGCGGAAAATAAACACACGCAACTTCTGTTCCGGGAACTCACCCGTGCACAGCCCTGTACCGAACCGAGCGTCCTGTACCGAAGCTGTTCAATACAAACACATGTATCGTTACACCCCTACCTGATACGGACGATTCTTGTATCAGATGCTCTCTCTTCCCAGCAGACAACACACACGTTTTTCTCCCGCCCTAAGCTCAACTCCTTCTGGTCGTCTTTCTTCAACTCCCTCTCTGTAATTCTGGGCATCCCCTTGACCCCATGTCCCGTTACTGCTATTTTTGGTGTATCTCCTGTGGGCAGGTTTAATAAATATCAAGCTGACCTTGTTGCGTTTGCTGCCCTCATAGCCAAGCGACACATATTGCTACATTGGAAGAGTCCTAATCCCCCTGGCACAACCTCTTGGTTAAAAGATTTAATGTCTTTTCTTCATTTAGAAAAAATCAAACACAGTCAGAGGATCTGTGAAAAGATTTCACAGAATATGGGACCCCTTTCTCTCCTATGTCAACTCTTTAACTTTGATAGACTCTTAAATTTGACCAGAATTTCTCTCTCTTTTTTGTTTCTGTTATTTTGTGTTTCATTATTATTATTATATTATTATTATTATTTCTTTCTTTCTTTATTGTTATTATTATTATTATTATTGTTGCTGTTACTATTATTATTGCTATTGTTGCTATTCTATTTTTTTTTATTTTCTTATATTAACCACATGAAGTGAACATTGTACACACTGAGACTAGGATGGATGGGTGGGTGAATCGAGGGTGTCGGCTATATGGTATTTTGTCTGTACTTGTGCCTTACGGTAGTCTTCAGCTGTAAGTGCATCCTTAGCCGCCCCGTTTAGGGAGTGAGCCGTTGCAGCTATAAGGTCACTGAAAGTTGCGAACTGAGTGGCATCTGGTACAGGCGGTGCAGAGAGTGCTGAATTCATTCCACAGAAGGCTGGCTTCTTCAACTCTTCACCCTGAGCTGAAGCTGTCGGCAGCTGGGGTGTTTCTGGCCACTGATCTGGGGGGTTGTGAAGGAAAGGGGGTCCGCAGCTCCAGTGGCTATCAGTTGTCAGAGCAGAGAGTGGCTTCCCCCTGGTGATGTCATCGGCAGGGTTCGAGGCAGACTCTACGTAACGCCAGGTGTCACCAGCTGTAAGGTCTTGAATCTCGGCCACTCTGGTGCCCACGAACACCTTAAAACGGCACGACTCTGATGTCAGCCAAGTGAGGACGGTAGTAGAGTCAGTCCATAAAGTCACTTGTTGTATGGGCAAAGTCAGCTCGGTCCTAAGTAGCTTGGCTACCTGAGCTCCTGTCAAAGCAGCGCACAGTTCCAGACGTGGGATGGATTGCTGCTTCTTTGGAGCCACTCTTGACCGTGCTGTGATGAATGCTATTTCAACATTTCCGCTTGGACTCTCAGTTCTGAGGTATGCCACAGAGCCGTATGCCTGTTCTGAAGCATCACAAAACACATGGACCTCACGTCTGCTGCTGCGGGAGTCCAACTCAGGGCTGGTATAACCTCTTGGCAAGGTTAAGTGTTGCAGATTAGACAGCTCCTCTTCCCACTCTTTCCACGCATGCAGCAGCTGTTCCGGTAAAGCCGGGTCGTCCCAATCCCTCTTTTTCTCCCACAGGTGTTGGACAAGCACTTTAGCTCTTGTGGTGTAGGGCACAAGGAACCCCAGGGGATCGTATTGACTAGCCAACACTTTATAAATGGAGCGCATGGTGGGCTCAGCAGTTACAACTGCTCGGGACTTATAGGAGAGTGTATCAGTTTGGCAGTGCCACTGGAGGCCCAGGGCTGGTTCCTGATGGTCGGGTTGGCCCTGAGATATCCACTTCTCAGCACTGACAGACCTGTACTCTGCAGGGAGGTGACGAATAGTGTCAGCAGGGTCCGAAATTAACACCCGCCAAGCGCCAATGGCGGGTAAATTTTATGTTTGGCGAGTAAATCGCGGAGGTTATCCGCCACACTGGCGGGTAAATTTTTGTACCATAATAGTACGTAAAAGTGTACTGCGTTTTGGGACGCACACAAACACACACACAAAAACAGTGTGAAGACCCGCCCACACTCTGCCTCTGATTGGCTCTGACCCTGACATTTTGTCTAGCAACGAACACCTGTCAATCAGAGGCAGAGTAGAATGAGAGGGTGATTATCACTTTACGCCGGACAGCTGCTTATTACCGTAAGCAAATTTTCAAAGTATGTGGCGATATTTGGAAGGAGTCAAGCTTTGAAACTAAATAATAAATAAAATCGCCATCAGTAAACTGGACGCTGTCTGACTCTGTCACTCGCGGGGACGGAGGCTGTTTTCTCGGGGAAAGTTCACTGAAGTCTCGGTCGGGAGTTCGGACGGTCGCGGAGATTTAAGAGTTAAAGTTTTTTGCCGGTGACAGACGCTGTTTTTCGGGCAGAAATGTTATGAGGAGTCGGTCACACAGGCGGGAGGACAGACGCTTCTCCACGTATATCTGCTGTATTTTTTTCCTCATATAAGTTGCCAAAGACAGTTACAGTTATACGTTACTGTTGTTTGGTCCTGTAACGTTGCTTTGTGGGACATTTCTCTGTATTAAGTTGAGTGAAGGACCTGTGTAGTTATCAGACTGTCAGACCGACACGCCCTCGATACGTGCGGCCGGCTGATCCGTTCACACTGGTTCGGTTCGCCAACAATGGGCAGGCGGAGAATTGGTGCACTGAAGCTGCACACAAACGCGGTGTGTCTCGGGCTCAGGCTGAGCCTCTCCTCTCGACACCCACCGTGACGTCGCTTGTGTCAACGTCGTGCCTAATTTCAGACATAGAACAATTGATAGATAGATTTTCTTGCTTTTACTCCAGTTGAAAGCACATACATTCATCAATATACTTCAGCTTTGCTGTGGCCTCTTCTTTAGGTTTGTATTCAACATAATACTTTATCTCAATGAAATGTATGGAAATGAATGTATATGTAACACAAAAAGGCCATTTATTATTTTGGCCGGTAAAAAATATGCTTGGCCGGTAGATTTTTTCATCTACCAGTCCACTTGGCTGGTGAGTCAAAAAGTTAATTTCGGACCCTGAGTGTCAGGGTGGTTACTCGCCCACTGCCGCAGCTCGAAGCCACCTTGAGACAGGAGGGTCCGTAGCTGGTCCACCAGGGCTTTGGCATCCTCCTCTGAAGCTACACTCTGCAGACAGTTATCCACATAGAAACACTTAAGCACTGAATCCCTGACTGCATCACCGGGTTTGGTGTGGTCCAATATGTGTTTTTGGAGTGCATATGTAGCACAGCAGGGACTGCATGTCGTGCCAAAAGGGAGCACTCGCCACTCATACACTGTGGGCTTCTGTTCGCGTTGGAGATCTCTCCAGAGGAAGCGGAGGAAGGGCTGATCCTCTGGGAGGAGCCTGACTTGGTGAAACATACCACGTATATCACTGGTCACAGCGACAGCATGCTCCCGGAAGCGGAGGAGGACTGCTAGCAGGGACGGTCCTAGTGTGGGCCCGGGGAGCAAGAGTTTGTTCAGGTCAACGCCTTGGAACTCAAATGAGCAGTTAAAGACTATACGAGGCTTCCCATTATGTACCACTAAGTGGTGGGGGATGTACCAGCTAGTTGGTGAGTCTTCTGCTTCATGCTCCAGTGTGACGACGTAGCCAGCTTGTTCAAGCCTTTGTATCTCTGACCTATACGCTGCGGCTAGTTCTGGGGCTTTGGAGAGTTTTCTTTCTGTGCTTCTGAGCTGGGGAAGCACTGCCTCCTTGGGTGCACATAGTCGAGGGAAGTTCTGGACACGGAGTAGGGGGGTGGCGTAGCGGTGGATGCCCTCTACCTCTACACGCTGGGTCTTTGCATCCAAGCAATTGAGAGCCTCTTGGTCTTGGCGTGACCGCATACTAGCCTTTTCACTCTGCCAAGGGAGTACGTCCACCTGCCATAACCTCTCAACCTGGTGGTAAAGGTCTGCTGGTGGGGCCCGGTAGGATGTGAAGAAACAGTTCTGCTCTGTGAGGTATGGTTTGAGCCCATGGGTTGAACCCTGAAGTGTCCATCCTAGGCGGGTTCTGACTGCAAATGGTGCCCCAGGTGGTCCACAGTGGACGGGCTCCACAGGGGTTATTAAGTGGGGATGGTCAGACCCTATGAGCAACAGGGGGTGGATACTCTCGAACGGCTGGATGGGCAGGTGCCTCAGGTGCTTGAACTTCCGCTGCAAGGCTCTGATTGGGTAGGTGTGTTCTCCTAAGCCCAGTTGTGGTGCAGTGAAAGCCCCCATTATCTTGAAAACCTGATCCGAGGAGCCCGCTGGTGAGACAGTAAAGGAGACTGCCGCCCCATGAAGGGTCTGAGGCTCCTGTCTTACAGTCCGAAGGGGCAGATTCTCAGGCTCGCCTTGAAGACCAAGTTGATTGGCCGCTGAATGGAGAAGCAAGGTGCGCTCTGAACCGTCGTCCAGTATGGCATATGTCTCCAGGGTTTGGTCTCCATTCCTTAGTACCACTTTGCTAACCTTAAGGAGAATGCGTTGTCCTTGAGGGGGTTTACCAATGTACAGGACCTCTTCGGCCCTGTTTGGGGACGTAGGGCTCACTGGTCCTGGCCTGGGTTTGTCGCCCTTATCCCCTTTCGCTGGAGTCTTTACACTGACCTCATGTAGAGCAAGAAGGTGTCGATTATTGCATGTTTTGCAACACATTTTCAAGTCACACTCAGCTGCTCGATGGTTTCGACCACAGCGCCAACAGCGGTTATTGTCCTGGACCCATACTCGTTTCTGAGCACTGGTGAGAAGCTTGAAGTTGGCACAGTTATTGAGTGAGTGCTTATTATTGTCACAAAATGGACAAAACTTCTTTGGGGCTGGACTGGTAGGTGATCCCCAGGTTGTTTCGTCTGTGGGTTTGGTTTCTGCACCCACCAGCAGAACAGATGCCTTTGGCGATACCTTGGCTCCCATTCTCTGTTCTTTACGTTTTGGGTTCGCATCCTTCCATGAGCTGCTGCCATATTGCAGCATGTCTTCCTGAACCTGGAGTTCGTATTCCAACCAGTCTGCTAAATCCAGTAAAGTAGGTATTGGTATCCTGAGTGGATGGGTGAAACGTCGAAACCCAGCTCTTAAGTCATGTGGCAGCTTACCCAGTAGGCGAGAACGTGCGACCCGCAATCCAGTTCCACTCGGCCTCTCCTCCCCAACTGCTCCAACATGCTCACCAGGGATCTGACGCGTAGAGCGAACATCCTGAATGACTTGATGTCTCCGCTAGGGATGGGAGGACCGTCCATTAGCTCATCAATGCGCTGAAGAGCAAGCTGGTGTGGTTGCCCGTATTGCTGGTTCAAGGCTGCCATGGTGTCTGTGAAGGGATACTGCGAGTTGCTGTATGAGTCGGCGATGAGCAGGGCCTCTTCTAGTTTCAAATGATCCACCAATATCTGGAATTTGAAACGTTCTGTGGCGTCTCGAGGCAGGATGTTATCCAGAGCTAGTCGCAGTCTGGAGAACTCTCTCGGATTAGGATGAACGAAGTCTGGGATAGTAGGTGTGGGTCCCCTGTACGTCCGCTCCTGTCCACCTGGGGGGCTCGAGGTTGGATGTCTGGAAGGGTAAGGTCCAGGTGAGTACCTATAACTCTCTGGTGAATAATCACTGGCAGAATAATCATAATGGTGTGATGCATATCTGCTCTCGGCTCGGTGGTGGTGCCGTGGTGGAGAGTAATAGCGCTCTGCCTGTGGATGACGAAACTCTGACGTATAATCAACATCATGTCGATAGCCACGAGTAGCTGGCCTTACGTGGGGTGAGGTGTACGCTGACTCTGCATAATGGTCACGACTGAAGGGAGATTGGTCGTACCTTCTTGATTGAGAGGTGCGCTGGGTTGAGTACTCATCTCCGACTGAATGGTGGCGAGGCATCTCTGATGGAGCTACATGTGCCCGAACATAGTCAGGATGCTGGGTTGGGGGCCGATATGCTGCTGTGGCATCCACCAGATGCTGGGCCTCTCGAGATGTGTTTGGTTGCTGGTGCTGCTCCAGCCTAGCCCCTCTGAGCCCACTCTGAGCTCGAAGCTCCTCATGTTGCAGTTTGAGTTGCTGCATTGATGCTTGAAGGCTCTCCTGTTCCTGTCTAAGCCTCTGGCACTCTTTCCTCCAGTCAGTGCTGGGAGTACACTCTAAAGCGTCAATTACTGTCCACCGTGTCGGGCTGTAACGCTGCTGGCTGACTGGCGATGCAGAACGTGAACCACCATCATCACCCTCTTCCTCTTCTCCTGGATGAGATGTTTCAGCAGGTGTGGAGAGTGGTTGCGGTGCCTTTCGGGTATCAGAAAGGATGTAATCCTGGAGGTAAGCGGGGAGGGAAGTCTGCCTCCTGACACGTTTACTAGGATCCATCTCTCCTGGATTAGACATTGTGATCTGCAGTGGGCTCAGGTATCCGGCTCGAAGGACCACTTTGTGAAGAAGCTGTAGCTTCCTTGCTATATCTATGCTGGATACACTCAAATAGCAGCTCGCTGCAGGTGATCGATCAGAATCACACCGATGTCTTCAGTTCAATGTCTTTATTAATCCACTCACATCCAATGTGCACAACTGTCCGGTTAATAAGTGGTTCTGTGTAGACAACAAATAAACAACAATACAAGAAGTCAATAACACAAGAATGTATTAATTCAACCGGCTTATACTAATCATCTGCACACTGTATAATAAACATAGACTGGCAAAGAATACAAAATAGTGTGACTATGCTGTATACTATATTATAACAGTGAAAATTAGTATAACATCAGGTACATAGTGACAGCATGCAGTTAAGGCATCTCTCAATATGAACAGTTCAGCCTCTGTTCACATACATCAGCAAGGCAACAGTGCCATCTACTGGACGATATATTACACACAAGGTAACTCCCTAATGGCGGCCGCAGCTGCCGAGCGGACCCTGAAAACTTCTAACAGTAACACGACTAGCCAACATACAGCACTAGCTGTAACACTGAACAGGCTAACACATAGCAACCTAGCTCTTAGTGACGCACACGATGACTTCACTCACTTGCGTTAGACGCACTTCGCACCGGATGACAGTTGCGGTCCGGCTCGGCGATTTCCGCATCCGCCACGTCCACAACGGGAGCCTAGCAGACCCAGACTGCTCGCGTCGGAAGACAGCTTAATTGAGTCGGTTCGCTCACGAGTCTGTGCGAGGCGTGGTCCAGCTCAGGTAGAGCGAGAGGCAGCAGCGTCACTGACCACGAGCCATCAGCAGAGGGAGGAGGGGCCTTTTTCAC